>VWZZ01005416.1:269714-335930 GCA_013399095.1 Psophia crepitans | reverse complement strand
GGCAGTGTGCCCAGGTGGCCAAGAAGGCCAACGGCATCCTGGCCTGTATCAGGAATAGTGTGGCCATCAGGAGCAGGGAGGTGATTGTCCCCCTGTACTCAGCCCTGGTGAGGCCGCACCTCGAGTACTGTGTCCAGTTTTGGGCCCCTCACCACAAGAAAGACATCGAGGCCCTGGAGTGTGTCCAGAGAAGGGCAACGAAACTGGTGAAGGGGCTGGAGCACAGGTCTTATGAGGAGCGGCTGAGGGAACTGGGCTTGTCTAGTCTGGAGAAGAGGAGGCTCAGGGCAGACCTTATTGCCCTCTACAACTACCTGAAAGGAAGTTGTGGTGAGCTGGGGGTCGGCCTCTTCTCGCAGATAACTAGTGACAGGACAAGGGGGAACGGCTGCAAGTTGCGCCAGGGGTGGTTCAGGTTGGAGATGAGGAATTTCTTCTCGGAAAGGGTGTTCGGGCATTGGAACTGGTTGCCCAGGGAGGTGGTGGAGTCACCGTCCCTGCGGGTGTTTAAAGAAAGGTTGGATGTGGTACTTAGGGACATGGTTTAGTGGTTAATAGGTGGTGGGGCGATGGTTGGACTGGATGATCCTTGAGGTCTCTTCTAGCCTTAATGATTCTATGATTCAAGGGGAGGCTGCAGCAGAAGCTGAAACTCACTTGGGAACATCAGGTATGGATGCAGCACTGGATTTGTGACACTTCTGTCACTGCCCCTTGCATTGATTTTGATCAGTCTTGAGTTGAAGTCGAAGCCACAATTCCCGCATAACCTGTAGCTGTAGTTCCAGTGTGTCTGCAGTGATTTGATGATGTATAGATGCTTTACTGTTATGGGAAGCTGTCAAGTCAGCTAAACAGTTGAATGGGGAGAACTGTCTGAGAGGCTAGCGTTTAAACCTGAACACTTTTCGGCTCTCTGATTAAAGCTCTGGTGTGCAGGTTTGCTATGCTGTGAAACAAAAGGTAGGCTATAATAAGCAGCACTTGGCTTTGATGCCTGACTTTAAGCGACTTGACGCAAGGAAAATATTAAAAGAATAGACTTGCATTATTGCTTGAATCTTAAGGGAGAAATTTTATATTTCTTTGCTAGACTACAGCATTCCTGTGGGGTCTCAGAGGGACTGACAGGATGATTTCTGTACAGGAGCTTTGAGTCCTGCTGTTGCCCTGCAGATGCAGAACACTCAGCATTAGCGCTGCTGTTCAGGGCTCAAGTGGAGCCCCTTCCCCGAGCCGAGGGGGATCCGCAGGGAGTCAGGCAGCCGCCTGCATATCTGGATACCTTCCAGCTCACCTGGGCAAGACCGATAACCTTGCCCTGGCAGGCTTACAAGTAACACACGCCCAGCTCCTACTGCTCTCCAGTCCTTCACCCACCAGTTCCTGGTGGAATTTTAGCCCTTGCAGGGCTGCAGGCAGTCTGGCAGTCTTGTCAAGCAGCTTGGGGAGCTAGTGCTTTCTAGAGAGTGCATACTGCAGCCTGCTACCTAATAGTGTTGCATAAATCAAGCTATTTTCTCTGAACAGCTCTGCAAAACTGTTGTGGTGTCTTTTGTGTAATTTATCTGTTGCAGTGGTGCAGTGCTGTGTTTGCCTTCGCAGAGCTAGTCCCTCTTGGATTGGGAGGCTTGTGTCTTCTGGGACCAAAAGACAAACAAAAAAATGTTTGTTTTTATTTTATTCTTTTTACTACTGTAGTGGGACTGATGTAATGGTGAGAAACAGGTTCCTTTGTAGGGAACATGTCACATACTGTTTTTATATTTAAAAAAGTTGTGTTTTCTCCTGAGACTGAAACATCTGGAACAATGGCTGTGAATTGCCCACTTGTTCCATATGCCAATTGTGCGACACTGCAGGTGAAATATTGGTGAAACTGTTAGGATTTATAGGATTAAACTATTATTCAGCAATACTTACTGAAAATCCTCAACAACCACTGCACCTTTAGGATTTCTAATCATTGGGCTGGAGCTGTTTCCTGTTTGGCTAACAAAATATTATCTTCTGTAACCAGTTTATTGCAGTTCTATTAGATTTTGTTTAGTATATATAATCAGTAGCCTTGAGTATTTTTTAAAAAGTGTAGGAACAGCTGTTCTTTAATTGGCAAGTACAGCATCTTCAGAATTAAGTTCTGCTGTGATACTGTGCAAAAGAGCAGTCCTAACTCAGTGGTAGAATTTCTTGTGGAGTAAGTGGAAACTGTTCTTGGCTGGCTGCAGTCTTTTCTGAATGAATGCCTGCTTCTGCACAGCAAGCATCTTAGAGTCCACAAAAACTGTGAGCTGATTAAACTTCTGACCTGGTTAATGTGAGAAATCCTAAGCATCTTGATCAGTTCCTCAGTTTGTACTGCAAAAGAATATCATGGCCAAGACGCTGCTTTTTCAGTCGTTAGAGACCACGTTGATCTGCTTTTTCAGGTAAATTAATCGCGGTATAGATTTGTTTTGCAGAATAATCCACTAGAGCTAAATAATATTGCTGTACTCACTGTATCTTGCTTCACTACAGTTTGTTGAGAGTACTCCAGATGCTCTGTAAACTAGTTCACGTTATATGTCAGTGTTTAAATATAGCCCGTTGCTGAACAACGTCTCAGTTTTAGGTGAAGATCTGAAAGGACATGCAGTGTACAGGAGCAGATGAGTCTGTCTTTGACCTTAACTGATTCCTTCCACGCAGTTGCTGTTACTAGCCAGAAAACTGACAATGTCAGCCCCGTGTTGTGTAGCACTCATGCTAGAGCTGGGGCCACAGATGCTTCATAAAATAGTTCAGGAACATGAAAAGCTTAAAGTCAGCACATAACCTTAAATAATAGTCTCAGTGTATGCTGCCCAGCATGTTGTGGTGTATTTTCTTGGCATGAAAACTTGATTGTAAAGACAAATATTTAATACAGGAGTTTTTCCAATGGTAACGATTAAAGCCATCTCTGCTCTGACTTGCCAAACGAATGACTAAGTTGTGGCTCACTGTTAGGAAACAAACTATTTTTTTTTTTTCCCAGAGTTATGACTGGCATTTTAACCACCACCTTTGCAACCTGGTGCTGCTTCCATGGAGTATTTCTGCCATTTTTGTACTTGCTGTTTTGTGAAAGCCTTGTATCTGTCAGTCAAGGGGATATTAGCAGCAGACAAAAAGTCTTCATTTAATTAAGCATCTATAGACCTAATACTCAGAGGGGATATCTAAAAAAAAAAAAACCCACCCAAAAAACAGAAACAACAAAAAAAAACCCCAAACAAAAAACCCACACAACCCCCCCAACCAATAAACTGAAAAAAGAAAACCCCCAACACACCAACAGCAACAACTCCCCCCATTTGTCTTGAAGTCAAGGTGTAATTGCTATTCTGCACCGCTTCCCTGTGTACTTGCTTCTGTACCAGCTTTGACATCAGCCAGGATGAGAAGCAAGTGAGGAATATGGGGCAAATTAAAGCAGATTGACAGCTCTGTAAAAGATGAGGAATGTGTAATGGGGAGTGAAAAGGTTGCGGAGAGGACTGACCAGGTGGTTGGGAACGGATCAGCCCAACTTTTACATATGTTTGAAGTTTGTTCAAAGGAAGATGGGCCGCAAGGTTGCTGATGGCTGAAATTTCCTTCAAGAACGGGAAATAATGCTAAAGAATGTATGATGAGAGACTTCAGGAAAATGGCTAGATATCTGAAGCCTATCTTGAAACTTGAGGATGTTCTTGAAGAGCACATATCTTATTTGCTCAACTTTTAAAGGTTTACTTACTTGCTGTATCCGATTGTCTAGGCAGACCTAGCATGAACAAAGCATTTTTGTTCTTTGAAATCTATTATCACCTGTCTTCCTACACTGATAATTTTTCAGTCTTAAAGGAAAGTTCCTGTGACTTATCCTGGCTTACTGGTTCATAACTTGAAGACACAAAACCATGTAAACATACCCTTTGAAGGCTTGCAATGGAGAAAATCAGTTTAGTTGAATGCCAGGAAATGGAGAAAGTGAGCGCTATTTGTAACCCTATCTAGTCAAAGAACTTGAACACTGATTAGGATTGTGAACATAGTGCTCTGACAGTCTCAGTCTTGTTTGTACTTACCTATTCAACGAAGTTTTTCAAAAAGAAGGACTTGCACCTTGACCCTTAAAGGAAGTGCCACAATACATGTGCTATTGGTGGGGGTTTTTTGGTTGTGGGCTGTGTGTTTTTTGGTTTTGTTTTTAAGTTCAAGGTTGTTCCACTTTTGACCTGAAAGTTTATCTTTCCTGGTACAAGACCTTATGCTTCTGCTAAACAATTCAGCTTGATAAAATAGCAAATACACACACCCCCCACACCCCCTGGCCCCCAAGCATCTCCCTGAAAAGTTGATGAGTAGTTTAACCAGGAAGCAATAACTTAATGTCATCCATTCCTAAAGAATAATGGGCTGAATATTGATCTCCTGGGAAACCATGCACAGCCTTTTTTTGCGGTGGCAATGGATAAATGAATGATACCTAAGAATATAACAGACTGTGTATGCACTTGTGTCCTGTACCATACTTTGAAAACCCTGTGAGTAGACTGTGCCACTTGTAGGAATTAATGCTGTCTTAATGAAGCTACGAATGAGCGCCTGGTTAGGTTGTAAGAGAGCGCTGGAATATCAGAGTGAGAGGCGTGCTGGTATTCTCATCTATATGTTCAAATAGGTAGCTTTGGTTTTGTTTGATCATGCACTTATTCTCGCATAATAAAGTACCCCCGCTTACTTGCACTGCCTTAATAGCCAGCATTTGTCCCTGCCTCCTGTATGCTTATCTCTACTCCTTCCCTGAGTTTCATCTCATCAGTTGCTGCAAAACAGAGTGGAGAAAAAGCATCTCCATTTGCAGAGCTTTCTGATCTAGGGAGTTGCACCTTCAAATCCCCAAAAATACTAGATGCTATTTTGCAACACTGCTTGCAAGTCCATATTTTACTTAAATAACCAAGAACTTAATTTACTTTCAAGAAAAGTCACTGGACCAGTCTTCCACTTCTGAATGCAGAGTTCTCCCGGAACTTACCTTACAATAAAAATCAGAAGTTGGCAATTACTAAAGGAAGAAAAATTGTGTTAGCAAGACACTGTATAAATCTATTGGAATGTCTGTGTGTTACATGCTTACAGTAATATTCTGAACTTGAAGATAGCGATAACAGCCTAACATCCTTTAAGACAGGCCAACAAGGATGGCCAGAGCTTATAAACAGTTTAGTACATATGGACTCTTTATCTTAGGGAAGCAATGACTGTGGGCAAGGGAAACAAGGCTCCGAAAGCAGTTGAAGCTTTTCATTGAACCAGTGCTCTGGAGGCCATGAGTGGAAAGCGCTAGCATTGCTGTTTCTGTTGGACAACTAGTTAGTCACTAGTAGGAGCAAACTGCTAGGGTAGATGTACCTGTTAGCATGAGCAGCCTTATGTTTTGGGGTAGTCTGGTGCTGTGTCGTGGCCTGAATATCTTAGGGGAAGTCAGCAGCTCTCACGCAACTTTAGGATATCTGATTTCTGCAACTGTATGCTCAATCGCTGTTTCCACTTCACTTCTTCCATACTTTAATGCCAAGATTTAACTGCTTAAATTCATGCTCCTTGTTTACTATCACTGTATGTTGGCAAGTAGCCAAGTAGGAGGCAAAACCTGATGGGTCATGTCTGTGGGAGTGATACCGCTCCTTCAGTCAAATGTGCCTGCGTGATTGCTGGCAAACATAACTCACCCATTATTCCTGCTTATTGCAAGTGTTTCACATCTAATTTGATTTTTGAAATGTCTTTGAGTAAAGCGTAGAGGTACCATTAGCTACCCTGTGGGTGTGTTTTATTAAACGCAGCACCTTCGCAGCGCCGATGACACTGTGTGTTCTTAAGCAAGCAATGCCATTAGCTTATGAGCCCTTCATGTAATTCTCTTCTAGGAGTATGTTGCACTTGTAGTGTTATCAATATTTGGGTGATGTTGTTTTAGGAGCTTAAGGCACCCTCTCTTCTAATAGTTTGAATTAGCTTGTCAACAGGCTAGTCTGTATCAGGGTGTGACATTACTGAGGCTGCACAGGGAGCTGTGAGCAAATCCAGCATTACCTGAAGCTGTGTGTTCTCCCAGTGCTTTTTATGTGGAATGCGTATGAGCAACACTGGACAGAGCGTGTTGGGAGGGGTCCCTGGTCGCTGCGGTCTCCCTCCTGGATGCTCCTATTTCTGCCTTGAGGTGTACATGCTGAAAAAGTATCACTTGTGTGATTGTGTTCCAGAACATGGTCAAGTAAACTGGTTGTAGAGTAACATGTTGACATATATAATGTCTTAAATGGTTTCTGGTTTCAGTGACTGTAGTAATTGTGACCATGTAATATGGTTTTCTGCTGAAATACAGATGCTGACGGTGCATTTTGTCTGCTATCAAAGCATGTTCTGCTGATTAGAGCACTTATGGACTGCCTTCCTGCACGTCTGGGCACGTGCTCTCCTTTCAGATTTATTCCCTCCTCCCTCCCCCATCCCGCTTCGTAAGGGCTGCACAAACGTAGCTGCTGGGTTTGAGCGAGCACCGTGTGATGGTGTGGGTGAAAGAACAGAGTACCGGGAGAGATGCCTATGTTGTGGCACTAACACAAACTGACCTGTGCTCTTGTAGTAATTTGTGGACTTGTAGCTTGAATCCTCTATAGTAATTGATAGAGTTTTGATTGCTGTTTACCTAGCACTGAATGAATCACTGTCTGTCCCTCGGCCCTTTTACAGCACACCCCTGGGCATCCCTTGTAGGGTAGTTGAAGTGTTGAGATCTTGCTTTGAGCCCAGTTCTGTGTGGTGGTCTGTATTCCCCCTGGGTCTAGGGCTGCTGGCAGCTGATCATCTCTCCTTTTAAGAGAATCTGCTTGTCAGTTCCTTTCCCTTTTTTCAAAGTGATGCTTCTGTTCTCCAAGCTCTTATATCTGTTGAAGAAGGGGAAAGCTTAGAGCTCTAACTTTTTTTTTTTTTTGCAATGTGCAAGCACTTGAAATATAGAACTGAAATTTGGCAAGTTGAGATGTAGTGAAGGCACAAAACAGCTGGACTCTGTTGCACTGTTCTGTAGGGTGTTGTGGACGCCAGGCGTGCATAATGCTTCTTGATGCAAGACATTCAAAGCAAGTTTATTAGTAGTATTTAGTTTAGAAAAGTCCCTTAGTGGAGAGTTGCCAGGAACACTGTATTCTGGGGAAGGAATGTTCTTGGGAAGGGCAACTGTTGTGTCTGTGCATCTGCTACTGACCACTCCTATGGAGGAGATGCTGGCAGAGGTTAATTTTTCATTAGCCTCCTGTGGAAGGTCCTAAATCTAAAGAATTTCTCATCACCAGGAAGGCTTCTCATAAACCAATGAACGTGTTAGTACCTGCGGAGTTCCAGAACGTCGGTATTTTGAGGACTATCGTTAATCTTCATTGACAGATTTTTATACGCTACAGTTAATCCTTAGAAATACCTCACTTTTTACACAGGACACTTTTAGGACCTAAATGTGGAAATGAAGCTGTATTTGATGGTCATAAAAAGTATTCATTACTGAAGTGAAAACTTGTTTTAAAAATAATTGAATCAGTAGTTTTTCTCTGTATTCTCTGGCTATGTGAAAGTCTAGAGCACTGAGTGAACAGATTTCTACGCATTACTTGTTTCATATATGAATGAGTAGTGCGTTTCCTCAGTTGTCTACTCACTCTCAAAACTACTTTTATTTTTCTGGGAGCTTTCTTCAGCATTGACTGGCTCAAGGTTTACTTAGCTGCCTGTGTTTCAAATTTTGGCATTATTAGCTATGCGCACTGTAAGCTAACGTGTCATTCTTGAAATTCCTGGGATCTCTGTTTTGCTAAGTCTTGGTATATTTGAGTTCCCTGTTTTCTGTGATGAGAAGACTCTTGAAAGATAAGACTGCTGGTTGGGTCTGAGCTAAGACTGAATCAAAATGGAATCTTAACTTCTTGTTGCATGACTAGGTGAGCAAGCTGCGTTACAGGCTAGTCTCCAGACAAGCAGAAACTAGTTTTAATGTGTCAAAACAACAGTGAAAGCAAAGCTTGCAAATATTTTTCGGCAGTTGATTCTGTGATTGACTTAAATCAATGGAAAATTATTCAGGACAAGTTTTTGCCCTGCCTCTAGGGAAGACTTTTTAATTTTTTTAAGAACTCTTGAATCTGCCTTACATTTCCTAATGAAAGATGAAAATAAGGGTACTGAAATTGTTCGTGCTTCTATAGGGATTGAATAATAGTGGGTGGGCAAACTATCTCAACCAGTCTTAAGAAACCAGGAAACTTTAAGCTAGTGAAGCCACTTCACATCTTGGAGAAGGAAGAGGGGGGCAGAGGAGAATGCAATCTGATCTTGGTAGTTAGCTGATCCTTGTTCCATGGTCTTTTTACCTTCAGTCCAAGACAGATGTTTAAAGTCTCATGTAAAGACAAGGTTGTGGGCCAGAAGCCCCTCTGGTCAATAGTGAGCATGCAAATTCCTGCACTTGTGTAACAGTCTTAACTCGAATGCTGCATTTGTACTTAGAACTGTTTATGGTCCATACAGCCTGGAAAGCTTTATGCTTTTCACTGGTATGAAAAAGGATTTATTTTGAATGTAGCTATTTGAGCTATGTTTCCAGCTGAAGAGAACAGGGCTTAAGGGAAAAAAAAGTCAGCTTTCTGATGCATTCTTGCTTTTAGGAACTTACCTTTCACTATTTAGTGTGCTAGCTTCATTTTACACTTTCCAAAGTATTTGTTGATAACAGTTCATTTTCTTTCCCCTGCTGTGGTTTCTGATACGGTTTATACGGCTTCTGTGAGGTTTTAAATTCCTTAGAGAATAAATCAAGAGTTGCTTCTCTTATCGTGGCAAACTTGTTTCCAAAAGCAGTCATTGATTCCTGTACAAAAGTATGATCAGGTAATTATTCTAATGAACATCAGGGTTATGTTTTCTGATCCTGTAGCCTCCTTGACCTGTATTAGTGTATTGCAAGCAGTATTGTCAGCCTAGTTGAGATGGTTGATAGTGCAGATTGAATATTCTCTGTTTTTTCTGTTAGCTCTGGATTTTTAGTCGGTAGGGACTCTGCTAGTCATTATGGTTAACTTATCTTAAAGTCTGAAATGATTTGACTAATTCTCATATTAGTGTGTGTTATTCAGTTCATCTTGTACACTTAATCCTGATGTTCATCTCCTGCTTTCTTCCCCCCAGATTTCAAATATATCATTATAGCAGTATCATCATTTGAGAATGGGACTTACTGGTGTCTGTGTTTTAATTAAACAGCACTAACCTGTTTACTTGTTTTTGATGACAAGTGTTTTCCTCCTCCTTCTTTGATTGGAGAGTGGAATCTGTTACTCCAAATGTGTGATGGTGTTCAACTGTCTAGTTTCTCTGTTCTTCAGTTGTGAAGTTGACCTTCACAATGAACACATCTTCAGCCCAACTCCCTTGTTGGGTTTAGTGAACTCTGTCCCTTTCATTTAGACTCTATTACTCTGTAAGTCATCCTTCTTCTGCCAGATCCCCCACTGCAACTGTATCTTACAAATCTGGAGTTGTTCCTACCTCTGGTCCTATTTCTGGTACTAGGAACCTTTGACATAGAGTCATGCTATTGAAGTCATCCAGCTGCTTTGGACAGTTTGGATCTTAATTTCCTCTTAATTTCCTGTCTTTATGGAACCTTGTACATAAATGTCTAGTCAGGCATATGAAGATCCATCTGATACTGTGTCCTCTCTCCAGCAGTAACCAGGGCTAAATGCTGAGTGAAGAGTGTAAGAACAGTATGTGCATGATGTGATTATTCCTAGAGTTCTAGCTGCTTGCAGCTTGTGACTGAGAGCTTCTTGAGCTTGCTATTCTGTTTTGGACAGGTTTTTCTTACGAGGCTCTTACCTGCTTGTGTATGAGCCTGTGTAAACTTTTGGGTTCGAAGCACTCTTCAGTAAGAAGCTTCATATCTTGACGTCACGCTGTGTGAGGAGCCATGTCCTTTTGTTGGGTACCTGCTATTGGAAGAGGGGAAAAACAATGATTCATTCTATAATGTATTCCCTCAGACACCTTTTCCCTGTTGAGGAGCTGGACACTTCGGGTTATTCTTTGCTTGCATGGAAGTCAAGCAAGCGAAGTATCTGAGAATACATGCTTGATTACAACTGACCCAAGGGTGCAAAAGTTGCTTGGCGGTCAAGGAGGCAGAAATGAATTGTTAAGGTAAACACACATGGATGGCATTATTGCAAAAGCATGGTTTCCTTAAGGAAGTTTATCAAAATGGCTGCACTTGATTCAAAGACCAATAGCTTAAGAATGGTTACTGTCTTAAAATGCTGGTTTGGATAATTGTTTTTAATTTCTCTTTAATTCCAGAAGTTTTGAGTCCTCTTGAGGAACATGAAAACAAAGAACTATTTTTAAAATACCGTTCAAGACAGTTGACACATTCCAGGGAAAAAGCTGGTTGTTTTTTTTTCTGCAAAGTTCAGAAGAATCTGCATTCTCTCGGATTTTAAAAAGTATAAAATGAAAATAGCTTAAAAATTAGCCTTCAACATGAATGTTGAAAAGTCAGATGACAAAGCAAAGAATGGCTTCAAGTCTTCCTTACTTATAAGGGATGAAAATGGGAATAACTACACATGTGACAGAGCTACACCTTCCTCGAAGAGTTGTGCTGCCAAGATACATGGCAATTCAACTGACCAAAATATAGTGACTGAGCATGAAGATGATGCCATTCTTGAAAATAAGAGTGACTTCAGAAGTATTCTTTTAAAACAACAGTGTATTGAAGCACTTCATCTGCAGAAGACACCTGGTAAGTACAACTGCACAGGAGCTCTGTTGGGAGATGCAGTTGTTGCATGCAAGCCTTCTGTGACTGAACAGACCTGCGTATATACTTTGAACTCTGATTTGGAAGAAACAACAAACTTACTAAAAGGCAATACTGATACAGCAAAAATGCAAAATCAGAGTATTGAACAATCGGTGCCTTACAGTCAGACTGACTCTAAATGTGTATTACCTCTTCCCACTTCAGAGCAGAACATGCAGTCCCTGATAAAGGACAGGGCACGATGCCGCCTGAGCACATTGGATGTTACTTATGTTCTAGGTGAAGCTCTGGGAACTGATCAAAATGATGACATGCATCTGAGGGAAAGGCTAATCTCTCCTGAAGTATGTACAAGAGAGAAATTTGATAGAATCAGCTCAGAAAGGACACTTAATGTCTCTTCTACAACAGTGGCTTCAGAAAACCCACATGCCTATTCAGAACTTGAATTATATTGTCCTGCCTCTGCAGGTGTTGAACACTGTCTAAAAAACACTAACAAGGCTGATAAAGAATTGCAGGAAACAGATGCACAGTCTGTGAAACTAGCTGCTGGATGTATAGATCCTTATAGGCAAGATGAATTATCACCATTCATTAGTTTTAATGAAGATGACCAAGTGAAATCTTCACAGGATGTGACTGACCATGATGAAACTAGGAATTTCAGTGCTGAAGCATGCATGGATAGTTCTGTAAATAATGTACACCTTCTCCCAGTAGATAAAAAGGATGGAGAACAAATATCAAAGAAAACCAGTGAACCCTTAACCAAAGAACAATGTATCTCTGGATATGCTGCTCTTCAGGATATGCACACTGCCTCTCTCGTATCTTGCGATGTACCAAAATTGAGGAGGACTGTTGTGCCTGACTTGAAATGCGAAGCAACTTTTGTGGTCTTCAGTCCTGTGGCTAATGAAAATGATTCTGCTCTATGTACTTCAACCCCTAAAGAACCATCAAAAAATACAGCTTTTTGTCTTTCAGCTTTGACAGAACTTGAAGACAAGTCTGCTAAACTAAGACCAAATGAGGCGTTTGTTGGAGGTCATAATAGAAGGCCTTTGCTTAAAGCTAGTTCAGGTCAAACTGCAGGAAAACCAGCGGGCAGGTCTCCTATGGTGTCAACAATAACCAAAACGAAGAAATCGGAGATTATCAGTTTTCCCAAACCTAATTTCAAAAACATTAAGCCAAAGGTTATGTCTAGGCCTGTGCTACAGCCAAGAGACAGTGAAGCATTAAAACAGTCTCCTCAGTCCCACCATCTATCAGCTGTCTCATCTTCACTGGTTGCTTCCCCAAGGCAGTTGACCTCCTCTAGAAAAGTGCTGAAAAAGAAAGTAGATCTAACTAAAGATACTAAAGTGGAATTACCTGTGAATAAGTCCCATAAGCTACGTCTTAACAAACACCCCTTTGCTAGCCAAGTCGTACATGCCACAACACATCCCAGAAATGCTTCCCACAAGACTTCAAAGACATCTGTGTTGAAGCAGAATCCGGAAGACATTGGCAAAGCAAGCTCTACCCATTCGGCATGCTCCTCGGTTTCTGCTGCGCTTTCCGCCTGTGTGGAGAACATGAAAGAGGTGCTGAACAATGAAATGGAAAGTTCAGATTCTTTAATGCAGCCCTGTGCTCAAAACATCTACCCGTCTGGAGGGGAAAAAGAGCAGATGCTTCTGGAAGCAGCCTCGTTAAAAGATGTGCCAAACAAAACATTTGATCTGCCCTCTGTCCCTTTGGTAAGCTTTTTTTCTTTACATACTTAATTGTTTTATACACTGGGAAAAAGGGAATTCTGCATTGAACAGTGCTGAATGGAAATTTACTTACAGAAATGTTGTGCATACATTAACAATAGTAGTAAGTCACACAAAACCCCAAGACCAACAAGTTGGTCAAGAGTTGTATTTTTAACATCTTAATTTAACTGTCTGCTTGGAATAATTTGAGTGTGTGTTTACTTGAAGTAGAAGTGGGACTTATTAGAATAATTAGGAGTAGCTAGGAAATATTTTTCCTGCAGAGGGCATGTACCTGGGTTTAGGCAGCCAGCCAGCTGGAAGGTGCAAACTTCCTGGCCGGGAGGTATGCATGTGCTGGTTCGCTGGGAAATATTTTGGGACAAGTCAGCTGCCTGTCAGGAGGAATGTGCTGCTTTCAAATACTCTGAAAGAAGGTTAAAAGAAAAGGAACAGTGAGAAAGAAGAGAAGACCATGAGGGCTGGGTCCAACAAGATCTCAGGAGGCATGGTAGGGCTGCAGAGTCTTGATGCTATATGGAGTTCTTCCTGTTGGTTATGGGGTCAACAGCTTATGTTAAATTGGTGAAATGGAGGCAGCAGCTGTTAGCAGTAAAACTGGTGTTGTCTGTGGTTTTGTCAGGCTTTACTCATTTGCCAGAAAAACTCACTAAAGCTCAGTACATGGAGCAAGCTACTTTGGGTAAAACAGAAGCAGCTATCCATTTTTGAAACATTACAGAATAAATTAATAAATAATATTTATTGTAATAATTTAGGTTTAAGTTAAATTATTTAACATGAAAGCAAGGCTAGTCTGTTTTCTAAAGTCTTTCAGAGCTTGGATTCAGCTTCACCGCTTGCTTTTAGTGCTGGACATTGGAGAGAATATTTTTTCACCCTGTTGCCAAGATCGATATTAATCTTGTGATATTAATTGTTCTGCTGGTACATGGAAAATCTATAGAAAACCTTCTATAAAATGTGCATTAGACCAATCAGCTTGACTAAACTGAAGTGGTCTTCTGAAAAGTACAGGTTAACTTCTGGAAACGAAGATAAGGACTAGAGTCAAAAGTGGGAAGAGCATTAATGTGACCAAATTGCTGCATGTGAGCTTGAGTCACAGAAAAGCATACGAAGATCTTTACATTCTTATGCCTTTACCTTTATAGCCTTAACCTCACAGCATTGAGTGGTCATGACTTAGTGCGTGTATAAACTGGAGCAGGAATTCTGTGTGAAGTGTAGGTGAATGTTATGTATAAACCAGTGGTTTTAAACCTGTTCTGGGTCCACTCCTGAATTCATATTTTATCTATGGCACCTGAATGTGAAAATTTTTAAACAGTTTCTTTGTTGCAACTTAAGATCTAGACCAGAAAACCTATTGGAAGGGCTAGAAAAGAATTCATCTTGAGATGAGGTGCAGCTGTGTAACTGAGTGGCTTAGAATTTGAGGTGGAAGAAACTCTAATTTAAAGTGACCTCTGTAACCTCTTTAGTGTGTTTGTCATTACCAGTGATTAGCATCAAACTTAAGTTGTGTGTTGCTGAGGGTCATTCAGGAGATGGTTCTTGAGGTTCTGAACTGCAAATGTAGACGATGTGACAGCAAGCAGCTAAGTGTGTCCCTTACCTGTGTGGTCAGTATTTCATTGCAGATGCTGCAAAGGGGCATCTTCAGCTTCTCACAGTGGTGGTGTGTGGTTGTGTTTAGTTTTGTTTTTTTCTTTAGATGCCTTCTGTGAAAGATGGGACAACCCAAGGGAGAAACATTCAGAAGAAAGGCCCAATCACGCTACGAAGTGTGTCGTCTCCCAAGGTTAAAACGGTACCATCTGTGTTGTCATTTAAGAGAGGATGTGAAAATAAAACTATTTGCACAACTGAAGCACCTTCTCACAAAGGATCTCTCCTGTCGTCAAGCTCTGGTAAGAGAATTTTTCACTGAAATACTACCACGTAACCTCTTTCTTGATTTTAAGATACTGTCTTTCTGATAGAACTTTTAGGATGGCACAGAGCTCTTTTTTTAAGCTAAATATGATTCTATCTAAATCACAATTTCCTAGTACAAGGGCAGGGGAAAAAGGCAAGTTATACCCTATCACTGTAAAATCTCATCTTGTAACGAATGTGTTTAGGAGGGTGTGGTGCTAGTAAAAGAAACAACATGTAAATGTTATCTGCAGGTTTTTTTTATATAACAGTACTTTGTGGATTTACAACTAGTATTACTCAAAAGATGTAAAAGTTGAAGAGGAGAAAATACATAGCTTGGGTACAAAGCATTTATGATAAGCAACTGTGTGTTATCCCAATGGGAATAAGCCTTTATTTTAGGACATAGCATATTTTGCTCAACCTAATTTTGGTACAGTTTTGTAATTTCTAGAAAGGGGAGAACATAAGGACAGACTATGGCTTGAGTTGCTAATGAAGCTCAGACTGATTAATGTTAACGGAGGGGAAAATCTGAAAACTAGTCTGTAGGCTGCAGTTCAAATCTGGTGACTGGAAACTACCTTCTGTATTTGTACTGTAGTGATTAAGAAGTGGTCTTGCAGGTTATGTGCTTTTTTTAAACTAAGTGTGGCAATATAGCTAATTGCAAAGGTAGCCTGGCTATAAATGACTACACTACATACAGTACACTGTAATTTGGAAAGTGTGCACACCCAGGTATACCCAGTAAAACCTGTTCATGTTTTTTTAACCTACTCAGTTCAAGATTATAAAACAGTTCAAAATACTCCTCTTAATTATATACAGGTAGCAGAGCGTGATAAAATCTGTATCTTTAGTACTTTATGGGATGAGTCCCTCAAAGTGGATATAGGCTATTCTCTGATTTGATGCTTGCTAATGTGAGGGACTTGCTCAGTGAACTAGGTACATACCTGTAAGCCACCAATTTCTTGGAAGACTCATCGCCTCTCTAAATACCACTTTAGAACTTGTGTAATTATGGTCTTAGAAGAACTGAGATGGATATAGATGTATATCTGTCCTTTAGATTATTAATCCAGAGTAGATTTGACACCATCACTACAAAGAAATGTAAGCATGGCTAGGATGTAGGGCTGATTTCTTTCCTTCATAAAAAGAATGAGAGGTGCTTTCAGAAGCAGAAGTCATTTGCTGATGAATACAAAAACCTTTACTCCCAAGTTTCTTTAGCTAAAACTGTCACCACTTAATTCATTGTATGTTGAAATTACAGTAGTCAGTACAAAACTTTCCAAATTTTTCCTATTGGAAAATGGCTGCTTAAGGTAAAACCATGAAGCAAAACCTCGACATTTCAAACTTGTGCTATGATCTGGTGAAACTGGAACTTCAATGCTGCCTTCTTTTTTTTCATGCTGCCGCCTCAGCCCCCTGCCAGTGCCCCCTGTTCCTAGCACATCTTACCCCTTCATTTCACTTATGCAAAGTTTTAGTGCTACAAAGTAGGATTTGATTCATTAAACTGTATCAAGTTAACTTTTCCTGTCCCTTCTTGCCAAGAGAGTTTTTAAACGTGGTTCCTAGGTTCCTGATGAACATGGTACTGATCCAAATCAGAGGATGGGACTCCAGGGTGGGAGAAAGAAAGATGGGGAAAAAAGTTAGGAGTTATTTGGTATTGCTACCAAAGCCCCACTGCATTATGTGACCACACCTTTCAGGTAAAATGCTATCCACTGCTGCCCGTCCCATCTGTTTTTAAAGGTTTTGAAGTAAAACTGCATAGACTTACTGTGGCCATGTGGCAGCTTGAAGACCAAACCCAATTACCTGTTTTAGCTGAAGTCTTTCTGCAGGGAATAACTATTTCTTCCAGTTAAGTCATTTGAACACTTTGGTATTAAACTTGTGTCTTGATACAATTCCAGCAACGCACATAAATCAGTAGCTGTACAGTTGTTTGTCAGGATTTCTTCAGACAGACGGAAAGGACTTCTGGAGGTTGCCTAGTCCAGCCTCTCCTTGCCTGTAACTGGGTCAGCACTGAATTCAGACTAGGTTGTTCAGGCATTTGTCAAGCAAAGTTTTAAAACTGTCCAAATTCTAACGACCTGGTTGTGCTTCCTGAGGTACTAATGTAAATGCAGCTAATTATTAACCACCTGCTGGCTGTAGTTGGATTGTTGGACAGGATGACAAGTCAGGATAGCAAGTCTAGTAAATATTATGAACAAGAGGAGTAATGCTATAGCTCAGCGTCATCTCTCACGTGTGTATGTTGAGGGAGAGAAGCAGTCTGCCTGTCCAAAACCTATTAGTGTATGTATTATTCCCAGAATAGTCACGAGCTTGTGAGCAGTGGATTGTATCATATATTGTCATTTTGAGTGGGAAGCAGGAAACTTCCATACAACCAAGAAATAAAAAAAGTAGTCCAGTCTAAAACACCGATTATAAGATACTTGCAACTTGGCAGAAGTTGAGATTTTACTTTTTTTGTTTTGAACTTGTAAATAGAAGCCATAAGTTTTCAGAGGTAGGAAGCATATCTTCTAAGGAAATTTCTTCATTTCCTCCCAAAGAGACAGCAGAAGGAGAGGAAAAGTCGTATTTCAACCATTTTATTTTTGTGAGGTTAATTGCAGAGCACGTTAAGCTAGAAGTAACTTTTTATTTCAGAACGGTTAGTGACCATTGTTCACCAGTATTGGTGTATCTTGGCCGGAGCTTGGAGTTTTTGCTGAATTAGAAGTTGGGTCTCTAAAAGGTGAGCCCAACTTGATTCAGTGTACCGAAGTGGTTTGTGGAATGGAGAAGCCTCGTTTCTGCAGCAAATCTAGAAATCTGATTGCAGTTGCAAGCTAGACAGCTCAAAGTGGTTTCTGTAACTATTTCCCTCCAGTCCTCCGTATGCAAGAATGATCTGCAATCACGGACTCATTCTCAAACAAAAAGTCTTAATTCTCTACAGCTAACTTTTCTATTGTGGTGTGCAGAGATTTCTGTAGTACTGGATGGCAGGCAGTATGCCTTTGAGTGTGTTAGTTTTCTATTAGTAAAAACATTTATTAGAATTCAAGACACAGAATAAAGTGTTTGAGGTAACTGGGTCTTATTGGAAGGCGTGTGTAACTTTGGAGCCCTGATTCAGAACTTTGAACCAGTCCAGCAATGAAAGCAACTATTGTTTTTGTTCCCAGCAAATGTACAAAATCTTCTAACTGTATGTACATAACCACTATGGAGAAGTAATGGCCTGCTAATAGTTGAGGTATTACGGTTTGGGAAGAGTCATGTCTTTCTCTCACTTGAAGGGGTGGAAGGGGACTGGAGAAGCCAAGGAGATTTGGTGGTCCGGTGGAACATCAGACCAAGTTCTTCTACTGTCAGCCTGCCCCAGCTACTGCATGCGACCACCCATGCAGTTGGATGGGAACGCTGTGACAGTTTGAGCCACAAGAAATTTTGGTTTGTGTTTGAAGAGCATAAAGTAAGGATATAAATGATGCTAGGTCTAAAAATGTAAATGCCCACTACTGCTGTGGGTTTTTTCGTTTGAATTTGGTTTTTCGGGTTTGTTTTTTCTCGTAGTGCTAACTACAGCTCACCTATAAGTATGTAAAGGAAGGGAGCTTTACTTGCAAGTTAAGATTTCTGATATGCTAATACTTCACCTATGCTTTGGCCTTAAAAGTATGAAACTTTACATTGTTGTTGATGTCTTAGCTATGAGAGCTCTCTCAAGTGTTACATGTAATTGAAACTATTTTAAGGATATGAAAGCATCACAAATATTATTACTGTATTTACTGTTGAAGACTTGCAGAAATTAATAGAAGCCATGTAAATCATCTTGTAATCAAAATGTCTTTCACCATCTGACAGTTATTTCCGACATTTTATGTACCATTTTGTCTCTGATGCAAGTCCCTGATAACTAAAGCTCTCTGTTTTATTTTTCCATGAGTCTAGTCCTGTGGTACTCCCTCTTTCACTTGCTGGTATTTTCATGGTATTTAACTAGAATAATGAGAGCTTGGGTAGTAGAGAAACTCACAGTGTGAACTCTGTGGTTTTTCCTTGAAGAGGAGTTTTGGACAAGTGAGAATCTTCCTTATAACAAGTTGATCATACTGAAAGACTTCTCTAGTGTGCAACTAACTGAAGCATGGGAAAAATAAATGTATTTCCAATAGCGTATGGGGAGTTAAATTACATTAGACTACAAAAGGTTTAGTTATACTTTGAAATACTGATTTGCTTGTTAAATCATAATTGCTAAACTCCTCCTGTTTCATTTGGGCTTGATCTTTCACTTCAGTGTGCAATTTGGAGAAGCTTCCAGAGTTAAAACCAGAACAGGCCAAAACAGATTAAGGCTGTGTTTGTTATTGAGTGTTGCTGCTATTTATTGCAGAAAGAAAGGCCTTTCGGATGGAAAATTGAAACCAAATTATTTCAATGGGTTTTCACACACATATAAACTTGGTAATTCAGGAATTTTTGGTATAGCCTTTCACAATACTAGTGAAGAAGAACTGAAACAATTTGGTTTCAGGAAGTGTTTTAGAATCTTGAGTCAGTGTTCTGACACTGAACCAGGAGCTAAACCGATCACGGTTACTGACAATCACTTATCTGCTCATGTCATTTCTACTGTCTACCATGTGACTTTTAAAAAAGTTGGATTGACCTGCTGCTGAGAGACGATATATTCTAAAAGGCAAGCATCACTGCCAGGTTTTCTGGCCTGAGTTTTTTTGGGGGTAGTGACTATACTTAAGGAATTAAGCTTTCACGTATGTTCCCAGACTCTTTATAGGTGACTTGTGGCTAGCCACACCAGGTTTTTAGTGTGTTATACCTGTAGCAAGAAACATGATCATACTTGCAGAGGCTGACATTGATAGTCCATATATCAATGCTGTCAAAAATATGGATGCAGCTATAAGAATATTCTCCTTTAGGAGTAAGGTGCGTACCACTTCCCTGCAGGGGAATTTCTTGGTACCTAGTCATTTGCTTGCAAGGACATGCTGGCGTGTCTTCCAATAACTCTTTACCTGTACTGCTTAGTTCTGAATTTCTCTTAGGGTGGAGGTAAAGGGCAAGAGAAATAGGAATCCTTGCCTTCCTGGAGAAAACTGTATTTATGTTTTGCTATAGTGAGGTTCCATCTTCATGCAAGGAATGCAAGAATTCCTGCAATGGAAAACTTAAAATACTTTATAGATAACCTGGGTATAAAAACTTGCAGTGCATAATGTGAAGGGGTGTGTGATATGAAGAGCTGGACAATAATGAAAAGCATAATTGGATGTGGTTGGTGGTTTTCTTTTGCTTCAGCTTTCCTTGCAGTATGTTGATTTGACTTATCCTTGTGCCCACTATTCCTAAATGAATGGAACTTTCCAACAGCTGTGTTAAAGCTTGTGGTTGTGGTTTGTTTAAGTTAAGATGCAAACAGCTTAGAACACTCTGCTGGCCAAGCTGGAGAGGGCAAGCTTTGCCACCACTGTGCAGCTGCCTTGGGAAGTTGGTGTAAACTACCTGCTGTCTGGAGACTGGCTCTGCCTGGGGTCATAGGAGATGACAGCATGACTCTGAGGAGGTGGTCTTTCATGGGACTGCTCTAGTTCAGATCACAAAAGTAAGAACCTAAGCTGAGTAAATCCAGCAGGCAGCATGATGGCAGACAGCACTGGAGGTGGGAGAACAGATGTGAGTTTGGGCTTGAGGCTGCGGAGAAGGGCTATTT
This sequence comes from Psophia crepitans, assembly GCA_013399095.1. NCBI lineage: Eukaryota > Metazoa > Chordata > Aves > Gruiformes > Psophiidae > Psophia > Psophia crepitans. The sequence goes on along the minus strand of VWZZ01005416.1, from coordinate 315,577 downwards.
CTAGGTGCTGGAGAGATGATGTGCAAGGAGTTCAGCCTGAGGGAAGACTGGGAAGGGAGGAGTCTATCTGATTGTGGAAGGATTTAACTGGGAAGAAGTTTGCCAATTTTCATAACTTGGCCAAACAGGAAGCATGGCGGGGGGAGAAGTGAAATTTAACAGTAGACATACATGAATGTTACTCACTCTCTCTCCCCCCCTAACTTGAAAACACCCCAATCACTCTTCTGACCGTGGGAGTGTTTGAGAGAAGTAAAAGGGTTGGTTTGGTGGCTGTTAACTAATATAATGCTCTGTAGCACTGATGATCAGTTTTCCACTTACAGTCTGAGAATGTTGAGCTGCAAGAAGAGGAGCACGTGCTACCTGCATGGCTGCTGGCAGCCCAGTTAGGCTTTTGGCAATAGCTTGCTGCTGGTTCTTTGATACCTGTGCCAAAGAGGAGCATTTTCCTAGGCACTGTAGGTGAATGGGAACAACGCTGTGGAAGTCTCCATCAGGTGGGGAATTGGGTCTTGCCTTAATATGTAAACTGTTCTCTGATCAGCTGTTATCCCCCAAACAAATCTCTCTCATGTAAATATTTCAAGACCCAGCAGTGACTTAACATTCCCTGTCTTTGTCCACTTTTATGTTTAGCAGTTGAGGCATTAACAGCAATGTAACATAACCGTGTCAGGCCTTTTGGTAATTTTGGTAGTTATTTGAGACTTTAAAAGGGGGAGGTAACTAGAAAGAGATTATCTGTGGCTCTTCGGTAGAGCTGTGAAATACGCTGTAACCTCTCTTTGTTCCTTGAAGGAACACTGATATATGTATAGCATAACTAATGTTGCTGAACAGCGGTTCAAGCAACCCGGGGAGCTTGCAGCTCTCAGAAATCTGTTTGTATTGCTACTGCTTTACAGTGCTCAAAATAGCAACCATAAATGCTCTTACCACTATGTTAAGATCGGTCTGCTGGAAACAATACCAAAGTCCACTTTGTCTTTCCATTTTTTACTTTCTCATTTTGATAGATGCCAAAAATTAGCATGTTTTCTTGAAGGTTTAGTTCCCTTGCTAAAGACCTTGTACTGTAGGCTTAGTTCACGCTTTTTCATCATACTTTTTAAAGCAAAGAATTTTACCATTCTAAACTAGAATCCTCTGAATTTTTAAACTTGTAGTAAAAACTAGAAAAGGCTAAGACAAAAATCCAAAATTCAACCTATTCAAGAGAAAAGGCAATGAAAGGCCAAAACAACTCTTACTGTTTAGCTTTAAACAAAAACAGCAACAAGAAATGGCTTTCCAAAGACTCCTTTTGCACTTAGTCTGCCTTAAGTTTCTGTTCGGGAAAGGCTTCCAACCATTCATTTCCAGATGCTGTATAGCTCTGTGAATGCCAGTTGCTCCATGCTCAGTTCTAGATATGAAATATGTTGATATGGTTTGAAATGGTGGACATTGAATCTCAGAATTGGTGAAGGTGAACTGAACTTTACAACCTGCCTGGTGTGAACAAAGTCCCAAGTTCACCGCTACTCACATGTTTATTCTCCCAGTTTGAATTTTTTGGGCTCCAGCGCTATTGAAAGGAAGGCTTAATTTATTCTTGACAATAACTGCCTATGAAGGATTCGTGTGAGAGGATGATTAGTTGAGTAAGGATTCAAAATCTGACTTAGGAGCTTCTTGAAAAAGAGCTTTGTTCTTTGCTTATTTCTATTCCAATACAAGAGATACTCTAACATACTTGAAGTAACATGGTGGTTGCATAGAACCTTTTTTTCTGAAGAATTGCCAACTCATTACCTCACTGTAGAGGAATGTGATATATCTAGTATTACACTTCAGTGACTAGATTAAATAACTGATGAAAGCCTGTTACTTTGATGCTGTTACTTGTTGTCTTTATAGTAATGGTTCACTGAATATCCTGCTATTGTGCTTGTTTCCAGTACTCTTGTTTACATATCGTATCTTCCTGCTTCTGTCTTCAAAACCTTTGCATTTAATTCTAAACAACTCCTTTCTTAGGGAATGGTACTTACACTTTGTAAAACGACTGTTAGTTGAAGTAACACCTAGTGTAGTTGCTTAATGATCTTGTGTCATGACTTATTCTCCCTTGAGCTGGACTTTTCAAAAGTGTATTTGAGTGCTTGACTAATTACTTTAATAGAAGCCTTACAGGAAAGCACCCAGCAGTAGAAGAACTAAGAAAGGAGCAGAGGTCATGTCTGACATGCTTCTGAAACTGGACATCCTAGAGCTTGCTGTGCTCGCTGAGGGGGTTTGAGTTCACAGCTGGTTTAGAGCACTGCTGCGTTCCAGCGCCTGCAGAGAAGCCAGGCTGGCTGCAAATCATATATAGGGAACAAGCTGTACGAGAAGAGATCGTGCGTTTTCACATGCTTGCCTCCACCCCTCTTGAGTGAAAGTCACTGTGAAGAAAACAGGATTTTGTTCCTGTACCTTTTGAACTGGATGAACAAGTCTAGCACAACAGTAAGCTAGCATGCTACCCTCATCTTTAAACAATAAAATGCAGCTGATAATCTGCTTTTGTTCCTCTAGCTGCCTTTTGAAATGTAAAACTTTAACTTGCTAAGTCATACACACTTAACATGCGGTGTTTGCACAGTGGCCCTTTTTGGTTGGTTGGTTTTGGGAAGGTGAGGTTTGGTTTTTGCACCTTGTTTTGCTGAGAGGCTATTCAGAAAAGGAATTTCTGACTGACCTGGATTAATCACTTTTCTGGTATGTTGATCCATTAATGAAACAAGCTTTTAGAAAACAATGCAGAAAGCTTTGGAAAGCTGTTAGATTTGTTGTATTAATTCAGATGTCACATAAAAGTGTTTTGGTCAAACACATAATTTCAGGTATGTTGTCTGGATTTCAGAGATATTTTCAGTCAGCGTGAGCCTGTCGTTTGTGGTGTTCTTATAGCACAGCAAAGGTTTGATGCTCTTTGCCATAACATACAAAAATTCTAAAATATGACTGATAATTTTGTCTTGGAGATTTAATACCAGGCTACAGTAAAGCCATATACAGAGTCACAGTTCTACGTAGTAATACCAAACAAGTAGTAAAAGTGTCGCTCTGAGGAGAGGTCTGACGTAAAGCATGTTCAATGACTCATTCAAGTCTGTGTGTTATATTCAGTGACTGGTATTATATGACATCCTATTGCATGTTAGTGTATGTTGTATGTAGGGCTTTTCTTTTGTTACTGAGTTGATCTGAACCGAGGGAAACAGCTCTGACATACGTTCCTGCACTAGTGCTGTTCCTGGTCTTGCACACTTGGTGCAGGATGTTTTGAGACAAGTTACCTAATCCTGTGACACCACCTACTGTTGAGAAGCAGCCATTGGGCGTAAGTGTGTTTCTTGCCTACATCTTAGCGTAATCCCCTTAATGTCATGCTTTCTTGGTTTTAGTGCAAATTGATGGTTTGTTGGTATGTAAGTGTGGAGATCCTGCAGCGAATTTGGTGTTGAACAAAGTGGAATTACTAGCTAATTTTGTCATATTTCAACAATCTCTTATGCAGCTTAAGCGAAATTGAAATGGGGCTGATAGTGACAAGAATAAAGGGGAGGATATTCCCTTTAAATAGAAAGTTGATTGTTCTAAGTCAACTCTGAAACATTGTCTGTCTTTCAAGTAAGATAAACTGTGTCAGATTTGAAAATGGAAATGATATCAGAAGCTAAGGTATTTTGTGAAATATTCTGTTACAATAAATACAATATTTTAAAAAAAAAATGTAAGTCTATCCTCCATATCTCTATTCCATAGTAACCTCTTTTCCATAGTAATTCAGGGGACTGTGTAAAGACCTTGGTATCAGAGCCCAGAGGAGTCAGCTCAGTGCTGGAAAGACAAGTCTGTGTGTCCATAACTTCCTTTGGGCCATTGTAGTTTTAATCTGGGTGCCTGCTTTTCAGAGAGAACCTAAAAGCCTAATTCAACAAAACTCGAATTTTCTTGCAAAAAGTGCAGTTGCTTTGTTAGTAATACAAGAGTAAGCTCCTGTCTAAGGATGGCACACCTGTCTCCTACATAGATACTTTTCCTATTTGATTAACTATGGGGCATTTGTGTTCAACAAGCTCAAATGAAAATAGCAATTAATTCAAAAATGTGTCCATTAAGAACATAGTTCTAGGGAGCGCTGTTCAACTAGTCTTGCAGAACTAGTTAGTTTTCAGCATATTGTGTGAGTACAACACAACTTGATACTCTTGTGCTGTGTTTGTCCTTGAGAGGATATTATCTTTAGAATGCTCTGTCAAATGGGGGTGGGAGGTGGGGAGGATGGGGAATAATCTCTCTTTTTGGGGTGGAAACAAACAAAAGAGTCTGTCTTGGATTGTCTTTGAGCCAGAGGTTGTATTTTTATGCGATTGCCAGTACAGCTAACCATAATATACAGAGGTAGAGTGTGCTAGAAAGATGTTTTGTGCCTGTAAATGTCTGCCCTGAAGGCCAGTCTGTAAAGCTCTTGACTTATTCCTGAGGTCAGTATGCAGCTAAAACGGGATTCCTTAAATCCTTGGAGCTATGTTTCTCCGCTACAGAGTTTTTACCGCATCAATATGAGGTGGATTAAGCCTTTTTATGTGTATTTTCAATGTGTAAATATTTTTACTTAAGGCACGTATGTAGAAGAAGCAATTGTTTAAGCTTCTTTCCAACTCTTCTTGTTCTTTTCTTTCACTCCCTCTTCCTCCCCAATTGACGGGTATAGGATCTCTGCCAAGAGAGAAGCATGCCTCTCTGAAAAATTCTCCATCCTCCTGGGCTTGCTCTGGTAAACCACTTGCCAAATCCAAAGTGCCTGTCAAAAGATCAGTGCTTGAGAGGACACCTAGCATCTCATCAGTCAGCAGCACTCAGAGTGAGCGAAGTATTTTCAGCAGTAATTGTAAGTATCTGTCAGGGTTACGGGTTTTTAACTGATAGCCAGCATCAACTGCTTGTTGGAAAAATCTTCTTGAAGGGAGTCCTGTCTAATGCAAGCCTATGTTAATTCTCGTTGTACTTGTTATTAGTTCTAGGTCTTACTCTTTTTGTCTCTTGATTTATAATTTTCCTTCTGGAGGCCTGCCATCTGAAGGAGCTTTGATGCTTGGATTTTGGGTTGAGTAGAGGTTTCAGCACAGCTCTTCTTCCATTGTGAAATGTTATAAAACTACTGAGTTGACTTGAGCAAAAGTTTCCTTGTGTTTACATACAATAAGTCTGAAAGATGTGAATGGATTAGCTGTCATAATATTTGGAACAGCATATTTCAGGGTTTTGATATGAAGTACTCTTTTTTTGAACTAGATTATATTTGCTTTCAGAGTTTTAAGACGAAATGTGTAGATGAGATCAAAAGCAGGTAAGTAAAACCGCTTTTAGAAGGCAAAACTTTGCATGCATAGACTCCTTTTAATTTCTAAGGTGACAGTAAGCATTGTATCACCTCAACCAAATTAATCTTGCTTAAAACTAGGGAGGAAAATAACAGAACCAGCTGTGGGGGCCTTAGCTTTGATTTGAAGCTCTGCAATGGGTCAGTACCAGCAATTGTAGGAGTTTTAGGGGCAAAAATATGAAGAAAATAACATGCAACTGACTGTCAGACGTACTAGTATTCCCAGCTATATGCATTCAAATACTCTGTTACTATTGCATCACCTGTTATATCTTAGAGAATGGGCAAAGGTCTTTCCTTTTTGCCAGATGTCACTTAAATCTGTCTTCAATGGACTGAAAAAGAGAACTGTGATTTAACGTATGTCTGTAGTTTATGTATGCGCATATGCATACATACATAACTAAATTTTCTCTTGTTCTTCTTTTTCCCTGTAGTGCCTTCATTAAAAAATCTAAGACCTAACATATTCCTCAAAGGAGTAAGAGTTTGTGTAATAAAATACGCAGTGCATGTTCCTGTGTAATCAGGTCGGTTCAGTTACTGTGACAGCCATGTTGACTTTTGCTGTTCAGGTTTAGGATTGTATCTAGAATTCCTAAGCAGCTTTTGTCCTCTCTTCGTTTTACTCCCTAATGTAACAAAGGAAAGGGTCATCGCTTTACAACAAAGAAGTGTATTCAGATTAAGCATCCAAACAGATGACTCCTTATTTAGCCTGATTTGCTAGCTGGTTTAATCTGTTTTGTCCACTGCCTTCAAGCTTACAATTTTTTCCACTCCGATTCACGAAGAGCAAGCAAGAGCAATATGAGAGGTTGAACATGGCTGCAGTCTCGTTGGCTTTAAGCTTGCTTTGATCCTTTTTAAATGACTGTACCAGGAGGACTCCGCAGTTGCACAGAAACTATTTTTTCTCCTATTATTTTCGTCAATTCTACACTAACACCACCGACTGACTCGGGAAGCCACTATGATATTACCTTACTGACGTTGCTGGTAGTGGGAACTTACAGCTTTTGCATTATTCCTTTGTTAGCCACGTTTACTGGGAAAAGAAGTAGGTTGTATTCCTTTTTCTTTCTATTTTAAAGCATGTATTTTGTTTTGTGGAGATTGGTAAATGTATGCGATGTTTTGACTTGCTGATTTTCTGTGAGATTATCTTTCTTTAGTTTATTTCTTACACTTGACGAGGATGTTTTATGTCTGATGGTCAGGTTTTGTGAGTATAATGAGTTTGAGTTGCATATAATTAATAGGTTAGTAAAGTGAAGTTTTTGACTTGGAAACAAATTGGAAAGAACTATTGAATTTACTTTGTACTCTAATAGTAAGTATGGCACTGTTTTTGTTTTTTATTCTTTCATTTATTTTACAGTAATGTTGAGGGGAAAAAAAATCTTGTTTGTAAACACGATGTAGTAAGAACTAAAATGTTCTTACTAGATTGGTGGAACACACAAAGATCAAGGCTTACACTGTGAATGTCATGAAATTTATGACAAACTATTGTGGCCCTGTCAACAGTATTAAACAAGCCAAGCTACTTCACCAGTTTTGCTTGAGGAGTTTGCCTTGTGTTAGAGGAGGAAAAAAAAAACAACAAACCAAAACCCACAAAAGAGAGTGTTTCTCCTGCTGTGTCAGCTCAGCCCTTTGTTATGGGATGTCCTTGGATTGGTAATTTCCCATGGCAGCATTAAGATGTTTTTTTGTCTCGTGAGCACTTCAGTTTTATAATTCTTTTCTCTCAAAAGACTTAATATTTGAGAAGTTTGGAAATCATGAAGTTTGAAGTGCTGTTGTTAATAAAAGCATATTTTGCATGCAATCTGTCAGTGTGCACATTGAAAAATTGAATTTTTAGCCGTAGAGAAATAGTCTCAATTTCACTGCTGAGCTGAAAACATTATCATTTGAACATACTGAAATGTTTTAACTCTGAGGTTAAGAACAAGAAACGAAATCTGAATTGCATTAGAGTAATTGCATATAAAGGAAATAATGTTTCAGAAGTTATAAAGCTGATCCTAGCAATTGACCTGGAGCTGCATTTCTGTACAGTCAGTACTTCACTAAAGTTCTTCTAATGAGTTGAATTTTTAAACCCTTAGATCTAAGCTCAGCTGAGATCACTTCATATTGCCCGTCTTTCATCAAGATTGCAGTAGCTACCCCTTATTTTATGAATAACCGTCTTTGAATTGTACACTGATCAAACTTTGCAAATTAGCCTATTTTTTTTTTTTCCTGCGCACAGCCTGGTTAGCTGCCTCCAGAGCTTCTAACAGGACAAACCAGTGCCCTAACTAGTCTTGCACCAGAAGTGTGTTTGCTTCCCAAAGTGTAACTTCCATGGCATGCTTCTGATCTAGAAGAAAGTAATATAGCAGTTGTTAGCTGCTTGCAGTGAACTCTGAGCAAAAATACTTTAATTCAGTGATTTACAGAACAAGTTAAGGACTGTTCCAGGCCTCCTACTTTACTAACATTGGTTTAAATCATCTGATGTTGATCAGGGTCAGACTTCCTTAGAATAACTCTTATGGATGTGTTATGCAAAGCGTTCCTCATGTGTAATTTTTCTTCTTTTTGTGAACACTTAGCTTTTGTGCCTTTAGAGAAGCTCCAACTTTATTTAAAAAAAAAAAAGAGGACAACCTCATTGCATGTGCTGCTAAAAGGAAAAGCAGTTCTGTCCCTCTTCCTGTGGTTGAAAATGTATTGATGGGTGGCCAAATAGCATATTTTAAGTAGTTAACTTGGCTTACACTAGTGCGTTTAAAGACACTAAAATAATCTCAAGACTATACATTACATCTTTCAATGAATGATATTAGATGTGTAGTTCACCTTACCTTTTAAAAAGAAATTTGGCCTTGTTAAAACTCTAATCAGAGGCAAACCCGATATTGTGTGACACCCTGTCTCTTTCTTCTTGAAATGACTAGTGGAAAAAGCAGCAGTGTGACAAACTGTTCCAGTGGGATTGACTTTTGCTTCTAAATGCAATGTCAATTTCTTACGCTTTAATGTGTCAGTATACATAATTTTTAGTATGTGAACCAAAGTGTGCTCAATCTATACCTATTTTTAGAAGTCTTTTCGTGTTTTTTTCTGGGGAAAAAAAAAGCAAACAATGCTTCCCCTAAATTTCTGTTTTATTTCAAGGAAAAAAATTTCATTGTGACAATAAGCCTGAACTTCTCTCAACTTCTTTTGAAATGGAACAAACTGTCTTCTGTGGCAGCTGCCCTGTTAGTTCATTGCTTATTGCCCTGCCTTTCCCACTTTAGGTCTGTCTGCCCCATTTTGCAGAGAATGTTTTGCTGTATGACTTCAGCACTCTGCCAGGGGTGGTGGGTGGAAGCAGTCTTCTGAGGTCTGCTGTCACTCAAGAGGTTGCTGTTACGAACACAGACTACACGAACCTTCATTAGAACTTGTTTGGTAGCTGGTGAATGCAGTTGGGCTCACGCATGTCTCTTCGTGTCCCACAAGGAGGACAGAAGAGGCGCAGAATCTGCTGGTGGTGCGTGCTTGTCACTGCGACAGTGTGCTCAGCTCACAGGAGGGAGGACAGGGGAAGGTGTTGCATGAGGAAGTTGTCTGAGTTTTATTTGGTTTTATTTTTTTAATGGTCAGTCTGTGGCCAGAATGTCTGTGTGCTGATGATGCTGTTTCTTGGCTTAGACTGAAATATGTTCTGCATTGGCTTTGTACAGCAAGATCAGTCTTCTGGTTATGTATCTTGATCCATATACTTCTATGTAAGTCCTCCTCTTATGCGTAGTTCAAAGCTAAATGTCTGTTTCTGAGAACAGTTTGTAATAGTCATGTAGGATTTGTTACAATTCATCAGTCTGCTTGTATTGAAGATGCCAGAGGTGGTCATAATATTGTTATTTCAACTTGTCTTTCTCCTAACTTTAGCCTCAGGTAAACCAGACTTGTTTTAGGATTTACTTTTCCCAAAACTAGCTACTACCTAGAGCAAATTCTTTGTCATTCTGTGTTGCAGCTGCAAATGCCACAGTGATCATCAAGAATGGAGAATGGCCTTCAAAACCAGTCTGCGAGAATGGTACTTCGGGATCTGTCCCTTTCAGAGCAGTACCAAGACCTAAATTACACTCGCTGAAGTCGCCTCCGAAAGGTATATGGGTCTGCTTGTAGGTAGAGTGAAACCATTGTTACTACTGATATGGTACCTTACCTTGTGCAAATACCTCAAGCAGTGTTTTTTATTTAACAATGGTCTTGGAAAATCGTGTGAGGAAGTAAAATCATATCAGTGGTGCTTCAAGTTGTGTAAGATTTCACAGGAAGGCTAAAATGTCCTTTATATTATCCTAGTTGACTGGGGTGTTTCGGGCAAATGAGGAGGATGTCTGCACGGTGATAGGGCTAAGGTTTGCATGGCGCAGGGACTAAATGCACTTTGCTACGTGGCAGGTGTCATCATGTGGGGTTTACACTGTTTTAATAAGAATTCTTTCCTGTCCCAAAGCTCAGGCCCAGAGTCTGTGGCTGCTGGTGATGTGCAGGGTAGACCTACCCTGTATTCATCCTGAGTCTATGGTTGTCTTCATCCTCGTGCAGACTTTGCATTATCTTTACCCTTTTCAGGACAGAAAGGAACTTGGGGGATGGGGACTTTTTGAATAAGGTATTATTAGATGAAGTATCTTCTTTCATAGATGAATGACTTCGCCTTATCTTTCTAAAGGAAGAGTCCCAGAAACAACTTAGCTCTTCATGCTGCTTTTTCTTGGTATTCTTTTTAGTGGCTCATGTGGAAGCAGAGGCTTGCTCTAATTTTTGACGGAGATAAGACAGTTGTGCTTCATCATCTGGTCCTAAAAGAAACACTAATTTAAATGTACTTTCTGGCTTTGTATTAAACAGCATTCTGGTTCCTGTTTGAGATAGGACCTCTGGATTGGCCAACAGTGCTTCTTCACTCAAGCCACAAACAGCAGTTGACAACTCATTCTGTGGCCAAAACTAAAGACGTAATGGGAGCAGATAAATGAGCTTGCTGTCTCTCTCTCCTAAATCCTAGTTATAATCAGCTTGCTTCTGACCATCTTTGTGGTGAACTGGTTATTGTAATTGGATAAACCTAATTAAATACTATGCTCCTGCTTTTTAGGCTTAAGTTTTAAGCTGGTATCTGACATAACTGAGAATAAATAGAAGAGATGCCTGCCAAATGTCATGCTACAATGACATGCTTTAAAATGATAAACAGAGTTTACCACAAACTGTAAATCACTTTGAAACAAACAAAAATTATATGGCTGTCTGACAAGCTGATGCTTTCTGTTGGGGTTCAACATATACAATACAACTATGCATTGCCTAACATCCTCAGTGACCTGGGCTTTAAAAGTGTGCCTCTAGCATCTGCGTGAGCAGTATGGCCAGAAGAAGCTGATATTCCCCCCTTGGCTTGGTGTCACTTGGGCTCCTCTGTTGCCTTTAAGGGCTTTCCCAATTCAAGAAGGTTGTTTTGAAACTGGAAAGGTCAACTGGAGGCTTTGGAAGATGGTTAGGGTCTTTGAAGATATGACCTGTGATGAGAGTTTGAGGGAGTAGAGTTTGTGTAGTCAGACAAAAAGGAGAGTAAAGGAATACTGTAGCAGTCTGCAGTAACTTGAGAAGAACAGCTACAAAAGTGATGGTGCCACGCTCATCTCAGTAGTACCAGATGATGTGGCAATGGGAAATGATTGCAGATTCTGGAGTGGGAGATGCAGTGTTGCCCAGTGGGGCTGTAGAGCCTCCCTTCCTGGAGGTTTACAAGGCTCAGCACATGCCTTTGTCTAGCTGATCTCATCTTAGTGGTGGCCCTGCTCTGAGTGGGAAGCTGGATAGCTGGCCTCTGGAGGTCCCTTTCAGCCAATGTTTCTGTACCTGTGTTGTCTTTGCTACTGTTTTGAGACTTAAGTAATTAAATCTTAATGCTAAAGCGAAATCTCTACTGATGTTTCTTCTGCTTAGAAGCTTTATTAAAACTATCTTTGTATTTCTTCCAATGCAAGTTCTGGTAAAGCAAAGTTTAAGTGTAGCTTAAATTTTCTAGAAGGTGTCTCTTTTTGTGTTTATTTGAGTACATTCGTCCATCTTGCCTATCATTACATATTTACAGTTATGTCTTTAATTGCTGCCACAGTTGTACTTTAAACCTGACCTAAGGTTCTACTTCTAGGAGCCAAGGCCAAGTCTGCTTCACTGAACCAGTGCATACCAAAATCATCCGGGCCACTGCACTCATCAAGGAAAGTCAGTGAGGCTAGAGGTAATCACGTATTGGGTTAAGTCAATTTTTCACTTGTATTCTTGAATCTCTCTGTCTTCAGAAAGACCAGCTACCTTCTGTGGCTTCAGAAAATTGAGATGGTCAGTCTGCTCTTTTTCCTCGTAGTTCATGGTATTGGAGAGTGGTCCTGCAGAGCGTTCCTTACAAATTTGTTTTATCTGGGAAAAAAAAATCAGAGCATTCATTGTCCATTCTCTGCTTGAAACCTGCATTCCATGAGGACCCAGGATACTTGATAATGTCTTTTAAATTATGTTTTATCACCTGCTTATAAGATCGTATACTTGCAAGACACAACCCGGACTAGATTTCCCAAGTTTGTTTAATCTAAGCAAGATTCTTTTGAGAGCGTGCTGATAAGCTTTGGCTAGAATATTTACTCCACCTTACATTTCTGTATCAGGTGCTTGTTTTAGCTTTACCTTTCAATTGATGTTAGTCATTAGTGAATAAAAAGAATAGATACGAATCCTCAGACAAGCTCTGTAAGATGAAATTTCTGCTTTGAGAGCAGTTCCGTTTGTATGGCTGAGGTGGGGAAACAAGTACAGGAATAATACAAAGCAGGCTGTTTCCGATTGAAATACCTGCTGTTGGATCACATGCTACTTGTAAAGCCTGAAGAAAGCTGGTAGGTGTTGGCAGCAGACCTTCTCTAAACTTCTGCACGTGAATTTTGCACTTACACCTAGCAGTCCAAAAGAGGGCTTTCATTTAATTATTATCCTTTGAAGTAATGAGGTTCCTAGGTCAGTTTTCACATGACTCTAAAACAATGCAGTAAGGGTAGATTAACCTTCTCAGTGCTTTCATTTAGATCTAACTTGATTGGTAGCACATTGGAGAGTGCTTTTAATTTATACCTCCTTTATACAAATGAAATAACTGGAGCACATGGGTGGAAAAAGGTTACCATATGCTGGTACAGCCAGTTGATTTTTATTATCTGTGCTCCTCTATGAATGAGGAAAATAAAGTGGTGCTACCTGGCTTAAATGAAATATGATAATTGTAATGGAAGAAAAATGTTTTGCTTATTGGAAAATTCTCGATGAATTCCCAAACAGTTTAACTTTATGCTAAACCTTGCTGTTGAACCAGCCATTGCAAGGAAAACTGAAATTGTGGGGTTTGAGGAGCTTATGTGGAAAGAATCTGAAAAAAAAAAAAAACCCAAACAAAAAAAAAACCCCACCATACCCACTGGATTGAAGTGCAAGTCTTTATTCTTTTTTTTTTCCTTCCTTTTCCCCGTGTCTCTTCTCTGAACCAGTAGGTACTCCTGGAAGAAATGGACACCAAAGCCTATCTTGTTTGAGTCCTGGTGAGTTTTCTGAATGCATTTTTACATATTCTGTGGTGCAACTCGAATTAGGTTTATACGTTACATTAGTATATAGGTTCTTTTCTTGGAAGAACAGTTTTGCAGTGGATAATTCCATAAGCCATCACTGACCCCAGTTTCAAGGGATATGGAGAAAAGTTTGGGTCTTTTTTTCCTACTTACTGTCTTCTGGCTACCCAGTTCTTAGAGTACAGAGTCCGTGAAGCTTCCAGTGAAGCATAAGGACGTTTTAACTAACCAAAATAAAAAGCATGGCAATGAAACTTGGATGTAATTTTTGCTGTTTAACAAAAGAGCAGGTAAGTAATGATTAAAACTCTTGTGTTGTGGCTTTAAAAAAATAGTCATGCAGAATAACAGCTTTCCTGGAAAGGTTCATGGTAGATGCCCTTTTGGTGTCAGCTGTCTCCGTGTATCACCATGGACTATGCTTCAATAAGAAGCTGAAATTATCTAAGCGTGTTAATATGTATGTCTGCTTGTATGGCAAGGGGAGGAACGACAGCTGATTAAGTGGCAGATGGTGTTCCAAAATCTGGCCGAGTTTTAAGGACTTCATACTGGGTTTGTTTTTAGTGTTTATGCCAGTCAGAACACCTGGTGCTAGTTTCTGTCTGCCAGGAGATGGAAAAGTCTTTGCAGGATGTTTCTACTTGCAGCAATTTCCAGGTCTTTTCAAGAGAGTTGGCAGTCCAAATTAGTTTCCTGAGCATCAGTGTGTATTTGCTGAATTAAAAGCTACTTGTAATTAATTACTCATTGAAAAGCCCTTTTTGAAAGATAGTGAAGATTACCAGAAAGCCCTGTGTCCCCCGAGTGAATAACAGATGTCTTTCTGAAAGACGTGCTGTAGCCAAGCAGATGTTATAAATTTTGGTCTGGAATTACTGGGTAAATCAGTTCTGACCTGTAACTCTGGTACTGTGGCAGTATGTTTTTGATTTCCTGTAGTCATAATGTGAGTCTACTCCTTTGCCATTTACTCTCTTGGGTGTCAAATGCCTGCATGTTAATTGTGACCAAGTACCTTGCTTGTTACCTCCTGTTTAGAGTCAGGGCTTCTGTCATACATCAGTACACTTGACAAAGTGCTTGTTCTGTTTGTTGCTTTTATTGATGATTAGTTGAACTACGGTTAGTTAGGTGTAGCCTGACTGAGTTTCATTAGCTCATATGTGACCCTTACATATAAGAGTGTAGATGATGATACAGCCAGCAACATTACGTCTTGGTTAGCTCAGTTGAAAACTCACGATAAGCAATAGTCCACTTCTGGACTAAAAACAGAAAATCAAATTCCTTTTCTACTTATGATAGTCTTAAACTAGAACTCTTGCCTAAATTTAGCATGGCACTTTATCTGTATTTTCCATGCAGAAAAATAATCAATGCGCCCTCTACTAGCTTAAGACAATTTTTCTTGTGATTCATCTTTTCCAACCTAATAAAGAATGTAGCCCCATAGCCCTGAAGTATTATATTTGGCGCTATAAAAACATGGCTTTAAACTCCGAATTGACTGTAATATTTAGTGATTCTTTATCAAATGTTGTTTAGAGTCATACTTCCACCAGTTGAAAAGCTGTATTTCAATGTTTCTCTTATTAAACCTGAACTGTTTCCAGTACTGAGTCAGCTTCCAAAATTGGATGACGTGTTAGACTTTCAAGTTAACACATTTCTAACTTATAAAGAGCACTAGTATAATTTCTCATTTATAGATGCAAATCTTTCTGAGTATTTTGCTTTTTTGAGATATTTTTTTCCACCCCATCTTCACAATTGCAGATAGTTCTTCAACAGAATACAAGTATTATGTGGCTGCTTGGATGTTCTACAGTACAATGCCTTACATTTTAAGAAAAGACAAGTGATCTTTTTTGAAGTGAACTGAAATAATGCCAGCTGGTACCAAGCAGAATGGGGCCCACTTTCTTTTGTAGCCTTCATACTATAGTGAAGCTTTGTTCTGGTGATTTTTAGCTAGCTAAAGCTTTTGTTCTTTTATTTCAGTGCCATAGTTAACTCTACAGTTTTTAGCCGTACTGGGTGAGGAGGTCCAATCCCACTTCTGTTTCTTGCCCGTGTGCTCTGTCACTCAAGAGTCAAGACTAGTTTATTGAGGCAGGATTCCAGTTATAAATTTATTACTATACTAATGCCTTAATTGAGTGTCTAGTTGAGTTTTTAGTGTTGCTTTTAGCATGACTTCAAGGGTGGAAAAAACAGCAGACATTTCTAGGATATGATCTCTGTTCTCTGACTGTGTGTGCTCTTTATCCACTTTCCATTCATTTACTGCCATGATGCAAAGCCAGACACAACATACTGTTAGTATCTGTAGAAGTGGAGAGACTTTCGTGTTTGCAGCTGTTCATTCATTGCTCCTGTTAAAACATTCACAAAGCTTCTTTTCTCTGAATTCTGTATCTTTCATGGGTTCCAGTGGATCAAGTAATTTCTACAAGTTCTGTGGAATATTGCTTCAGCACTGGCTTTACTTTGCTTTGGCAATTTTGGCAATTTTGCTTTGGCAAAATTACCTTCTCGGGCATAATGTGTTTTGTTACGCTTCTTAAATTGCTAACATAAGGTAAGACTGTACTTGTGCACTTACTGTAGCACCTTAATGTCAATATGACTAAAAATGTTGCCTCTCATGAGACAGAATTTTGAATTAGATGCAAAGCCGCTTCTAAAAATGAGTAAAGGTAGTGCTCTTTCCTTTGATTCTCCAGCCTTCCCTGTAAAAGCAGTGACCTGCTTCTAATACCTGTGCAGTATATCATAATGCAGTGTGCGTATGCAGTGGATATTCAAGTCTCACATCTCCGTTGTTGACTGAAGGTTAAGGATAAATTACAATAATTCCTGGTACTATGTAAGCTAAGCAAAAGTAGATATCCTTTTTTGGCAGTTCCAAAGGTAAAGCTATCATTTCAGGAATAAAGCATGTAAATATTTATTGGAAAGCTTTATCCAGTTTTCAGTGACCCTGAAAGGGATATATGGTGAATTATGGATAACAAGTTACACTTATGTTGGTGAGACAGCACTGTTGTCAGGAATGCTAGGGCAACTGCTGGTTATACC
This sequence comes from Psophia crepitans, assembly GCA_013399095.1. NCBI lineage: Eukaryota > Metazoa > Chordata > Aves > Gruiformes > Psophiidae > Psophia > Psophia crepitans. The sequence goes on along the minus strand of VWZZ01005416.1, from coordinate 299,392 downwards.
CAGAAAGTCTTATCAAATAAGAACAGTATGATTTATGTCATCTCTCTGTGCTATGATGGAACATACATAGTAGGGTCAGTTAATGAAGCCATGAAAATCAAAGAAGCTTCAGCCAAAGGTGGCACACGCTTCATGAAAGATGGTAGTCTGTTTTCTGAGCCTCGTTAAAAAGAGATTAAAAGGCTGCTTGTTTTAATCATATGTGAGAAACATATAACACTGGGGAGGGAATAACTGCGGTTAGGGGGCTTATTGCAAAAATAAGCAGTAGTCCTGATCAAGCTCAAATGGAAAAATAAGGTATAAATGTAACAGTCTGTGAAGCTGTCACTTGGAAGAGGTGTTTAAAGGTGGAAGCTGGAGTCTCACTCAAACTCTTTTATGTTAGGATAGGATGTTTTTACTAACACAATACTCTGGTTCAAATGAAAGTTTATGGCAGCATACTTTAAGGTTCAGTTAACATCCCTTTCTTTCATGTCCTCAGTCACCTCTGAAAATCAGGGGAAACACAGGGTAAACATCTTACATTGTGGATTCTTTGATGGAATAGGTTACCTGCAAAATACCTGTACTTTCCATGTCTGGAAAACAAGGGATTAATGTACATCTTGCTATGCTAGTGCTTTTTTAACAAGAAAAAATCATACGCTGAAGGTATTCAAAACACATGTAGAAGTGGTGCTTGGGAACACGGCGTAGTGGTGAATTGGGCAGTGCTAGGTTAACGGTTGGACTTCATGATCTTAAAGGTCTTTTCCAACCAGAAGTATTCTATGTTTTAAAATGTGTCATGATACTTTATGAAAATGTATAAATTTTCCTCAAAAATTAGGAAGATTATAATTCTGAGAGCTGATGAACATCAGTGAATGTCAAATGCCTAGGTGGTCTTTCATCTAGTTGACCCTCAGTGGTCTTCAGCATCATATTGCAAGTTACCCTACTGAGGAGGGATATCTGGTCAAGTGGTTTATTAGCTTTGCTGCTTCTTTCATATTTGCCGTAAAGGGTTTGTTTGAGCTTTTTTTTTTGGAGGGGGTGCTTTTGTTATTGGCAAAGTTCGTTTGGTTTTTCAGGGTTTTTGTGAGTTGTAGAAGAAACCGTGCAAGCAGTGTGCTTGTTGTCTGGAGACTTGAAAAGATTCTTATGCATATGTGAACGTACGTACTCATACGGTTGGTCATAGAGCAAGTAGCTCTGGGGAACTCAACTGAGCTAAAAACAAGGCAGGAAAGATATTCCTTTTGATAGCAGTTCTAGCATAGATCATGGTGCTAGCAACATGCAGAAACCAAAGCAAACTGCTTCTGCCTCACCACTTTGAGCATTCTTTTTTGTTGGCTTTATCTTAGTATTCACTTCTAATACTTTTCCTGCTGTGTAACATAAAAGTTATGTTTGTTACTAGAGAATATAGACAGATATTACTTGATTTTTTTGAGTACTCAACTTTGCAGATGCAAGGTTAAGTGTCAAATTAATTCAGTTCAGAAGATGGTCCATTCATATAACAAAAAAAATCCCAGAGTTCTTAAACTGTTTTTAAAAAAGAACAAAATCCTCTCAAATTCCTCAACAATTCTGATAGTACATGTTGCTGAGCTCTACAGGGCAGTTTTTGAACAAACTGCATTTTGGTATCATCTGAACAGTAATTAAGTTTTATGTATCCATTTTAAAAAATGTTTCCAATGAATATGTGCAAATTTTCCAGGAAGTAAAACTTCTCCTGTTGAACCATCTCTGCTTTTCTTTCAGCAGCTTCTAATACTGTACTCTGCAGCTCATGGGGAAATAAGCTCCCTTAAGAATCTTACAGAAAACAGTTTCATGGGTAAATATCTTAAACACTTAAACTGTTTCCTGTTCTGCACTGGAATAAACTAGGTATCTTCTGCAGTTAAGTTAAAACCAGAAGGAAGATATTCTGCCTTTTAACAGCTAGTAGCTTGTACAGTGCTTAAAGCGCTCCAGGCATAGACAAGTTTTTAAGAGCTTTTTGTTAAAGCAGGGAGATTTTGGTCCAAGTTTTCCATGTTGCAGAAGGAGCATCTCTAACTAGTTCTGATTAGGATTTTCAATATAGATGTGTTGAGGCTGAATTCTCAGCCTCTTGTGTTAAGAGCTTTAGCTGGTGTAAATCAGTTGGGTTGGTCAGTTTTTAGCACAGAAAGTCAGAAAGAAGAAACAAGATTAGATTTATTCATTAGTTTAATTGAAGATAGTTAATATTCTACAGATTGGAAATTCTAGGAGTTGCATAGTGTAAGTCTTTTTCCTTTACCCCTTAAAAAGGAATAAAAAGATAAAACCTACACTTACTTTGTAGATCTTGGTACTGTGCGTTGGACTATTTTGTTGCCTTTTCTGGCTGTGATACAAAGCCAACTATAGTCTTTTTTTAGATGGTTCTTCATCCATGTGAACTATGAGGACTATCTGAATGACTTAATTGTCTCATGTGATCTAGTCTTAGAATGCCTTCAGGCTAATAAGGACTGTTCTTATAAACAGATATTAAAGCTGCTTAAGTGGTGTAGCTCTTACATGTGAACCAACTATAAAAGCAGGTCTTCATTATGCCACTTCTATATAAATAAATGCAGAGTTAATCTAAATCTGTTTGAGTTGCTTAAATGTATTCATTAGGGAGATACAATGATTTGTATTTTGAAGAGTTAAGGGAATATCTGTACACCTGAAATAACCTTTGAAACCAAATAGCTGTTACTTTCTTGACCAGATTTTTCCAGCACTACCAAATAAAGTATAGTACAACAGCTGGATCCGAGGATTTAATTCCTAATTACTATGCTTTGGAAGTCTTCAAATTGAAATGGCTAGTGCTGATGTTCAGAGAATGCCACCCTAAATTCTGTCATCTGTTTTGCGTGGCTTGGGTTTTTTAAATACATTGTGTTTTCCGAAAATACTGCGTTTCTCACATTAGATGTTAGGATGCAAAAAGCTGAGACACATGACAATACACTCTTAATATCTTCCAGATAGGTCCTTTCAGCTGTCAGGTAAGTATATCAGTGTATTTGTATGCATGTTCCTAGTGTTCTTTCCAAACTTGATCTTCTGAAAATTAACACTTTTTGAGGAGGTTGTCTCTCGTTCTATGCTGAAAATCAGCACTGCTTCCTGTGCTTTCAACAGATACCTTTACCAAAACTAATGATTTTTTGAAACCTCAAGGCTTACTGTGAAGTAACACATGGGCCTGTTCTGTTCAGATGGTGGTATTCTGCTGGGAATTTCTCAAGTTGATGGACTGAAAATCTTGGGTTTATTATTACAATCCCAACAATGAGGAATTGATGTGGGTCCTTTCAGTTTTCCTATATTGATAGAGCATCATTCATTAACGCCTTTTGTAGCATAACCCAAAGGGTTTTCACACTACAGTTTGTTTTCTCTGTTAGTGCTTTTAAGGAAGGACCTGTGTCCTGAATTGTAAGTTAGATATTTCAGGGATGTTTATTATTATTTAATTCCAAACTTCTGTGAGAAATTTGCTCTCTAGCTCCGCAGGAATGTTTGTAGTTCACATCTGTGGTGTTTATTCTGATGTTGGACGGAATGTCTATAGTTCTTTTCCATGGAATTTATTTTGATGTTTCACAGTAACAAGCCACATGAGAGAAGAACACAGAGCTGCAGTTTTCTCATGCTTGTCTAAACATTGAATATGTCAGCCTCCCCATGAGTTGAGGGGACAGCTGAAATGGATATCCACAGATTGTATCAGCTCAAAGGGATGCTTAAAGAAGATTTCCCACTGTTGGGAGCTGGAGTTCAAGGCTTTTCTAGCATGGAAATTTGTCCTAATGGCTTTAAATTATAGACCTCATTGCTAGGATTAGCTGGAGGTGGTGTTTTTATTACTATTCCATCTGAACTAATTTTAAATCCTGTAAAGTCTCTCTTTTCAGTAATTAAGAGGACAATTTTTTACTTTGTTAGGAGACTTTAGAGCTTTGACTGACCATCATCGGGGTCATGTACCAGCAACAAACCATTTTCACTTTGTTATTCCTGAGTTGCTGTTAGGGAGATAAGTTGAGGTAGTACCTGAAAGGCCATGGAACTGTCCCAGAGGCATGGAAGTCCTGGGTCTTCTGTCAAAAATGGTTAAACAGCTTGTAAATTGAATGTATATCTGCATTTTTGACTGCACACACACCCATGGTGAGTTCTCTTTAATTTGCTCTGTGAAGCTTGGGAGCTGTAAATCAGAGCTGATAAACCACCGGCACACCTTAGGAGATGTATTTGCCTAAATTGTTCTTGTTTGCAATCTTGCTTTTCAGTAGAGGCTTTCTGGGTACTGCGTGTTGTTGATCTGAGGCACAGATGAAGAACAGTTGCACAATACATAGAAATCAGTATTGTGTGAGTAAATAATGAACAGATCTGTAAGCTGTGGCATTAAGTAAAACTTTTACTTTTTCTCTGTTTCTTGGGACCTGAGCTCACAAGGACTTATTGTGTCCCCCTAGCCTCTTACTGAACAGCAGAAGTCCATAGCACAGAAGTAGTTGGGCTTTTTGATGCATCTGGCTGGAACACTGAAACTTCATATTTTAAAGCATGTTGTCCTAAGATTAGTGACACTTTTCACTGTTGTCAAGTACCAGTTTTTATTGAAAACACTGTGGGATTTCTACTGAGGCAGTCTAACAAAAATCCTGTTTTGGAAAGGACATCCTACACATGGAAAATAACTTGCTGCTCCATTAAGTTAAAATGAAATTATTCTTGTGGCACTTTTTTTGCCATTTTCAATTCTAAAAGAGTACAGACACTGTAAATGCCACCATTGTTGTGCAAGACACAGATCAGCCCGATTCCTGTAGCTGTTTGCCTGGAAATCCACTGCAGCATCACTTTCTGTTTGTCAGGCTGCTGAATTTATAATGGTTAAAAGCTCCTGTGTACTAGAAGAAACTTAAATTATTTAGTGTACTTAGTGCCCACTCTGAGGCAGAAAGAAGCTTGCTTTTTTTCCCTTCAGGTGAGAATTGGAGCTTATAATAGTCCCAAAGGTGCAAGCCACATTCAGTGTGGCAGCAGGTTGTGTTGCCTGCAGGAAGGTGAGCTTTTCAAACTGCAGCACTGGCAAGAGCAAGGTGGTCACAGGAGAGTGGAGAGGCAGCAGTGATTTTTCCAGAAACACAAAGGAGGACACAGATGACCCTTTGGCTCTTAGTAGGCTGCTGCTTCTTATGTCTCTCTTTGCATAAGCAATCACCTGTCAGTTCTTACTGAATTGAAGCATGCCAGTAAAATCCATCTGCTCTGCACTGCCCGTACAGTCTTATGACACGGAGCCAGTTGTCCTCTAGTGGACTTTCAGATCTAAAGATCTAGCCATTGATTTAGACTTCTTTGCAGTGAGACACTTACTGTACTCCTGTGGCTTTCTTAGTGATTATTGGATGTGGAAGGAGAAACAGAGACAGCAGAAACATACAGATACTGCAGACTTGGCCTCATGAGGCTGAATTGAAGAGCCTACTGATGCCTGTGCCCTTTGTGCCTTTCTTGTCGCGTTGCTAAGCAGATATGCTAAATCTTCTGGAGTTAAAAATAGGTCCAGCCCCTCCATCAATCGGATCACGTCATCAGGTATTGATGCATTTAACAACCCACACTAAATTACTTGGTCGTAATGGGGTAGAGCCCCTTTCTCCGTGTTGATCACCAGTTTGAGTCGGAGGGAAACCAGCAGTAAGGTGCTGGTAAGTAAAATCTGTCGGTCCTTTTGTCCTCTGTCTGGGCCATATATCACTTCCTATTTTATTCTGCTGTTTTCTGTGTTGTTTTTCATTGCCCTTATCCAGTGTCAGGATAGAAGAAGGCCTCTTCGTGATCCTCATTTATGCATGAAATGCAGACTGTGCAAGTTCCTGGCATGCTGTATTAGGATCCAGTGGATTATGTCTTGGCTTTTACCCTGTCGGCACCAGGCACTAGATGGTCATAGGAGTACAGACATGGAGTTGGAGGTGCTGTTTTCCTGAGCCGAGGGAAAAATGCTGGTGGACGCATAGCCGCCTCTGTGGTGGAGGGTACCATGGTTTAACACAGAGCTCTGGCAACGCCCTGCTGGAGGAACCGCTCTGAGTTAAATCTCTCCTGGGAGCTCTTCACATACGGATGGGCAGTCCTCCTGCTGACTGCTGTCAGAGCTGGGTGCTAGATGGGACTGACATGCCTCTATTGCTTTGTTTTTTATTAACGTTGTCAGGTCCTATTTCTGCATAAAGCAGACTTAAGTTTGTAGGCTTAGCAGGACTCCAACCCCAGAGGCTAAAAAGGCTTTTTCCTCAAATCAGAAGTTTTCTTGGAAAAACGATACTATGATGTATCTGTTTCTTCATGGCCTATTTCCACTCAGACAAAGGGTGGAAAGGAGCAGGCAGTGAAAGTGCTATTTGTGTGTCTCTAAGAGGCATTTTGACCTCTACTCTAAGGGTGTTTATGTCAGTGTAGAACTTCTATCACCTTGTATTTTGCCTGGTGATTCATTTCTTCCTCAGTGCCCAGACTGGTTCATTATATCATACTTGCCCTCTAGAGATTTTTTGTTTTAGCTCCTGTTCCCAAGCATAACTTGGGGTTTCACTGGCCACTTCAGCTTCTCTTGTTTTACAGGCTGGTGAGAAGTTCTTTACCCTCTCCAAGGCACTACTGCAAGGATGGGGAGAGGCGGTGGATTGTGGTTTGGGTGTGGGTTTTGTTGGGTTTTCTTTGAACCTGATTGGACTGTTTCCATCTCTGAGCATCAGAGTGCAACGGTGAGAGAACATATACTTCATGAAGCAGTCCCTCCCTTGGGGAGGGCAGGAGGAAAATGAAAGGGAGTTCCCCTGGCAGAAGGGTAAAACCTGGTATGGCTGGGCCTTGAATGGTGTTTGAAGACTGGCTGTAGACCTGGTTAAAGTTTCAAGAAACCTTAATTAAGAGGATTTGACAATAGTGATCTAATATTTCAAGAGATGGGCTAATGAACTATGCTGAATATGCAAGGCTACTGTAATGTCTTGTAACAAGTCTTCTGGCTTACTGCTGAGCGTGGTTTCCAGGCGTAATACTTTTCCTGCACAGAAAGGAGGCTATGTCTTTGGTTGAGTTAATGTTTTCTGGAACTAGAAAACCTGGTAGAGGGATAGGTGCTAGAGAGCATTACATGTGGTTTGGTGAAATGGTAGAAGTGCGGGATCAGTGGAAATGTACCTAATTTTCCTGTCCCTGGAAAGATACAAAGGCTGTGGAGGGCAGCTCCTCAGGCAACCCAAAAGAAGGTATGAGCTGTTACTGTCTTGTCTCCTGCATTGGCTTTGAGATACTTGGGTGGTCCCTGCTCCTGGCAAGGCAGCTACTGAGTGTAGGCAGAGTAGTGAAAGGTTTCTCTGATGTGCTGGAGCGTGTCCAAAGAAGGGCAACAAAGCTGGTGAAGGGTCTGGAGCACAAGTCTTATGAGGAGCGGCTGAGGGAGCTGGGTTTGTTTAGCCTGGAGAAGAGGAGGCTCAAGGGAGACCTTATTCCCCTCTACAGCTACCTGAAAGGAGGTTGTAGTGAGGTGGGTGTTGGTCTCTTCTCCCAAGTAGCAAGAGCTAAGACAAGAAGGAATGCCCTCAAGTTGCACTAGGGGAGGTTTACATTGGATATTAGGACAAATTTCTTCACTGATGTCGTGGTTTTACTGCAGCCGTTGGCTGGGCACCACACAGACGCTTGCTCAGTCCCCCTCATTGGAAAAGGGGGAGAGAATTGGAAGAGCGAAAGTGAGAAAACTTGTGGGTTCAGGTACAAGAGTTTAATAAGTGAAGGCAAAGTCACGTGCACAAGCAAAGCAAACCCAGGAATTCATTCCCCACTCCCCACGGCAGGCAGGGGTTCAGCCATCCCCAGGACAGCAGGGCTCCGTCACGCGTAATGGTGACTTGGGAAGACAAACGCCATCACTTCAAACGCCACTGCCCCCCCTTCTTCTTCCCCCCAGCCCCTTATAGACCGAGCATGACGTCATATGGTATGGAATGTCCCTCTGGTCAGTTGGGGTCAGGTGTCCTGTCTGTCCCCTCCCAACTCCCCGCACACCCCCAGCCATCCTGCCGGCGGGGCGGTGCGAGAAGCAGCAAAGTCCTTGGCTCTCTGTGAGCATCGCTCAGCAACAGCAAAAACATCTCTGCACTATCAGCGCTGCTTCCAGCACAAACCCAAAACACAGCCCCATACTGGCTTTCTTGAAGAAAATTAACTCTCTCCCAGCTGAAACCAGGACAACTGAAAAGGTTGTCAAGCACTGGCAGAGGCTGCCCAGGGAAGTGGTTGAGTCACCATCCCTGGAGGTATTTAAAAGACAGGTAGATGTGGTGCTTAGGGACATGGTTTAGTGGTGGACTTGGCAGTGCTAGGTTAACGGTTGGACTTGATGATCTTAAGGACTTTTTTCCAACAGAAATGGTTCTGTGATTCTTACACAAGAAGATGGCCAGTGCAAGTCTGTAGTGCCTTAGCATGTATTTGTAGTCATGGTCATAGCTGATACAGTTACTCCTCTTTTCTATTTTCTAGTTTCTAACTCTGGTTTTCATTCTGTTTTTGCTAGTGGCAGCTGAAAGGGACCAAGGTATATGCAAAACTTTTGAGCTCATTAATTAGTAAGGAGAAATACTTTTTAAGAGAGCTAATTAAATATGGAGACAGCAGCTATTTTGAAGGAACTCTTTTAACACTGCTTGTTTACTACAATGTTTGTGTGCCTTCAAAACCCAGCTGGCAGGGATCTGTGTTAATACAAAACTGATGCCTGCTTCCTTGCTCCTCTTCTGACAAATAGAAGCATCTGCAGTGTTGAGATGCCGAATGAAATAGTATTTCCCTTAAGCAGATCTCAAATACTGAATTGTTCTTAGAGAATCAATGTGTTTGTGGGTTTGTTAGGACTTTTAATGTTGACATAATATTTAATGCCAAAAGAAACTTTGGTAGAAAATGTTAGCTGATAAATCTGTTTTGATACATTCATGTCAACTGGAAGACACTGTTTTTAAAAAAAACAAAAACCACCCTGAAAGTATTCTTGGAGAGGAGAGCTGAAATATGCCTCCAGGAATATTCAAATAATCTCCCTAACAGTCTCCAAAGAACAATTACATGGTCTGTGCCATTGCTGGATGATATATTCAGCTGGGGAGACCACCCACTTCCTCCTCCTCCTTCTCCTCCCCTCTCCTTCTCCTCCTCCCTCCCTTTTCTCCTTTTCTAGCTCCCAACCCCACGGAGTCCCACAGCAGATTAAGCATCAACACTGTGATGCAATTCAGAGGCTGTTGGGTTTTCCAAATCACTAAGTCGATTTTATTCTGAGGACAAGCTTTGTTTCCACAACATCTGGTGGGGAGAAGCTGCCAGCAGCATTTACGCCGTGGATATCTGCTTTTACAGTGTTTTTTGCATGTCTGTGCATAAGGAGTTAAGAGCAAAGGAATGGAGACTTGATTATTTCTTCAAGCCTGTTTTCTTTAGCAAGAATTGTTTCGCTTCTACTAGTAGCTGTTTAAAAGTATAGTATGTGACAGTACATGGAGGCTGTTTCTTGCTTGTTTATCTTCCGATTGCACTGAAGACATGTTATGGTCCCCGAAATTTTCCTTATCCAACATGCGTGTACGGCTGACAGCAAAGGGGCTGCTCCGAAACATTCGCCTACCTTCTGGCTACAAGAAAAGCACTGTCATATTTCATACAGGTTTGTAGGGGTTTTTTTTAATATGATGATTAGAGCATGTGTTGAGGGATTATCTTGTTTACTTCAACAGCAACTTATTTTTAGCAGGTAAAATTGTACTAGGCATCAAAGTTTTTTGCATTTCATACAGAAGTCTGACTTTCGAGCAAAGTGGATTGATATTCTAAGTCTGTCTGTGTGTACCTGTGCTGAGCTGCTCATTTGGAAGATTATTTTTCTGTTTATGAAATGCAAATTGGAATTTGCTTTTTCCTTCCATGAGTCCAAAAATAGTATCAGGAAGTCTGTGCTATTAAATATTTATCTGATCATTTTAATGATTATCTTCTGGGAGCGTTGTCTTTTCTATACCTTGATGGGGGGGAACAGGGAAGTGGAATGAATACAGGCTGTCATGATTTGGCTTTCTGTCTGTGGGAAATATTCAAATACTTGCATGTAGATATCTTATCGTACATGTCATGTTAAACATGTCTTATTTGCAAGGAGGACAAGCAAACTTCTGTGCTCACTTGTGTCAATACAAACCTAAAAAGTATGAAGTTTTAGAGACATTCAAGACCTCTGTGTGTGTTTAAAAATAAAACAAATAAAACCCACAAAACCTAAAACAACCAGCCCCCCCCACCCCAAACAACCCCCAGAACAACAAAGAAAACAAACCACTACAAAATTCTCAGCTGCACCTGACCTGATTTTCATCTTCAGTGGCAGGTACAGCAAATAAAGCAAGTGTCTGGAATGGGAATAAGATCATGGAAGCTGAGCTTTGTTCCAGGACATACATGTCTTGGTGGCAGTTGTTTGCTTGTGTTTTCTCTGATGCTATGTATCTTAGCTAATTATGGCAGCCAGCATATTATATAAGTTGTTTTTTCCACTATGCTATTTGTAATTTTCTTGCATTTTACTTAGGGAGGAGCAAGCAGCTACATAAACTAGTTCTGCAGAAGCTCTTCCTCTCAGGCATTTCCTTGCTCTCTTGAACACCACCCTCTTTGCTTTTATTTTTTGGAGTTCAGCCCTACCAGTCAGTTTACCTTCCTGTCCTGGCGTTTCATGTAGCAGCTTAAACCATTCGCCTTGTCATTACTTATCCCTGGCAAAGTAAATACACTTTCTGAATTCTCTCTGGATGATAAAGTCAGTTATGACCATAATAGAGGCTGACTATCCAAATGTAATATAAGCTTCTGTTTGCAGCTTGCTTGTGTGGCTTTAAACTAGGATTAAAATACCTTGATGCTAGAAATTCTTATGTAAGAGTCTTTTTGCATATAACTACATCCTTGATGTTGTGAACAGTGTGAAATTTCCGCATAGCACATATTCCAGGGACAGAAATCCTAAAAGAGAAGGAGGGGGGGTGGTAACGTTCAGTCTTGTAAATATTCATTAACTGCTACTGAAATTTGTATAATTTTGAAAAATAAAAATAGATGTCAGTGCATGTATCAAGGGAATTTTACAGCGATAAAAATCTATTTGTGGTTTTATTTCATTTGAGTGGATGTGAAAGCAAAACCTGCCTGCAGGATGCCTCTGTTAAATACAGCATGTGAAGTAGATTGCTAGCCCCGTGTTCCAGTTAAGCAGCACTTCACTCGGTGAGAAGTGCTGAATAGACCTTCTGTGTGTTTGCTCTGTGTGCAATGTACAGGCTGATGGTGTAGCATCGAAATCTTGGAGGTTTTGGCTGGTCTCCCCCTTCTGCTTTGCCTTCCCTGTGTTTTGTAGGAGGTCAGTGTCTTGGCAGAATGCTGACCAGTGGTTAGCTAGAGCTGAATATACTGAAAAAGTGGGGCATCTGAAAATCAGGTCATATTCTGTAATGGAAAGTGCAAGTATGTGTAGATATACTGTGGGTTTAGAAACAGTGGAATGTATTGAAGGTTGTTAATGATTTTTTCAGGTTCATAAAACTCAGCAACAGTAGATCAGGCAATGACAATGTTTATCACAAGTATGAAAGGTTCTTTTTTTTGTTATTGTTAAATGCCAGGAGGAGCCATATTTGTTTTTGCCGTGCCAGTATGAATATCTTTTTCTTGTAGCAGTTTAATTGGATTAAAATAACATGTGGCTTCTTTCCAAGGTCACACAAGCAAGGAGAAATATAATATACTAGGGACTATATCCAGAAATAAGGGAGGGAGTAATTGAAAGAAGGAATTTTGGGGGTCCCTGCAGGAATGTGAATATGTGTGAGTTACGTAAGTGACATCCAATTCCATCTTTGGTGCAGGTTGCACCTTTCATAGGCAGCGTGGTGGAACATCCTTTGCTCCCTTTCATGATAGCATAGATCAACCACCCTGTATGACAGCAGAGCATCCTTGAGATACTTAAAACAGTTGTTGAAACGTAGATTTTTAAAGTAGCCTAGAGCACAGGTCGAGTTGGATTCTTCTGTTACCGTGTCCTGGCTGACAGTTTGCAGTGAAGGAAGAGGATGGAACTAGCTCTTGGGTTTTCATTCTGACCTGAGGATATTTTGCAGCAGCCTGCCAGTTTCTTCCCAGTGTGTACTATGGCTGGACATAGTGTTGTTCAGTGTTAGATTGGTCTACATTAGTCATTGCATTTGTAGTGAAATGGATCCTTGAGTCGCAGTGTGTTTGCACTGTCTACATTTTGTCCATGTGGAGGTGTCAAAGTAACAGGGCAAATCTCTTGCAGTGTAAGCATAGAAGCTGCTTGGGGGAAGCCATGTAAAATTGGAATTTTCTTTCTAGGAATGTAATAAATCCAGAGGAAACTTGCTGTAAAATTTAAAGTGTTTAGGGTCTTCCAGTTTGTTGCCTTGTGTCTAACTTCTATGACTCTGTGTTCTACACTGCTTCAAAGTCATCATATCCAGATATTTCTTCTCCCTTCAAATTCAGGCAGACATTGAAGTGTCATTTTCCTCAGATACTGTAAGTATAGTACACCTTCATTGCTAGCAGTACATAATGAGTGTCCTCTTCAGCAGAACGGAACCAGTGAAACGCTTCAGGAAATACTTTATTTACCTATCCTGTGACTTGTAGTTACTCGCTACAAATAAGTCTTGCAAAATCTCAACACTTCAGAACTGCTTATACATGGTAGATCCAAGTTAAGTATGAACTAGTGTCTTTCAGTGATTAAATATATCATTTTCTTCCTTTACCAAGCCATTAAGATATTTTTACCAAAGAGTGACTAAAGTGCTTTTACGGTCTTCGTGCATCACTGATGTGACAGAGTAAATCATCATCTCCGTATGGTTCTGTGTAAACTGCCAGAGAAAGGCGTTCTTTTATGAATGATTTTAAATAGTAATTTTGAGTTACTTAAGTTTTCTCTTGCATAAAGGTAAAATTCTAGATAAGGAACTAGTTTTTGCAAATGGTGGTCAAAGGTTTTGTGCCTTTTCAGAGTTTTCCATGGTTTGTATACTGAACTATATTGTTGCCTTTGTGGTAAACTGCTTTGTCAAAAAACGTTTTCATCCAGCTCTCTTTGCTGCTCTTCCTTTTTCTCTTCTTCCCCTAAGCAAACTGTACATAGTACTTCTATCTCTCTGGTGCCTTCCATTGCTTACTAAACCTAGTTACTCTCATTACCTTGGGAATAAGAGGTGTCTCGGAGGACAGACAGTAGCTGTTGTCATTACAGCAATGCCAATTTTAAAAATTTCCTTTTGGCCTTGCTAGCAGCAAGCAAATATCACAGACATGTTTATTTGAGTAGATGACATCCTTTCCCAACGCAATGTCTTCCCTAAATCCCGCTTCAGATCACACTGGGAACTATGAAATTATTTCTGTGCATCACAAAGCAGTGCTCTTAAAGGAGGATTCTGAAAGCCTCAGGTGTTATGAGTTGCTTAACTGTTCATATGCCTTCACACACCCTGCGGCCCTTTCAGAGTAACTGAAGTACTGATTAATGTCCTGACACTGCAGTTCTATATTAAACTGTAGAAAGATACCCAGCACTACTAAGTATTCTAAATCTAAATGTCTACTGGAAGAATTTGCTACAGGATGAGTATGTTAAATATTTGTGTCACCTACCAAGGAAAAATTCAGAAGTAAAGCCAGCTTATCTATTCTGAGCAAAAGAAGTTGAGTAGCTGGAAACCATTTGTCATGGTGGATTTCGGATTTATTTGTGTTCCTGTTGAAGTCAGTGAGAGTCTTTGCTCCTGGCTTCACCTCTTCAAGACCGGGTCCTAAATGATGGGCCTGATGTACTTGATTTCAGTCTTAATTAGGTCATAGCAGGCATGTAGACAATAGCTAAATAGAAGTTCTTGTTTTCAGATGGTAGGGTTCTGTGTTTTGGAGTTTGTAAGTATAGTTTGTACACTATTCAAATCTCATCCAACTGATGTGTTTATAAAATGGATATAAAATGAAGATAACACTAGTTATTTTCAGAAGCCTGGATAGCAGAAGGAGCTGCTAAAAAAACCAAAACCCAACCTTAAAAACCCAAATGAAAACAAACCCACCCCCCCAACCCAAAAAAAGCCCAAAGCCCACAAACCAACCAAACCCACGCCAAAGTCAAAACAATAACTTAGATGTGATGTTAACATCTAAAGTGTGCATATATTTCATAAAGCATGAAAATGGATGTAAATGAGGAGCTTTGCTCAAAAAATCTTTGGAGAAAGAAGAGCTAGAGCGCTGTGAAAAGCAGATGCACGGCAGCTTTTGCATTCTGGCTCCACTTGTAGTCAGTGATGTTGGATTTTGTTATTCCTTCACTTAAACAGATGAATTACATGTGAAGGATGCCTCAAATATTTGTCCATGAAGGAAATAGAACTGCTGCTTCAAGCTCAACTTCATAGCTGAATAGTTAATTGGAGAATGAACATAAGACCTAGCAAATTATCTCTGCTAACATCATTGCATATTCAAAGTGTGCATTTGTTCCCACTTGATATGTCTAATTGGTGAAAAGGGTCTGGCTGCAACTTCTGTTGCTGTGAAGTATGTTGGGGTTTAAAAGTGACAGGCAGTTACAATTACACTTTGAAACCTGAATAGTTTTTAATTTACTTTGGGGGATCTCCAGCGTGGTAAAACTGGACTTAAACTTTTAAACACTGCCTCTACCAGTTTTCTGCAGCTTAGGCAAATGAATCTGTTACCACAGTAAAAATGGCTTGCAGCATTCAGACAAATAAAGCTTTGCTACATATTCAGTCCTTTTAATTTGAACTTTCTAAGGCATAAAGCAGTAGCTTTTTTTGAGGAAAAATAGTACCACAAAATTGCAGTGCTAGAACACATCATTTTGAGTATTTGCAGCCAATTGGTTCGCTGTTTTGTTACTCTTCTTTCTTTGGCACAGAAAACTCTGTGGGAGAGGGGTGCAAGACAAAACAAAGATTCTTGCACCTTCAATTAATCAAATATAAGGGTATGTTAAGTACAGTGGAGACAGTACTGAATAGAATGGGCCCACGCTTGCCACTCTCATTGCAATCAGTGGCAAGAGATGACAATTTCTGTTTGTAGGTGGGCTGTTAATCTACTGTCATATAATGAAGCTGTGTTTGCACTGCTTATACTATTTTAAAAAATTCTTGTCCCTGAGTGGCATGATGCATAGGAATAACCTAGGTCAAGACTGGGTAGATTTAATGCCTTTAGGAAAAGTGCTGATGTTTCAAACAGCTATTGACCATTTCACCAAATCTCATACCAAAAACTGACTTATTGGGAAAACTGTTTGCAAGCAGAACCCCCCTCTCTTGGCTTGTCTTCCCTCAGAACAAAATTCAGGGAAGGCTTCATTGGTCAAGCTGGCTAGCTTGCTGAGTTCACCTGTACCTTTATTTGTTCTTCTCTAGATGATCTTCTGTAGTGTTGTTGTCAGGAAGATTTGATTGAATTAAATCTTATTTTTTAAGAGGAGGTTAAGCAATTATTTTTACCATGATAATATGGTAAACTAGTGCTGCAGAATTATTAATTAATTAGATTACAATTAGTGGTATCACCAGCACCTTTCTAACCGTGTCCACCAACAGTGCTCTTCCTCATTCACTCTATGACCAGGAAAATGTATTGTTTCTGTTCTGCCCTACAGCAAGAAGAAACTAGCATTTAATCTACTGAAAAATGAATGCGGCAGCAGTGTAATTTACATCTTAAAAAAAAAACAACCAAAACCTATTCAGTTTAGCTGCCCACATACTCAAATGTAGAAATAACTCACCTTAAATAACCTGGCTTCTGTCTGACTGAGATGTTTCTTTATAGTTGCTATTTATCAACCTTCCATTGGTATCATCTTGACTTATGTCTAGTGGTTGTAGCAAGGGCACTAACAACCCCAGGTCTTGTGTTCAACTCCTGGTTAAATTTTTTTGCTGCGACTTGTCATGGTTGTATGCTGTTTATACGTTTACAGCAGTAAAGGTTCTTCCTCAAAGATGCTCCTGTAAATAGTTTGTATGTGATGTTATGGAAATATTTCTAGTTAGGCAGGAAACAGGACAGCTGGGAACATCTGTGGTGAAATTCTTTTAATGAAAGCTCATCCTTTTCTTAAAGAGAACTAGCAGTCCTTTGGTAGGAAGTTGGGTAAGTATTACAAATAAGTCATTAATGACTTCACTACTTAATATTTTTAGACTCAGGTATTTCAGTGGCCTTCATTTTTATCTGTGTGTGAATATCGCTAGTATTAGAAGTACTTACATTATTAAAAATGTTGTGTTTAAACTTACTACAAGAATAGACATTGTGCTAAGCCTCTTCAAATACTTGAAGTAGTAAACCAGGAGCACTAGAAATGCTTCCAGTAGAAGACCGAACTTACTTATAAAGCCAGCTGCAAATTATTCTACTCCAAATAAAACAGAAAATTTTGCTATAGGCCACTTGTAGTATAACCAATATAAAACCAAGGCTCACAGGTTTCCACAAGTACTACTGTGCAGTCTGCCACCTGCTTAATTAATTTATCAAATTAAGACATTTTGCTACTTAAAGTCCTAATATGAAATGAATAGCATAACTCTTGAACCTGTATTCCTGTGTCTCGGGAGGGACCTCTCAGCTAGGACTTAGAGTCAAGGAAGACAAGCTACATTTGTAACGTGCAGTGAATGTCTTTCTTGCTGCATTTGTTAGTGGTACAAGTAAAGGTGTTTGTAGTTAGAGATCCTTCGTAGGGATTAACCTCACATACTGGTTTTGGTCTTTGTGGTAAGTTACAGGCATACCCCAGGGAATGCCGCAATTACCTGAGGTATCAGCTACTCAAGAAAACCTCTGCAGTCGTCTTTCCCTTCCTTCCTGCTTGCCATCCAATTAAGCAAAAATGTAAGTCTGCTGTCTTCGTAGTTAGTTACCTTAAACAGAAGAGTCTCGAGGGGGAACAATAAATGCAAAGAATGATGTGATGAATGTTTTAACCCTCCTCCACAGGAACTGCTTGGTCTCCAACAGCACACAGGGCAAGCAGTCGCCCCTTGAGGGGACCACTGGTGCATGTCGGGCAGCCTTTGCCAAAGTGATCTTTAGTTGCGCAGTTGGGTTAGGAGTCATTGGGGAGTGAAGTCCCTTCCAGGTATGGTCAACAAGCGATGGGAGGACTGTGTGCCTCTCAAAGGGTGAAGACATTAGATCTTGTGGCTAATAAAAGCTCTAGGTGCTGCCCTGTTCTCTGTTTTGTTTTTAGCTTGGCGAGGTATTTTTATGTGGGCTTCGTTGGGTTGCACTCAGGCTGTTCCTGAAACAATGGTGTGCAATGTTCTAGGCAGGTCCCTAGGGAGACATCCATCTTTGCTGCTTAATAACAGGAAAACTGTTTAACATAGTAGGAAATACACAAATAGGTCCTTAAGTATGACATGTTGACTGTCAGGAATTGTGTAAGTGCATTTTGTGTGTCTTTTGAAGAGGGGATATTCCAGCAGCACTTAAAGCTGCTATAAGGCACTTGAGATGCCAGGTTTTCTGTTTTGCACTTGCACTGAAGTGTGGAAAATTGAGTTCATGTGGATGATTTTTAACAACCAGCAGCAACTGAAGTGGTTCTATTAAGAAGCTATTTTAGTCTGTTGACCAGCAAACTGTGTTTCACAGCTGGGGTAGCTTCAAAGTACTGTTTCAAGGTTAATTTTAGACACATGTTCAACTATCCTGATATTCCTCAAAACATCCTATGTTGCTGCCTCCTAAAGTACATTTTCTTAAAGTTGTGTGCTTATCTCTTATTTTGGTGGCTGCTTAAATTTTCCTTCATTCTGCAGAATGACTTTACTTCATGTTAACTGTGTTGATGTGTGTAATCAAATGGATGAATAGCGCAGGTGCTTAAACTGAAAATTGGAGCAGTAATATATACAAGAGTAAAAATAACTTCTACTGTGAACCATCTCAGGGGAGATGGATGCATGCAAATACCATTTCTAGTGCCTTAGAAAAACAGTACTGATTTGGAGTAACCCAGAGTCTTAACCAAGCTATGAAACAGTTGTGGAAATAGATAATCCTCCAGTTACATAGAGAAGTTTAATTCAGCTTCCCTTATGTGACCTTCTAGATAGGGCAAGTTAGTCCTTTGCAAATGGAGTGAATGCAGGCCTCTGCTCTGCGTGGAAATGATGGTACGGATTAATGCTTTTTGCAGAGTAACTGCTTGGTTATGTTTTTTAGTTGTGGGAAAACACCTAATGTGGGACTGAGCCTATCAAATGAAGTTAGTGTAGCTGGGCAGAACCAGCTGGTGCTGGTTGCCGTTTTGGGCTGTGATGAAAATCGGTCGAGATATTGATTGAAACAAGGTTATTGGCTGATACCATAGTGAACAATGTCAAAAATGCTACACTAGCATTTTTGCCACATAGCTCCTAAGAGCTCTAGGACTGACTTTTGAAGGGACTTGAGAAGTGAAATAGTTATGGTAAACTTTACTTTTCTTGCTTCATTTCTAACCTATAAGCTTAATCATCACTATATCATCACTGCTTTTTTTTTTTTTTATTTTTAATCCATGGGCAAAATTCGTGTCCTAGCTTGGTCTCTAAATTGTTTAATACTCTATTTCATACTCAGACATTTGTGGCTTCTCTAAAAAGTGAATCTCCAAAAGAAGAATGTGGATCGTTAGCTGTTTATTTTGTAACTCGAAAATGCAAACTGCAGTCAGCTATTTTATGAGGAAGATGTTAGAAGTGAACTTTTTAGTGATCCTTTGGTAGGTAAAGTATGGTAATTATGGATAAGATAGCACTGTTTATAGTTCTCTCTACCTGCCTAGAAGTGCTGTCACCTTGCTTTTTAAAGATCATCAGTGAATTTGAGTCTAATCTGCATTTATTTGTATTTAAATGGATGTAGAGTTTCATAAAAACAGGAAGCTGGTGCTGGATATGTTCAGGAACAGTTCTTGCACGAAGGCAATAATGCAAAACATAACAAGGCTCTGGAGGCTCTTTAAATTTCCACTGCCTGTCCTACTTTTTTCTTTCATAATATCCTTTGGGCAGCATTTCAGTGCCACGCTTACATCCAGTGACATTTGTTACGGTCATATAACATCAGCTCATAGTAGTGTGATTGAATAAATAGCTTCTGAGTTCAAGCTAAAGGCCACTCTGTCCTCTCCATTCAACATATCTGAAGATACTGTGTAAGAAATGTTGCATATTAATGTACTAGTCTTGTGGTCAAAAATGTATTTTATAGGTCTCTCTTGTACAGTTGTTTTCAAGGAAAGATTATGGTTTCTTACAAATTACTGAGCCTTACATAGACTCTTACTCTGAAAGACTTTGAGTGGTTCAGAACTAGAGGGAAATGGCAGATGCTTGAATCTAACATTAAGCTGAGCTAACAAATGCTCTGGCAGTTAACTAATTGTGTGGTTGTGAAGGAGGAATTGCTACACTGTATAAGGAGCAGACACAATTGATGAATCAAAGTTCAGTGGTTCAGTTCAAGTTCCAAATTAGTTCTGGATGGGGTTTTTTTTGCCTTTATTGCAACAAAGTGCTTATGTACTTCAGGGGAGGTTCAGGTTGGAGATGAGGAGAAATTTCTTCTCGGAAAGAGTGGTCGGGCATTGGAACGGGTTGCCCGGGGAGGTGGTAGAGTCACCATCCCTGGGGGTGTTTAAGGAAAGTTTAGATGTGGTTACCGAAGGACATAGTTTAGTGGGTAATAGGTGGGGGGGGGCAGTTGAACTAGGTGATCCTTGAGGTCTCTTCCAACCTTAATGATTCTATGATTCTATACTGTGGAGGTCCAGAAAGTGACTTTCAAACTTCAAGGCTTAATTCTATATGCTGCAAGAATCCTGTCTGGATTTCTTTGGAGTTCTTACTACAATTAGCTGTTAAAACCTAGGGTTGTGAGAGTCAAGTTTGATATGTAGCTCTGGAATAAATTTTTGATGCAAAAAATTAAGTCTGTTAACTTTTCTTAATTGGATTTGTAAGTAACAGTGTCTCTCCGGGTTACATGGTGTTTATCCCTTGCATACTTACAATGCTTGCCAACCCTTTTGGAAGGAAGCGTGTTAAAAAGTAGTTGAAAAGTAGTTAAGTTGTCTACATAGATTACTTCCCAGAACATAAGAGACTGCATGTGTGAGGGCAGAAGAGAACTCCTCAGCTAGTCTGTTAGTATCTGCATGGAATATGTGGCACATAGAGAGATTAGTCAGTGATTTAATCTATGTGGAGTTAGATCAGGTTTGAGCTGGAAGAAAATGTATCATAGAAAATAATGCAGTTGGGTGTGTTATGGTAAGACTTGAAACAGTTAAGCAGTCTGGTGAAATGCCTTTTATGTCTAGGTAGTGTTTACCTTGCCTCAAGGAGTGATGTAAACGGTTTCTGGAGACTTCTTCCAGCCCTATGTTTGTGATGCTGAGCATGGTAGGGTGGACTACAATATTGAGGAAGGAATGAGTTCAATCATTGCAACTAAGGTGGCTTCTTCCTTTCTGGCTGTGCTTTAGCCATTTCACCCCCAATAGCATGGGAGAACTGGGATCTTCAGAAAGGCTGGAAAAGAAGAGAGGTTGTCTTGACATCATTCTCTCTGGCGTTGTGTGAGGGTTTCCCACATACATATGGATATATAGTAAGCTTTCTCCTGTAACACCACACACAAATACACTGTCCCCACTGAAAGTCTTTTCCTGGTTGTGAAGATACCCCATGCCTAAGTATCTGTGAACAGGGAAATTGGCAGCCGAGTGTATCCAAGAAGGATGTGGAGGTAAGGAAGGAGGAATCAGGCTTTGCACTGGGGAGGCAATTAATGGGATCTAGGAAGGGCTTGCAGATGGTATGAACTAATCATGACGCAATTCCCCACCCATCCCAGTTGACTCTGGATGCTGACTTTGTAGGCAGAGGCTGCAGAACAAAGGGCAGAAATATGCTGTGTCCTGTACTTGTGATGAAGCAGTAGAGGGCACCAGACAACAAGGAGCAACTTCCTGTACAGGAGGTGGAAATGAAAAGACAGAAGGGAAGAAACAGGAACAGAGTGAGGAACATCAGTCTTCAACATCTCTCTGTGCTTGGTTCTCTGGGCAGGCATGCGTTTGAGGGATGACAAAGCACAGCTGCAGCTATAAGAAGGTATGCAGAAAGAGGCCTGCTTCAGATGTCTCTCTGCCTACTCAGCAATACCTGAACTAGAAACTTACTTGAACATAAATTCCTTATGTAAACTTAATTGCTAGCTTCAATATAGCAATTTTCTTCCTTGAAAAGCTAGGGAATTCAAGGATTGCGTATTGCCTGTGGCTTGCATGAACTGATGTAGCATAATTCAAATCCCTCAACCAAGAGTAATAGATCTGAGATATAGTTCACAAACTCTAACTTGGTTCTTATTGGCCAAGGCATCAGTACACCATAACACATCCTCATGCAATTATTTTCCATCCTGTTGTCGTATTTGTTCTTAAAAATGGATGACTCGCTGCAGTAGGTTTTTTTAAGGTGGATGAAGTGTTGTTTCATTAGTGTATATAAGGCCAGTCCCTCTCATATCTAAACATCCATGCTCTAGGCTTTGCATTGTTAGTACAGTAAACTAGTCCTACCATTTCCCCCCCTTTTATTTTTCCTCAGTGTATAGCACATGTAACTAGCATGTGGCAGGCTTTGTCCTGGTTCAGAACAAGCTAAGAAATCAAACAACAATGTTGCTCTTGGTTATTTAGAAAATAACCAGAACAAACCTGATTCACTGGTAGTCTAGCTGATGCATGTTAGTCTTCTGTAAACTGCATAGCATTTCAAATTCGTTTCAGTTTGCAGTCATCTCCGAATGTACGGTGGGCTTAATGTTTTCGTCTTCGTAGCTGATGTGTGGCTCACGTTCACACTTGATATGTGCTGGCTAGATGAAAACCTAATTCAATTCTAGATGTTACAGTTCCACTAAACTTGACTAAATATATTGTGAATGCAATATGAAGACAAAATCACTTTGCATATTAAGTGTTTGAAACTCAGCTCATGTGTCTATAAGATAAGCCTGTGGTACATAAGGTAAAAAGTGTTACGGGCACAATGCCGAGATTTCGGAGTATTAGTCAGGCTTGCATGCGTACTATGCATTTAACAGGCAAACGTCTGTCTGATAATGTTAATTACACACTTAATGTTCAAGTCTGGGACTCCTTTAAGTCCTTTGTAAAATATGGCTTATAAAGATTTTTCTTTTCCAGTCTTCTAACCTAAGAAAACTTGGACATCATCATCAAGTCTGGAAAAGAAACAGCTACTGGTAAAATGACCAAGAAGCATGTAACACTAAGCATAGGGCACAGTTCAAGAGAGTCTTGGTCGCCAGACTTTCTTTCAAAACTTGATCTTCAAAAAATGCACAGGATGGTTGGTCAGGCGGTTGCAGTGATGACATGAGTTGAGCAAACGCTTATCTTTGTGCTTTTATTTTGGAAGCCACCAGCAATTTGGAAGGTAATGCATTTTCTTAGATGTAGTTTAGGTATCTTTACAAACATCATAATTTGGTTCCTTGCAAAGCATCAGTGTAAGGTTAATGTAGGTTTTAAAACACAATTTATAAGCTTCAGAAATATGAGTAAAGCTAATGCAACATGGAGATTCTGAATGCTTAATCAGTATAGTAACAGATCATACCTAATTACAGCCAAACAAAAATGTCATTAACATGCTTCCTCTAGGGGTAAAAACACTTCCCAGGTGATCACTAGTGCATTTGATAATGCAAACAGTTGTACAAGCTTGAGAGCCGTATTCCAAAGGATAAGTGACATCTTAAGGAAACAAAGACACATCAGTGTTCGTCACTCAGAAGAAGGCATGCTTTTGGTTGAGAAATACTGAAGCTTTAATGGATGGTTAATTTTAATAGGCATGTACACCCAGGGAACCCCGTTCAAAGGCTGTCCTCTGGGTAGGAGTCTACTGGGTTAGGAACTGGGAAGGTGATGTACTGAGGCTTATCTGGGAGCCTTGAGCAGTGTCACACTTGCATTGTTGGTATTTTCCTTGCCTTGGATTCATGTCTGCCTCCCTGTCCCCCGACTGCAGGGAGAGCTCTCTCTCCTTCACAAAAAGGTGGCAGAGGCATGCTAGTAACCCAACAGAGTCCAGACTGTCACACTGCAGGACAGAGGGCTTGCTACACGCTGTAGGCTATGAGTTTGGAGCATGAAAGAATATGAAGTGTATGTCAGACTAATTGTCAAGGAGCAGGTCGGCATCTGTATTCTGAAGAACCCTTGTGTAGATGTAGTTAAGAACTTCTTGGGGTTGCTAAGCCTTTTGTGGAGAGATCATGCAAAGGCTTACTTAGAAAGGTGTGCAGGTGGAGAACTGGCCTTGCTTGTTATCTCTTGGTTTTGTTCCAGTCACCCGTATTTGCAGATTTTTCCCTTCCTCCCCTCTTTCTGTGTCAAGTATGCCGCAACGAAACGGCACCCTGGGTTCATGTTCCGTTTGTTGTGTCAACAAGCAGGAAGCTAATAAAGAGCTGCATGTGGTATATTACAGTTTCTAGGTAACAGCTTTAGGCTGCAGGACTCTGGTGTGGTCCGTAAACATTTGGTTTCTTACCTAATAGTCAGCATTGTAACAGACAGGGAAGTGTTTGACATGCTAATAGGTTCTGCTTCAGAAAAGATGTGCTGCTACCAGTGTGAAACCTCATGTGACCAGTGCTGCAAGATACGTGTGTGTGTTAAGCACGCTATTAAAACATTAAACAGGGATAGAGCTCTTTGAAGTATGTAAATACATCAGAGACTTCCCTTTCCTTTTCACTATCACATGCATAAAGAGAATATTCTGTGGCTGGAAGTGAGGAGCAAAAAGGGATGGATTTAAAATGCTGTAGAGAGGCTAGAAGTCAGGGCTATAATATTGTCAGTCAGCAGTTGAGTTGTCATGAGAGGACAGACACAGACTTCAGAAACGGTACTTCAGACTGAATGCCTGGGATGATAAGTGACAATTCTGCACTCCCCCTCCAGGCTGTACCAGCATTTAAGGAAAAATATGCTGGAAAACCTTTGTACCCCTGAAAAGAAAGGCAGAGGGATTTCTGCTGTGTAAGTTCTAATCTTCCTGAGTCAGTTTAAGCATCTAAGTCAGGTTTTATGTGCCTGCAGATAAATTTTGTTCAGTTCCTGCAACCGATTGAAAAGTCTTTGTGATGGTTATTGTTTATTTTGTTCAGAACCACTTGAGAAGGATTTGATGACAGCTAAAATAACATTATGTTCCTGGATATGGGCTAGTGGCTGGCCCTAAAGAAGGGTAACACAAGAGGTTCCGGTAAGAGTATAGGAAAGGGAGACCTGCAGTTCTGCTCTGAAAGGGATTTAGTTGTTGTCTTGGGCTTCAGACTCTGGTGATGCAAAGGGAGCTGCAAGATGAGAAGTGCTGTTTCTATTCCCCCAGCTTCCTGAGACAAGACCAGCTGAATAAGTAGCTAGAAGAGTTTGAGGTACAGCATCTCCTTAGAATTTCAGTTGGACAAATTATTCAGGCACAACTCTGAAAAATGAAGTCACTCTCCTGTGGACTGAAACCGGCTGATGACTGACATGCTTGATGCATGAAAACAGCAAGTCTGGGCTGTTTGTGCTGGCTTATACAGACAGACCTGAGGCGGAGCTCAGAAATAGAACATCACTTCTTCAGGAGGCTGTGCTTGTACACTCACCAGCCTGGACTCTGGGAGACACAGCAGGAAGGTGTGCATTCACCACTCGCCAAGCTGGAGGCAAGCAAAAATTGCAGTTGACCAAGCTGTGGATCGGCTGGGGGGGTTGGAAGACTTCCATCCAGGTCTAGCCTGTCAAACCCTCTGCAGACACCGTTAATTTAGTTTTGTGACTGCTTTCCCTGTCTGAAACTGCATCCTGAGTTTATAGCCCAGAGCAGGAGTTTTGAAAGAATTTAGAGTGGTAGTTTACAGCTAGCCAGATTTCCAGGTCCTTTCAAAGAGAATGCATGCACCACTGCAGATTAAACCCAACAGCTTCCTTATTTGTATGGATGTTGTTGGCCTCCTGCTCTGAAGTGCCGTAGCTTGTCACGAGGCAAACTTTAAAATCAAAGCTGTGAGATGAAATGGCTGATCAGTCTTTGCGTTGCGTTGCTCGAATAGTTGATACGCATTGTGGCAGGGGGGAAGGCGGCAGGGGAGGGTGGTGGGAGAGTCGTAGAGCTTTGAGTCTTCAGAACTAACTCTGTAAAAACTAATGTACAAGGTGAAGTTATGTACTCACTTATGGGCTGGTTCAGATCTGAGACAGATTTGATAACCCCTGAAGGGGGGGGGGAAACCAGAATCAGACCCAGAGGTCATGCAGTACTAAGTCAGTGGGACTAACAAAGCACCTAGAGTAGAGATCAGCAGTGTAGGCCTCTCTTCAGGCTCTGAAAGAAACAGGTAGACCTTCAAGTTTAGATTGGTATCTACAGGTATGTTTGAAGAAATTTGGTCTAGTTCAACACTTCAGTGAAGACAGCTAGCTATGTGTTTGGCAGCATTTCTTGATCTTTATTTCACTATTTGAGTTGCAACTTGGCTGATGTCATTAATATCAGTATATCTCTAGTTTGCAAGGATATATTAAGTAAAAATTCTTGTCGAAGTGTTCCCCTCCTATTATACATAGCAAGTACATAGTAGCCTTCTCTAGTCCTTATTCTCTTTTTTCACTTTTAGTTTGGTATTTCTCCTTAGTTCTCACTCTTTGCCAGCCAAGAAGTCCAAGGATGGGGGGTTGGGTTTGGATTTTCCTTGGGCTGGTGCTGTAGGGGATGTGTGTATTCAGTTACCAATTATAATTAGGTGTAAAGCAGACTTCTTGACAGAGGGCAAAGTCAATATATAGATACAAATAGGTGCTTCCTCTTTCATGTTTGGGAAGTGAAGGTATCTGGTTGCTGTTTTAAGTCTCACCCCAGTCTTACTTGTACAAACTGGCCAGGCTTACAGAATGTGAAACCACCCTAAAGGTTAAAGTGGATTTTTTTGTGTGGTGTGCTCTGTGTAGAAGATGTCTCTGACTTTCCTGGTCCAATGAGCATTGCTTGGACTCATGTAGTAGGTGAACTGGAAAGCACAGAGTAAACTTCCATTGCAAGCGGGGCTCCCTAGACTGGCAATTTGGCCAGCAGCACTGTGGTGAGTTGGGAATCCCGCATCTGTGCGTGTATAGACTATTAGTGTTCTTCATAACACTTCCCAGCCCAAAATGGTGCTGATGGGGGTTATTGCAGTTTCGGATAGATAGGTGAGGTTCTCTGCTCTGGGGTATCTGTGGGATCATTGCTGTCCCCAAAAACATCCTGGAGTCAGGGTACAGTATCAAAGTTCTCCTGAGCTCCAACTTGTGTGCTGCTCCGAGTCCTGCGCTGAGTGCTAGGTTTTGTACAGAGTACCAGCTCCCCTCTTTGAAGGTGGAGATGGATGCCTTCTGTAGGCCAAGATTTACATTGTACTGGTCGCTTTTTCCAAACTAAATCCAATAACTAAATTGCTGTCTAACAAAACAGCTAACAGCCTGCTCTCATTAATCTGTTTCTAGATGGAGCCTAGACTTATGAGTATTGTGCTTAAAAGTAAGAAGCCTTAGCTTTTAGAGGAAAAGTAACACGGTAGCCAAATGGCTTAGCCTCCCTAGCCTGCCAAAAATATCTCATTAGTCAGTTTTCCTGTATTGCTCTAGTAACTATTGTTTGTGGACTAGAGGGCTTCCTCAGGATCTGGGTTACTGCTAAAAGAGCTTTGCTAGCTGTGGGAATGAGGAGGGTGCTTGGTGGGAGTGGGGCAATGTCCAAGGTGCTCACAGATGCGCTCCTGAACGGTCGCTGCAAACATGAGCAGAAGGACAGGTGCACAGTCACATTGTTGAATATGCAATTGAAATACCTACGTGTTGTTGAACTGTTTGGCTTTCAGCTCCTGCAGGCAATTCGGGCTCCTTTTGAGCCTTTGTGTTGGAAAGGAAGGGCTGCTGTGTTATTGCAGAGTGTTTGGCTGCGTTGCAACAAACCTGGTTACGGGTGCCCGGGCATACTTTGATTGATGCACAGATCAAATGACTCTTGGGAGTGGCCTTTGGGGTGACGTCCCACATAGAATGATGTCAGCAAAAGATTTTAAAAAATTCAGGTGTGGCATAATCTGCCAATTAAACTGATTAGTGCTCTGGTTGAGTCCTGAGAAGGAGCTCTGGCTCTAGAGCCCTGCTTATTGAAGGTTTTATTTAGTGCCTTTGTCTCACCTTGTACTAGACTTTTACCTAGTACCTTCACTGCAGCATGCTGTGAATCGAGGTAGGATTACCATACTAAGGCTATGTGCTAGCTCTCTTGCTGTCCAGGGAAATCTGCTACCAGCTGACAAATGTTCCTGACCACTCGGAAGCTGTGACACTGGAAGAGGTCCTGTGACTCCAGTGGAATTGGGATGGAGTGCCTTGCTGCTCTGTTGGCAGAAGTGAAAGCTAGCCAAGAGGCCATGCAAGCTGGACAGAAGGAACTAAAGCATGACATGGAAACATCTCAAAAGGAAATCAGAACAGTGTTAGCACTGCAGAGGAGCCAGCAACAGGTGAAAGAAGATCTCAAAGCGGAGGTGAAGTCCAGTCACTTGGATACAAGAATGGTGCTTGAGGAAATTCGGCGTGTAAGAGAAGAAATGGCAGCTCGGTTAAATACTCAGGCTGATCTGGTCTTACTGATCAAAGAAGTGAGCACCAATTTAACATGTGTAGACAAGGCTTTCCAGAAAATGGAGGAGAGGCAGAAAGTCCTTACCAGCCTGCATCTTCCTATAAGAGAAAATGTCGAGCAAGGATTTTTCTTTGAGAAATGCTTACACAAGACACGCATGGGTTTTGAAAAACCTGTGGAAGCTAACAGTGTGGATGAGGAATGTGAAAAGAAGGTGCTTAGGGGTAAGACAATGGTGACTGTAAAAGTGTGGGGAGAGAAGTGAGGTTGGTTGTACATGTGCTTGTCAGGTAGCTTGTTTAGGCTGTTCAGAATGCTTTTAAGAAATCTAATTTTTTTTTTAGAAATGGAATCTCGTGGTTAAAATAACATCTAGCTAGCGTAGACACTACTACACAGACCTTTCTAATACATGATAAGCAAAGGAAGGCTTCGATTTGGCTCTGCAAACCTACAGGTGGGTGACAGACATTTCATTTTGTAATCCAGCAGCAGTGCTCGAGATACAGAGGCTCAGGAAACCAGCAGTACCGGGCAAGTTCTGAGATAGCCACTCAAGTACAGTGTTGAGTACTGGGCCATACCTGGGTAGTTGAACGTAACTTTATGGAACACACTCTGATGTACAGACAGTTGTGTGTTTCTTGCTTCTCAATGCCTATTAACTGAAGACGCTATGTATGGGCAACAGTTTGCTTTGCAGAAAAGCTTGAGATGGGTCTAATAGTCACCCCAAAGGACTGGAGTCTGCAGCTGCCATCCGTGTAGCAACTGCAGAGGGAATGGGAGGGTTTCCAGACCTTTTCCAAGGTCATGGGGCATTCTTTTGCCAGTGAGATAGCAAATCTCCTGTGAATGATCCCATGATCCACAAGGGTCAGTCTTTGCAAAATCACTGCTGAACTCTCTTTTTTCTTCTTCTTCTTGGTGATTCTGTCCAGTTACTGTCTACATGTGGTAGTCCAGAATCTGATTTCTAGTCTTCAGATATTGAGCATTTCAACTGGATTGGGTACAGTATTTTTGAGCCTGTTGGAGAGGAGTCCAGAACTTAAGGGTGGAAATTGCTCTGCTTTTCAAGTCTGACTGTATAAAGGTGGCAAATAAAAAGGCCAAAGTGAGGAGGACTTGGGCTGGTAACCAATACTGTCTTGAATTTAGAGTCCATCACTGATGTGTTGTATCAGTAATTAGACTCACAATGCTTTTGTTTTAATGAAAGCATGGCTTTTGTTTTGAAATCACAGCATGGCTTCTATACAAATCTGGAAACAATCTGTCATTGCCCAGAGGTACACAGGCCATAAATAAGCCGGTGTTAATCTGTAGAAGCAGCTACAGAGGGTTCATGCTAGCAGAGAAATACTTTTCAACATTTGAAGTGGCCGTGTATAGCACATGTCTGTGATAAAATTGCCAACAGAAATGTCACTGAATTTCTCTAGTGCGTGTTTTTTGTTCAGCTTTTTTTAGTATAGTGTCCAGGGTCAGCTTGGTTGGATGTTTGAATGAGCTTCTAGGAAAAGACTTGGTAGTGTGGGCACCACAGTAAGTGATGGTGTGAAACTGGCCAGCTGATAGAGGCTGGCTGAACTCTGGAAACAGCGGATATCTGGAGTCTTGTGTCATTTGTGGTTTGCTGTTGTGTCACTGTATTTAAATGAAATAATGTCATTAGGTAGTAGCATGTGATATGATTTCCCC
>VWZZ01005416.1:214919-261242 GCA_013399095.1 Psophia crepitans | reverse complement strand
GCAGGTGAGTTTTTTAAAAAAATATTTCTAAAATTAGAAGACTTATTTAGAGGATTGGGGTTTGCAAGTAAAGAAGGAACAGGGATGGGTGGAAATACTGTGGGTACAAGGACCAAAACAGTCAAAGCAAATGTCATGCTGCAAAGCGGATGTGAATGGCCCTTTTGTTACCCCTGTGTAACTACCTCCAGGCTATAGCTGATGACACATGAGTGACTGGAGTTTATGCCAAGATGTGACTCAATTTCTACAGTATGGCCAGTGATGATGCTAATTTTTTCATGACTGGTGCAGCACAAGGATGGAGTAAACTCCAATTTCTAATGTTTTGTCCGTAAGAGGAGTATCTGCTCAGATGAAAGGTGCATCTTGTATTAAAAACTGTTGGCGACTGAGACCGCGCTAGTATTAAATAGTTAAATGTTAATATCTTCTTCTATACATACGAAGTCCATCTTCTGTAAGGTCTAAGCACTCAAGTGCTTGCAAATAACCGTAATCTATTACTATTTTTTAAGATGCTTGGTATTTCAGGCTAAGTTAGATTTTTTAGAAGTAAGTGCTTGTGGTTTGAGCAAATGGCTTTCAAATATCAGGCTTTCCTTTCCTAGAATAAAATTAATTTGACCCTACGTATGACACTAAAACACGTCTAAGTGCTTCCTTTCTGTTTAATGCGCTCTGAACGAATTTTATTTAGTCTGGTCTAATAAAATGCTTTTCAAAAAAGCATCTTAATGTTTTTGTTTGACAGTGTCCTCCTTCCACAAGTCTTGACTCTTGAAATGACTTGCTTACAATGTGCATTGCTGATAAAACTAGAAGGCTGGTCTACAGCCTTCCAGTTCAGAGCCGTTTCCACCTTCCAGTTCTGCCTGCAGCAGGTGGAGTTGCTGCCCTTTGCATGAGGCTCAGAGCTGCCTGCCCATGTGCCTTGGTACCAGCATCGTCTGTGCCTTTCTCCACCTTCTCTGAGCAGGGACCACATTGCATCCCAGCATTAAGAGAGGAATGGTTCAGTATGGTCGCTGTATGTTTGTGTCATGGGAAAAGTTCCACGAACATGAACTGATTCCCCAAGGTATTTGAGAACCTAGAAGTGGGCTGTGTCTCTGCCTTTGCAGTGTACTGGTGCTTTGCAGTTGTTGGTTCTGGCAATGCATAATGCTTCTGAACCTGTTAATGGATGGAAGATAGAAAGCTTCACACAAATACAATTTTGAGGAAGATCTGGAAACATTAATGTGAGGATGAAAATCCTGCGTGAGAGGGGTTTGTTAGCTGATGGAAGCTTGCTAAGAAGTTTGATATGCCACAGAGCTCCTGGAGGAGGTGATACGTTGTGTGGGATAGACTAGGCAACTGTGATAGGTAGCTTATCACATGGATATTGGTGTGACATAGGTNAAATGTGAAGTCTTCAGTATAGATTTTTGTGACTTCTTTCTTTAGCACAGCTCCAAAAGAGTAGGTGTGTTGTTTCCAGAAGGAGTGTGGTTGTTTAAAATGTGAACTGTGATGGGTAAATAATTACTGCTAGATGGGCAGTGTTAGCTTATTTGGACATGCATACTCAAAACCTGGGTTCTGACATGATTTACTCTTTTACATCAAGTACCTGTTGAAGGACTTGTAGCTCTTAACATGGAGGAAAAACCTGCAAAAGGTGAATAGGGCTTGTTGGCCAGACACAGCTCCCTGTGGCTCTCAAAGCCTTGACTTGCAGGCAGAGTGTGAGGCTCCCCCACCAGGGCCACCTCACCTGGCCAGCAGCAGGACTGTGCTGGGAAACCCAAAATGGTTAGTCCATCTAGTTGCACGTCCTCTCAAGGAGAATAAGAGTTGCAAGTTTGCCATAAAACTGCATGCCCCTGGATCTGGGGTCTGCAAAGGAGCTGTGGGATGCCTCAGGAATACCCACCCATTCCGGCTTGAGAACTGCTCATAACCTGAGCTCTTAGACCTTTCTTGTGTCTTTCTCACATGAAGATTTGGTATAGGTATGTAGCCAGGGAAGCTGGTTACTTGCGTGCTCGATATAAATACCTTTTCTTGTTCTTTCTGTGGTGTGAACTTCCTGCTTTTAAAGTAGAGCAGTGGAAACTGTTCAGATGTTGATGTATCTTCACCCTTGTTTGTATCTAAAATGACCCTGGGCTGGTCTGTTTGAATCTCAAGTTGTAGCAAAAACAGTTGGTTGCCAGGAAAAATACTCTTAAGCTTGCAACTGCGCTGCGCAACTGCCAGTAACACAAACATGAATGGCAAACTGTGTAATTTATTCCGTTCCTGACATGGTCATTTTTGTCACGTTCTCCAGCTCCCTCCCTTGGACCTCTTCTTTTTCCATCTGGCTGTAGTGTGGCATGCCTCACCTTCCCAAGTCCTTGCTATGAGGCAAGCATCCCCCTGCAATCACTTGTCAAATTTTCAAAACATGTGAAGGATTTTTCATAGAATCGTAGAATGGTTTGGGTTGGAAGGGACCATAAGGATCATCTAGTTCCAACGCCCCTGCCATGGGCAGGGACACCCTCCACTAGACCAGGTTGCCCAAAGCCTCATCCAACCTGGCCTTGAACACTTCCAGGGATGGGGCCTCCACAGCTTCTCTGGGCAACCTGTTCCAGTGCCTCACCACCCTCACAGGGAAGAATTTCTTTCTAACGTCCAATCTAAATCCCCCCTCTTTTAGTTTATACCCATCACCCCTTGCCCTGTCACTATACTCCCGAAGAAACAGCCACTCACCAGCTTTCCTGTAGGTAACTGCTTAATCTTTCACAGAACAAGAGCTGTCCCAAGTTTCCTTCTTTACGCTGCAAATTTTTTTTGTAGCATCTGATGGCAGAGGTGCACCGCCCTGATACTGCCTGTGGCAAAGCTTTTATCTGTTCTCATTTCTTCCTACAGCTTCCATGTTCATGGTAGGAGACCCCTGTACCTGGAGCTTCAGTTAGCTTAGAACTTAGATAAAAGTGTGTTCAGTTAAGCGCTAATCAGTCCAAGAACTTCATGTGGCTCCTTAAACATGAGCAACTTATTCTTCTTATTTCAGGCTGGCAGTCTCTATGGCTAGCTCTCTCTGAATATAGTCTTTATCAGCAGGTGATGATTGAAGTTTGGCTGGCTGGATTTCTTGATTTGTGAAACTATGAAGGATAAAACTGAAGGTTGAGGCACGATGTTAAACAGCACCAGTAAAAAGCAAAAGGCTGTAAGAGCAGCAGAAAGCAAGAAATTACTAAAAAAAATAATTAGTAAGCAGTATTGTTCTATTTTATTTTGAGTTTTTAGTCTCAGCCTCTATCAGTCCTTAGTGTATTCTGATCTCATATGCCCTTTTCTCATCAAATCGTTTTAAATAAAAACAAATACAAGGTGTGTGGACCGTGACGCAGGTCTTTTGGAAACACTAACCAAGACCATTAGCATTTCTGAAGGGTCAGCAGTGTGGTGCAGCCACCAGGCTGAGGGGAAAATTTGAGTTCAAGGATGACTTTGAGATGTAGAATAAAGAGTGAATATGCAAGCTGAGGGGAAGGGGGGCAGATGCACACAAAAAAATCCCAGAAGTGTGTTTGTATACTAATTAGGTAATGGACAAGGTTAGTGTAAAAGCTCTGGAAAATCCCCTCAGGAGCCCGCAGCATGACAATAAGTGCTTTGGTAGTTACCTTGCTTGCAAATCCCCTACGCGGTTGTATCCTGGTGTGCTAAGGTGCAGCTCGAGTAACTCACTGCAGCACTCACGTTTCCCTCATCAGATGCTGTGTCCGTAGTGATGCCGAACTGGTGCGGAACAGGAGTGGGATGACTCATCTCTGCTTCCTGAGCAGGGAAGAGCAGGGCGAGTCCTTTCAATAACTGAGCGCTCGGCTCTCCTGAGAATTTACCGCGGAGGGCGAGGCATGGTTTTCAATCTTAGCCCACTGTCATTGTAAAAAGCTTCTAAGTGCTTAGTGTAAAACTGCAACACAGCTACTTAATACCCTGACCGGTGTGCCAGTGTCCAAATAACTGTTAGGACTGCTTAAACTCTAGTGATTAAAAAGGGATCTTTCCCATATGAGGTCAAAAATAGAAATATTTCTAGTAAAGGGCTGGCCCTTTCTTCTAACCAACCTTTTCAGCTGCAGAACAATTTCCTATAACTTGCAGCAGACGAGAGTGCATAGCATAAAAATGACTCACTTTGATTAGTGTTGTGTCAGACCTTAATACCCGACTGGTTTCTGGGTGCTCATGCCCTATATTTTTTCCTGAGAATGGTGCATGTTACTGCTTTATTTGTTCCGCAGGCACGCAGTGAGTATTCCCTCCCTCCCGGACAGGGTGCTCTTAACCGGGGGACGTGGTGAGCAAGTGCTGACGTTAGCCTGCGGCCTGGCTGCAGCGAGAGTGGCCGGGGGCAGACAGCGAGCCTGGCGTAAAGGTGAGGTTTTCCCTGGGGAAAACCAGGTGCAGGTGTGGCCCTGCCGGTGTGCAAGCTCATCTGCTGTGGTCAGCTGTGTAGCAGCTCGTGGAAGAAGTCTAAGGGATTTTTGGGCCAGTGCGTTAGTGTTGTTGTGTTTTCCCTGCTGTGCCCTAGCCGAAGGAAAGGCATGCCAAGTGAGTTTCAAGCCCTTTGCGTGCACGGGGGCTATGAACATAAGCCTGGGCATTGACAGCAGCAAAGCTGCTGTGTCTCTGGCTCGCCCATTCAGCTCGGGCCTCCCGTGGCTTATTTTTTGCATCAACAAATTAAGTGTGAAAGCAGTGCATAGCAAGCTCGAAACGGCTAAAAATAAGCTCCATTATGCGCAGAGAAGGGCAGCTTTCCCTTTCGCGGTCCCGCCTGCCGTTTGAGCAAGTGGAGATCGATCTGTCTAATGTCTGGGGCTCGCCTTTCATAAAAGAAGGGCTGTGGCTTTAAGTAGTCGCTGGCTGCTTGTGCCAATTGCAGAAGCTGCAGTATCTGCCGCTGTCGGGAGCGATCGGCGCGGAAGTGGGATAACCTGCGGAGGCAAGGTCCAGCATTGCCACTCGGCTGCGGCCGGACCAGCCGGGCTGGTGGTGCCACCACCTGCGTGTCGCCTATGAGTGCCGGGGGGCCGAGCAGGGGGCTGCTGGAGCTGGAAGATGGGCTGCTCTAGCAGCAAACTCTGCCTCTATTCTCAGTGTGCTGCAGCAAGGGTAATCGCTATTTGTTTCACAAGGCTTTTTCTAACAGCAGGGTGCTGGACGGGAGCTTGGCCGGGAGCAAGGTGAAAGCGCCCTGGCAGTGGGAAGCTTGGACCTTGTCACCTCCACGCTGTGGCCATGCGTGTGAGGTGCTGGTCGCTGAGCCGTGGAGCGGCTCTGCTGTGGCCATGCCTTTGCTTCTCCCTGGGGTGCAGGTCTGGGGCAGAGAGGCCTGGCTGGTCCCCTTCCCCTGGAGGAGGTGCAGCTCCTAGGCAAAGCAAGGAGATGGGTGCTTCTGCTTGTTCTGAGTACGGATTTGTTACGATTCTCTCAGTGAAAGAAATGTCATTTATCTTAAAACTAGGAACTGGGAGCAGTGGGGTGGGTTGTATTCAACTTCGAACAGGACTGTACCTTTCCTTGGTGGAAGACTGATCATATAGCAAAGTTTTTGGTTTTGTGTTTGTGTATGCTTAAGACAAATATTTAATGCCTGGCTCTTTTGCATGTATACCATGCTTTTGTGCCCCTGACAGCTATCAGTTGGTATGTTCTGGAGGCTTGTGTTGCTACACCCATCATAAAATGCAGAATTAATATCTGCAAAGTAGGATTTGAATTGCACTGTTATCCTGGAAAAAGCTATTCTTTGTTTTAAAGTATAACTTCCTTAACAACAGAACAACATCTGTGTATTTTGTAACAGCAGAACTGTTATCCTAAATGATTCATATCTTGGCTTCTTGCTCCTGCCTCTTGTTTTCCTACAGAACACATGTAAGTTAATTATTGGAAGGTGCCCGGCTTAGATTGCTAGTAACCAAATATTTGGGTTTGTTTTTTTTTCCTTTTCCTCTGCAGAGGGATGAAGCACTGAAACAGCGCAAAGAGTTATCTCAAGAACTAGTTAACCTTCGAGGAGAACTAGGTAAGAATTTATCTTTGTACTCTTTATGAGAAGAGAAACGCAGCAAAACAGATCTGCGGGAAGACAGATGCCCTGGTGTTGTAATGGCAGTCATTTAATTCCCTGGCTGGATTCTGCTCAGATGCTTTAATCGCTGCATTTCTCTGGAGCCCTGACGGCGTGACCCCAGGTTCACCGAATTCCTGGCACTGAGCTGACTGCGCCGAGCGGGGCCTCCTCGCAAAACATGCGTCTGATGACCAAAGGCACTCGCTTTCTTAAAAACAGGAGGATGGCTGGCAGCATATATGCTTCTGTTTGATCCCTAACTTATTTGTACGCTGTCTTCTAGAGATCTCCTGGCAAAAATCCATAAACCTGTAAAATATACTGCGCAAAATCTGCATTTTTGCCTTAGTGGCTTGTAGGTGAATGACTGTAAAATTAACAGAGGGAAATGCTATCAAGCTAATGAGATTAAATTGTTGAACTCATCCTAGTGGACAGCTATAATATGAAATTGAGCTATAATGCACAGGGGCTGGTTCTGCCAGCTTTGAAGCTTGATTTAACTGCATTTAATGGTAACTTCATATAACTTATTTGAATTCAAGGCAGAATCATCTTGTGGCACTTGGATGGAAAATGATAGCACTCGAAAGTGAAGGTAGCATTTTATGAAAGCACACTTGTGTTATGATGAAACCCCTTTAAAAAAGAAAAAAAAGCTTTGAAAGCAGAAGCAGTACACATGGAGCAGTTTCAGATATTGTCATATTATTGACAAGTTGGAAATGTTTATTTGCACATGCTTTGGAAGCTGAGTATTGTCTGAGCCAAACTTGAGTGTGAATGTAGGTTTTGTTACATGCAGGTGGTGCATTCAATGTTCAGATTCATTTTTTAGCGCTGATTAATAAGGTGGGCATTCCCTGGCAATTACTTGGGGTGGGAAGTGTGGGAGGGAGGGATGGGTCTCCCTGTGCCCCCAGCTGAAGGAACGGAGCTCAGCGTCTCCACTTGTTGCTATTCCTGTTGTCCAGTTTAGAGGGTTATGTTAAAGTGCAGCTTTCTGGGAGCTTTATTAGATGCCACATGAAATTGTAAATGTGCGAATGGGGAGTAGCACAAGCAGAGACAATCTTGCAGCCTAAATAGATAGACAAGAGTACTAAAGACGCTGGAGAAATGAGTAGCATTTTCTTTCTTGGAAGCTTAATACTAAAAAAGCTGAGGCTTTTCTAGAGCTTGGCGCCGTCCGGCATCTGTCAAGCTGCAGCTTTTAACGTTCCTACCAATGAAGGACCTGGACTGCAGTTCTGCAGTTGTTTCAGGCAGGTCTCAGTACCAGCCGGCTTTGATAGAGCCTGGTCTGCCTCTGCCTCCCTCTGTCCTGCCCCGTGCCAGTACCGCTGCCTGTGCAGCTGGGTGCTGAGTGCCTGGGGGCCTAAGCCAGCTGAAAGCTGGTGGCCCGAAGGGCTGCTTTGCCAATGCTGCCAGGCCTGGCTCAGCATGTGACTGATGGAGCCCTGGTGCTGGGGCAGAGGAAGGGGAAGGGGCAGTGGGGTGGGGGGTTGTGTCCCCCATCAGCTGCAGCTTCCACTTCTGTCACCCTGAAGTGATGACAACAAAACTAGAGTTTTAGTTTGGAAAGGGCTTCTTGCATTCCTACAAAGTTGTGTTATAAATATTATAAACTAGATGCTGTTACATACATATGTGTGACTTTGTGGGCAAACCCATTAGTTTACCATGAAAACGACTTCAGAAGGATCGCTATCAGAGCAGGAAAGCCTCTATTCTTCCACATGCTTGCATCTTCAATATTACTTTTCCTTTATCAATAAGCTACTGTGTTTGTCCCTTAGCAGGAAAGGGAAAATCCAGCTTAGATGGGCAGACCAAGGGCTAGCCAGTACTTATGCCCATTACCATTTTTTGGGGTTGTGTTTAGGGTTTTTTGGAGGTTTGGTTGTTGGCCTTTTCCCTTTTTTTGAAAGCTTAGTTCTTTCTAAGGGTGCCTCACTCTTAAATGAGCTTCCCATAACCTTGTTACCTTCCTGCTTTGATTAACAGCCCGTTGAGCTCAGATGTGGGACTCCCGTGGCAAGAATATGCCATTCAGTAGGTTGATAACTAGTAAAAAAACAACTTGAAATGCAGCTGAGCTTGATGGATGTGTGATGCCTGAGTGCACGGAGCTGTCAGCTGGGGACTCTGGCTGGCGTGCTGCTGGCTGAGGTCATCAGCCGGTCCCCTCATGGAGCTGATCTTACTGGGTCAGCTCCGCAGGAGCATCCCAATGGCAGCCTCGGGCTCGCTTCCCTCTGTAAGGTTTCCAGGCTGTGGCTTCAGTGAAGCGTTTATCTTCATGCAGCTCCTTTGTCTCAACCACATCACACGCCTGGCCTGTCTGTACTTCTCTCCTCAGCATGGCAAGGAGGTGGGGTTAGCCATGGAAGTGAATGTGCACACAGGTCTTCCATTCTGTCGAGCTTTAGAGAGATTTGCTTTTTTTTTTTTTAAATAAATTTTTAAAGTAAAGCCAGACACACCTTAGACAAGGTGTGAGAACAGCTTTCTTGTAACGGTAGCTTTAGCTGGAAATAATCTGTTTAAATACACGCCTGCTAATCAGCTTTCTGTTGCCACTCTTAAATGGATATAGCTGATTTTCACAGGCTATTTTGCTGTAAGTACTGCGAACTTTGATTCACAGTACGATCTAGGCGTAGGTTGACTCAAAGTTAAGTACAGTTTGTATCTTATTTTGGCTGTGCGTGTGTGCATATATGTCTCGGAGTCCCAGGTGCCATGTTTTCAATTCCCGTTGGTTTGCAGTGTGGGAGCAGGCAGTCTAGGGGGAGGAGCGAGGTGTGTCCAGCTCAGCGTAGCCTGTCGTGCATGTTGCTGCGTTTGAGAACAACGTGAAGTCTCATGCACCCTGCCTGGTTTGGACTCCTCAGTTTCTTGCCTTGAAGCTTAATTGTACCACGCTCCCAGCTCCTTGATTTCCTTTGCAAAACCAAATTGGCTTGCTGTCAAATTGTCTGTTTTGCTGGATTATTGTGTGACCCTTTCTACCAGAACAAATTTTTATTTAATGATTTAAATAAGCATTGTACTCCCAGATCCCACCTTTGGCAGCGATCGCGTGCCTGCGCAGAGCGTGGGGAGGATGGTTACCAGGCACTGCGTTGTGCCCTCAGTAGCTGGAAACGCGTGTGAGGATTAGCAGTGGTGATGTGTTTGGGGATGGACTTTTGAAAAAGGACTTAAAGTTTGTTAACAGTTGGGTTCTGAGCTTGATTTAAGCTTTCCTTAAAATCTCCAGCCACAAAGACTGAACTTGGTGGTTTGAATGCAAATGCCTTAGTTCTGGGAGCCTGGAACAGGTACGGATGTCCTGCTCGTCACCTGTTTCCCTTCTTATTAAGATGCAAGCTAGTGTGTAAGTTATTTCTGCTTACCTGTTTAATTATGTAAGTAGAAATTGCAAGAGCTGCATATTTCTTCAGAGGTACGAAACTGCTCCGCTCAGTTGCACTCCAAATTGTTTTGGAGCCTCTTTGCAGCAGCGCTGGACGGGATCCAGCTCAGTCCTGCTACCCAGCAGCCGGTGCAAAGCTGACTCAGCCGCAGCCCTTCGGAAACTGCCCTTCGTGAGCCTTTCTCAGTGGGCTGGAGAGGCCTGTGTGTGTCCTGTGCAGCCAAACGCCAACCGCTCGCTCTCCCCTCCGCTTGCTGCATTGCAATTGATAAACAATATTTTCTTCAAACTATCTTTGTGATATTTTTTTCTATTAATAGATGACCTTTAAAAGGTTTTGGGGGTTGGGATAAAAAAGGTGATTGTGTTTTATGGACAGATGGCGTGAATGTGATTTGATTTTCAGGTTTTAGTGATCCTGAAAGATACTTACTATTAGGTAGACATTTTTATCAGTCATTTGAGGCAGGGCCTAACTTGCCACAAGGCATATGCTTGCCTGCCTGCTGACACTGTAGTGCTTGCTGCATTAGAGAATAGGAATGTACTTTCTGGCAGACACCTGAGTGCTTCGTGTGTGTATTCAACCGTAGGCACTTAAATGTACCTCAGAGCCTGCTTTTGTGGTCTGCCTGCCTTGCTCCAGCTTGCCCAAGAACAAAAAGCGTGAAATGTGGCTTAACATCCTGTGCTGTTAGCCTCATTATAGAGGTAACACCAAGAGAAACTTGGTCATAAACTTGGAAGCATGTTTGGGTAGAAGAATTTCCAATACTGAGAATCTGCCAAAAACATGAATTAATTATTAGATAACGATTTTAAAAAAATATATATATATGGAGAAGGGAATGGGCCTTTGTCTGCAGTGGATTTACTGCTCAACAGAACAAATACAATAGATCTTGCAGTGTGAAGTATAAAGTTAGAGCAATAAAGTGTTATGTGCTGTGCCATAACACCATGCTGAATACTCGATATTTTCTGGTAACTGTCCCCTTTCACTTTGCCCACATCTATTAAGATGCTGCCAGCTTGCTGCCCTAGTGACCTCGGTTTCAAACTGACAGTCTAATGGCTTTTCAGAAATCATAACTAGACCACTGAGTGACTTAGACAATTTTACGAAGATAACTGTTGTTTCAAAAAAATTAATTCAGGGGTGGAAAAAAATCCATCACATTTTATCTTATGATTCTATGATCTTAGATAGTCACCGTGGTTATGGTGACTTTTAGGGGAATGTAAGTTGAAAAATGCTTTTATGTAAGCAGCTTAGCCATAAGGACTGAACTGGATGCTGAATTGTTCTATAATTAAGAGTAAGAAAAAACCTAAATTTTTAAGGAGGAGATACAATTTAAGGTCTTATTGCTTGGCTACTTATAGTGAAAATTTGAAATGGATTTCTTGAGGGTACTACGACAACTTTTGTAGCCCCCTCCTTCAGCTGGGGCTACCGTCCACGTGGTTTGGATCCGCTGCCGTTTGCACTGTTGCAGGGAGTTGCTGCTGCCTGGTTCTCCAGACTTTTCTTTTGCAGGCATTTGTTTTGTGGCTGTGGCACATACAAAGCTTTGCAGTGAAATACCCAAGGTGCAAGCAGCCACTGTTTACTGCCACAGATGGGTGCTAATTTTAAGTGTCAAAACCAGCATTTCTGATCTGAAGATAACGCTGTTACCAGATCTCAGAAACTTCCCATGATGGCCAGAGGTCCTGGTTCTGCCCAGAAGAACGAGGCTCTTTGTTTATCATAATATTTTTAAGCTTCTTAACACCTTTTTAAATTACTAAATTAATTTTGTTCCCTGTTGTAATAATACAGGGAGAGACTGTGTTGTATGGTTGGGAGGAGAGGCTGGGACAGGCAAGTAGGGCCTTCGCTATTTGAACGAAGAAGCAAATACTGCTTCTGGCTGCCACGTACGCCATCCCGTATGCTCTGTCCTTAAAGCTTAAAACCGTTCAGTGTTACAGATGAGACTGAACAAACTTAATGGCAAATGGATAGTGCATCTTCTCTCTCTGTGGCTTGATTTTTCTCTCAAATGCTGTTGGACCGTTTGTCTCCTGTTGTTGTTTTGCTCAAGGTCTGTGGTGTGTTCTAATGCGTGGCATAATGAAGATGTGGAATTGTGGAGGGAAGCACTTTAAGAAGGGAAAGGAAGCATGGTAGTTGTGTTCAAAAACTGAGGCGTGCCCTTCAAGTGCCTCTGAAGTGGATGAGAAATTGAAATAGATTTTGTGTGTGCTACTGGAAGAGCACGTGTTCCAGTTAGAATTTTTTTCTTCAAAATTAAGCATCAGTTCTGAGTTGAGTAGCCATCACACTTGGTTAGTCAGGAGCTGTGCAGCATCCCCTTGCAGTGGATGAGTGGCCAGAGTAAGGAATTAGTTGCCTGTTTTCATGGCTTGTCCCTTTCTTAAACCAAGGCATTGTGCAGTTGTAAATTAGATGATTCAGTGTAGAGATGGGTAGGGCTGTGCAGAAGGTTTGCTGCAGACACTTGTTTCTCAGGTATGGGGACAAATTTTGGCTTACAGGACTTCACCGATTTCAAGTTGACAATTCTTCAGTCACTGCTTTTGCTGAAACTTCACATGTGCAGTTTCTTGCACCGCCACGATACTGGGAACTTGCTGGTGATGTGGTGGTTCTGCTCCTGGTTCAGATGACAAGGATTCGAGTCGGGCTTGCGGTGGGCAAGGAAGCACTGCAGCCACCAGCTTTGCAGAGGCCAGATGTTGCCTTCAAGGTAACACAAGGTTCAACTGCCAACGCAAGTTTTAAAAGTTTTTGTTTGCCTTTGTGTCTTCTCATAAACATGAACTGCAGACTGGCTGAACAAGAACTGATGTGTCTATTTTCTTTGACAAAGGCGTGGTTTGCTGTTTGCTTTTTTCTGAAGTGTTTTACATCATCTAAAGCTCTGTGTGCTGACACTTCAAGATAAGGCGATGATGGGCAGCACATTCTTTTAGCTAAATGGAGGCAAACGAATGGCTCTGGCCTTGCAAATAAAGAATTGGGTGACTGCTGCTGCTTCTGTTGTTTTTAAGAACGTGGATCATTTGAAGCGTTTTGCTGCAGTTATCTCAAATGGGGCATGTGAGCTGCCTGCCTCTGAACTGTACCCCTCGCTCTGCTGGAGATGGTCAGAGCCAGTCTCCATGCGGGTGGCTGTGCAGTGTCTCCATTTGGCTCGCTGCCTGGTTCTTTGCGTTATAAAAGTGTCCCATACCTGTAATATTGCCTCTTCCCAAAAAACCTGACAATATGAGCATATCTATTCACTAACATCATGCCGATGCAATGTGATACAAGTGTGAAATGCTGATTTTTCTTTTTTTTCTTCCCTCGATAGAAGCACTTATTTCCTCCCCCCCCCAATTATTATAAAGATAGGGAAATAACACTCTGTCTTGGTGGTATAGAAAGTATAGAAAACTGAAATGTGCTTGGGTTGCAGGGAATGTTGTGGTACGTTTCAGTTGAGCCTTTAGTTGCATCGTTGTCAGTCATGGGATGAACAGCTTGGCTTAAATCTGTCCTGATCAGCAAACCTCTCACACAGGCCTAGCTCAGAGCTAAGCCTGCTGTTAGACCAAATTCGGGTATGCGCACGTGCAGATTGATTTCCACGCAGCACAGCTTCTCTGCACATTCTAGTTCAGCTGCAGGTTCCAAGTGATGGCAGCCTGGAGTTACTCACCGGCTCCGTGAGCCGCAGCAGAGAGGGAAGGCGACACGTGTGACTGGAGGCGCTCTGCCGGGGCAGGCATCCTGTGTACGTACATACCCTGGGCACGTGTGTATCAGCAGTGCGCTGTGTCCACGTCAGATGGATGTCAGTCCACGTCAGCTGGAATTGCTTCTCTGCTGCTTATCTGAGTGAGAGCAATGTGCTGAATGGGTGGTCTCCAGGATATTAAGACTTTCAAATTTAGCTAAGTGGTTTATATATCACAAAGTGAAACACTCTGACAAATATGCCACTGAAATAGGATTAAATTAGGTAAGTAGCAAATGCAATTACTTTTTTTATTGGAGCACTCCAGTGTCTCTTGTTAGAGATGCATTCTTCTATGTCATGACACACCATCACACTTGTGCTTTCTATATGGGTTCCTGGTTTAACTAGATTCAATTAATTCCCAGGATAAGAAACACTGATTTTTTTGTGAAGATCTTTTCACACGTCCTTGGAGGTGGTTCTTATTTCACCAATAAATTGTGTTTGTCTTTGTATAGCCATGTTGCTGTGCAGTGTTCACTGTCCTTAATACATGTAACGAACACGGTGAAATTGGCATCAAATTTACTCCAATTCCCTTTTTTTTCCTTTTTTCTCCTGACATCTTCAGTAACCACTTCTGCAGCCTGTGAGAAATTGGAGAGAGACAGGAACGAACTGCAAGTTGCATATGAAGGATTTCTGCAGAAGTTAAACCAGCAGCACCACAATGATTTAGCTGAGCTGGAGGAGAGGCTCAAACAGTTTTACACTGCAGAATGTGAGAAACTCCAAAGTATCTGCATTGAAGAAGCTGAAAAGTACAAAGCGCAACTCCAGGAGCAGGTTTGTGACACTTGAAGTAGGAATGTTCTCTAGCAATTGCTTCCTGCTCCAAACGAGCCCCTGGGTTCCGCTAATGGAGTTATTTTTATTAAAAATTTTGCTATGCTGAGCTGTCCAGATCTTAAGCTTTTGTTTAATCACAGTGGAGATTCCTTGTGTTCTGCAAGCTTCCATGACTTCTGGAGCTCCACTGGATTATTTGAGGCAGCTTAAGTTTTAAGAGTCATAAAGACACACGCAGCCTGTGACCTCGCTTTGCAACAACTCCATGTGTGCCACAGATGCAGACATCATCCTGCTGGTAGTGGTAAAATATCAGGCATCGCTGTCATCTGTGAAGTGCTGTATGTGGCTTACTTTTCCTGTCACCATCTGTGAAGTGCTGCCTAGACTATTTAAAGCATAATCCATGTACTGTGTACAGCCATTAGAACAATACTTTAAGGAGGGTTGGCACAAGTGAGGGGGCAAAAATCATGTTGTCTTATTGCAGGTGGACAACTTAAATATCACACATGAAAACTTTAAGCTGGAACTTGAAAACAGCCACTCAGAAAAAGTAGAGGAACTGAAAAAGGAGTATGAATCCTCTTTTTCAGGCAAGTATTTTGTATTCGAGTATGCATGCTATAGTTCT
Source organism: Psophia crepitans (assembly GCA_013399095.1). NCBI lineage: Eukaryota > Metazoa > Chordata > Aves > Gruiformes > Psophiidae > Psophia > Psophia crepitans. The sequence goes on along the minus strand of VWZZ01005416.1, from coordinate 246,465 downwards.
GCTGGTCATAAACAAAAATATTCAGTCTTTTTCATTGGTGTGTCCATTTCATTGTCCTTGGCAGTCAGCTATTTTCAAAAACATTGGCTGAATTCCCTCTTTTGGAACTGAACGAGGCTCTTTTTAAATACGAAAATCCCCGTGATCCCCTTGTAGTTGAATGAAGCTTAAAAACAGTTGGAGTGGAGATCTTTTCTTTCAGTAAAAGATGTCTGAATTACAGTCTGCCCTCAAAATCTCAAGTTAATGAGTAATTGCGCTCACCCCCTAGTTCTATAAGGAGCACCTTGAAATTGAGGATATGGAGGGTTGCCTGCTTCCCAGCCTGCCATGGGAACGTTGAGAAATATGACACACTCTTTGCAGTGTGCTGGGGCAAAGGTGGGTTTTCAGGGCGGGGGTGTGAGTGTGCTCAGTTTTAAATGGTATTGCATCGAACTGACTGAAGTGATGCTGATTTCCGTCCTCCCACCAACTCAACTCCACTTGATAGCCAAGTTTCCAGTGATACTTTTGGGTCATTAAAATTAGCGATGCTTCCACTGCAAAGAGCAAACTCCTCTGCGTGGCAGCTCCAAAGTAGGAAGGGAAATGTGTTCCTAGAAGTTTTGGGAAGACACAATTGAAACTTTTGCTGTATTTCCCAGCAGAAGCTCAGCTTTTGTCAGCTGTGGCTCTTGTGCTCAATTCACCCATTTGTTGCATGTAGATGAATGCTTTCAAAAATGGACATGCTATCAACTAATGAAATGGATGTGTGAGGGGGCAATCAACAAATCTGAAGCAGCAATAAATCTGCAGCTTTGTACATGCTTTGGATCGCTTGATGATAAATATCCTTTCCGTGTTGCCATTGACTCTGCATCCATGTGTATGTGTATTGGCTGGCTTTTTGTGCTGCTGCTTTTCAAAAAGAATTTTCATGTCTTACGTGGTATTAAAAATCTGCAAAAATAATTTGTTGCAGAGCTCAAGAGTGCCCATGAATCTGAAAGGAAGTCCCTTGAAGATTCCTTTAAAGAGAAGCAGGAATTGCTAGAGGTTTGTTTAGGGTTGGGGTCATTGCAACAGTCGAAAAATTAAAAGGCAGTTTGGAGATGGGCACTGAATTCTTGGCCTAACTATCCCATATCTTTTCATTTCAGAAAAAAATTGATGAATTAAAATGTGAAAATGACTCTCTGAGTGAGAAGTTGAAATTAGAAGAGCAAAAACAAATAGCCAAAGAAAAAGCCAATCTTGTAAGTCTTGATCTTTACAAGTCATGCAGATGAGCAGATCTTGTAAGCTTGTGTTTATTTTATTGTACAATATGGAAGGTTTGTAATCAAGCCCAAAATGGCTCCCAAGCTTATTAATATTTTACATAAATGTCTCGCCTGCCAGTTTTTCTCAGTCACTACAGTGTTGTGTATTAAGCTTACCATTGCCAATCTATAAAGGTGATGAATATCTGAGTCAGTGGTGGAAGTTAGAGCCAAAGTTAAACTGAAGACCTACGCGCGCACAGGAGTTGTAGCATAGCTTTCTTCTAGAGAGTCAGTAAATGTTGTAGCGGCGCTGTGATTGGGGTGGGCTTACATCGCTACTACAAAACTCTCTTCTTGTACTTGAGTCTTCAATGCGTTTATTCAAACTTTGATTCATACTTGTTGCTGATTGATCCTCCAGATAAACTTTATTCTGTCCTGCCGTTCCTCCCAAGGCTGCTGTTATCTGTGATGCTCCCGGGTTAGAAATGTGCCCTGAGAGGTTTCTCGAGCCTTGGGAGGGTTAGACACAAACATGCTCATCTTTCCGGTTACCTGGAAATAACTGGAATGCCAATAGCATTGCTTATCCCACCAAGAGAAATTCCACGCTTAAAAACTCCCTTAGGATGCTGCTAGTAGACATTGCCCTGGTTTTTACTGGAATTTAATTTATTTTTCTCTCTTACCATTTAATATAGTGGTAGAACAGAGCTGTCACAAGAAGAATCTGCAACCACAATATGTTGCTGTGGTAGGGAGAGATGACACCAAAGGGAGCATGTCGTACATGGCACTTGGGAGTTTGAACTGTATCTATAGGTGTGCTCAGATCTCTCATTTAAAGAAGCAACAGTCAAGTGCCTTTATAGCTGCACGTGCCCTTGTGTCCTGACAGCATTAGACACATCATAAGCTTGCAGCTTCTCTACAGGGAAAATACTGATTTGACCCAGAATATTGTTCTGTACTAAACCCAAATTCCACACTACCCAAATTCCCACTAGTCCTTTGAAGACAGGTGTATTTCCAGCTCCTCCAGTATTATTTCAATAGTGTCGCCTGGTATTCCCAGCTTTTCTTCTAGAATCTCATGTAAGCCTTTCAGTCTTTTTGTCTGGCTCTGCGTTCTACTATGAGTAGCTAATGTGGTGGCTCAGATTTAACTTTAAAAAGACATTTTAAGACCGTTGGGGCAGAGGAGGGAAAGAAAAATTAAATTTTGGATATAATTTAAACTTTTCAGGATGACTTTTCTCACACTCCTAGATTCCATGTAAAGCCACAAAAGACAGGAACGAAGTTCAAATTCTCTGCTGCTGCCTCTGAGGCAGCGCAGCGTACCCCAGCCTCGCCTGGACTTCTCTTCAAGAGCAGAAATTAAACAAGGACCGCTAATGCCGCAGTCCTTAAACAGGCAGGAGAATGGAATGCGAAGGTGACGAGGCCCTTGTGACCTGCAAAATGTACCGGCTCTGCCCTTGTGGGCCTGCGCCCCACAGAGCTGCAGGCATCGCCCCCCCAGTCTGAGGTTCCTGCTGCAGCAGTGAAGCTGCCACTCGCGGCAGCGCACCGGGATCCTTACCCAAATATGCCAAAACAAGTTCGGTTTTAAAGACGAACTTAGCTACACACCACCCTTAAGAGACTTGCTTTGTTTCTCCTTATTTTTGCCTGTGACTTTGCCTTTGAAATGTGTTTTACTCTGCAGCGTTTGAGTTTGTGTTTCCTTGCTCTGGAAAAGAGGTCCTTGAGGAAACCAGATCTGCCCCTGCCCTGTACCCCTCCTGCTCTCCCTTCCAGCTCCCAGAAAAAATAACAAAAAAGGAAAAATAAAAAAAAAAGTCCTAAACTGCTATATTGTAGATAAGGCATGGATCTACAAGGCTTTTATGTGGAAGTGCATTGCTAGGCTTTAAGAATGTAAAAATGAAGATTTTCAATTTCTGCTTATGAGCCACCCACCTTCAGACTTGGGGAAAATCAGCTACAGTCAGGTTCGTAGCTCTAAGTTTCTGGTGCTTTTTGAACTATTCCGGCACCTGAAAACTCTTCAAATGTTTACTCTAATTACCACTTGGGATGGGTTATGAGTAATATGAAATAAATTTTGGAACTCCTAGCCTTAAAGGGAGCCTTCGGGCACTCCTGTGAAACAAGCTTTGCTGTGACAGATTCCGTGCCTGCCTTCGACTCCCAAGCGCTTTTCACAGTTGTGCGTGAAGTGCTTTCTGAACAGCTTCTGAGGGAAACTGCTACTGTCCACCCACACCGAAGACAAACTTAGAGGAGAAAGTGGTAGTGGAGTTTTATTTATTGTAAACTCTTCCACTTGATTTCACTGTGAACAAGTAACTGTCATTACTGTATTTATTTTCTTGCTCTTTCTAAGTAGCAGAGAAACAGTTAAATTGTTCCTGAAATCCAGGGTACTAAGCAAACTGGAAATCTTTCAGAAAAACCCGCAGATCATGTATCTGGAACAGGAGCTGGAAAGCTTGAGAGCAGTGCTGGAGATCAAGAATGAGAAACTCCATCAGCAGGATATAAAGCTAATGAAGATGGAAAAACTGGTGAGTGTTGCTTGGTCTGGCAGGTTTGCACCGTGTCTCTGAGCTACGTTCTGATAATGAACTCGGGCTGGTCAAACTTACATGTGAGGATTTAATATTTTTGTTTAAAAGGAAACCAGAAATGATGATGGGACGTGCTTACCTGGCAGGTACAACTCTATCTGCCTTGGGCTGTCATGTAAAGAGGCGGAAGGAATCACCGGATGCTGTAAATGGCCTCTTAAGAGTTTAAGACAACTACTGGTTTGGGTAAACTGTTGCGAAGTTAGGACAGGGCTGTCTGGGAGCCTCTTCCATGTTTCCTTTCCTCTTTCCTCTCTTGTCCCCCATCCTTTAATGAAAAAATCCATCCCTGCTATGTTTGCCTGTTATGGAAGAGAGATTGCACTGTCAGGAAAACATGAACATGGAAGTGATCCTTGTTAAGCAAGAAGGGATCAGGAATGAGATGGACTAAATGTTGCCATCTAGAGCTGATGACTTGGGTCAATCATTTTAGCTACTTGTTTGGCTGGGTGGATTTGATCCTGGTCTGTGCTTAATTCTGCATGAAAATACAATTTTGGGGCCAGAACTTGAAATTGCTAAGTGGGCTCTTAATTGTGGCAGGACAGGGCCCTTACCCGGGGTGGGGCTGCGATACTCACGGGAGCGAGATTTTCATGAGGAAGCACAGCAAGAGGCTTGGCTACAAGGGAATACATTCAGGGCAGCTGTTCCGCACTGTACAGCATCATATGTTGCCCTGGTCTACAACTACTAGTAAATTACTAGTAAACCTTCATCTTTTCTGACAGATGTTGGCCCTTGGACCATCCAACTATTTAATGACTGTTTGTCCTCAACTTTTGACAACATCCTGCAGCAATGAAGTGGAATCGGGGAGAGCTGTTTACACAGGGGAGCGCTTTAATTTGTCACATTAGCATGTTATTTCAGGGCATTCTTCTGTCTGCTACAGCTTCTAAAACTGGCAGAAGTTAGTAGAATGTGCTGGTTAACCAGCAGACCCCTCTTCCAGTCCTGCTTTGTTGGCATCTAATCAGCACAAGTGGCAAAATGCCAGCGTTACGTGAGGAATAAGGTGAGGAGGATCTGTTTGACCGCTACGGAACAGCGAGGCAGGAGAGCAGGTCAGGCTCACGTTACGCCAGGTTTTTGCACCTCCCATAACAAGGTCTGCAAACTCCAGATGCCAGACATCTGCAACAGCTCAGGCAGGGTCTTGATGAGTGCCTGCATGGGTGTTGTTTTAAACTGTGGCCTTTATTTTCTAAGCTGGAGAACAACACAATCTTAATGGATAAATTAAAGAAGGTTCAGCAAGAAAATGAAGAATTAAAAGCTCGGATGGACAAGCACATGGAGCTTTCAAGGTGAAAAATATCTGTGAACTTTTAGATGTTCTTATAAACCAGGGGAAGGTGTTCCTGTGGCAGAGAGAATTCTGTGTAAATATTAGGGCTGGGATTTTGTACTACTGTGTAGAAAGAGCATGCCCCTTTCTTCCCCACTTGTTTCTCTACAAATGTGCATTCTTATGGAGAACAACAAGCAGGAACAGATTCTAAGGGGCTAAAGGCTCAGTCCGTTCTTCAGTGCCCCAAAACAGTATCTCAGGCAGGAAAAGGTAACTCAATAGGTTGCCTCTTTATTACTCACCTGAGAGCTAAACCTGCTTTTACTTATAAGCATTTCAGTTGAGAGATTTGTCCCCAATTTAGATCAGTGAGAAGAGCAGTGTGCTTTATGTAGCAATAACAGCAATATTTAACGTGAATAAAATGGGTTTGAGGTTCTCCGAACTTCAGCTGTTGCTTAAAAGGATGGGCGAAGTCCTTCCAGTTCGAGGCAAACTAAAGAAATGCAGCATCTCTGTAGAGCTGAGCCGGCCACAAGACCCGAAGGCTCCAGCACGGCCATTTCAAAGCATCTGTTGTCCTAGGCAGGGCAAGTCTCGCTTTTCAGATGGTTTTTTCTGGTCTTCAGAAATGTTTTTTATTGGTGCTTTCTCCTGCTTTCCTCTAGTTTAAATCCAGCCAGGATGAAACCATGCTAAATCCTCATTTTCAGGAATTTAGTTGTAAGCCAAACAGGGGCTTGTGTAATTTCAAACCATTCTTTAACAATGAAGTTGAATACTGTAGCCTCCAACTTGGGTTCTCGGTTCTGATATAAATTTTACCTGTGCAGGCAACTTTCTACGGAACAAGCAGTTTTACAGGAGTCGCTGGAGAAAGAATCAAAAGTAAACAAACGCCTGTCAATGGAAAACGAAGAACTTCTGTGGAAGTTGCACAATGGTGACCTATGCAGCCCAAGAAAACTGTCTCCCAGTTCTCCGTCCGTGCCTCCTCAGTCCCCACGGAATTCCGGTAACTTCTCTAGTCCCGCAGTGTCACCAAGATGACATCTCTTAAGATCCGAACTTTACTCACAGGAGCAAAGCTATATTAGCTGATGATGACGCCTAAGTGTAACTGGAAACTATTTGGTGCAGAAATGGTGATGAGAGACTGAGAATATGGGAGTAAGACATGGATGTTGCTCCTCCCAAAAAGACTTGTTTATGACCTCTATGGACATTGTTGCACAAAGCACTTACAGAGCAAGGAAAGACTTGTTCGTTGCCTTTTCACCTAACTATAAGAAAAAGCTCAGGGGCTTAGAGATAAAGATCACAACCTTTATAATATGTTCCTTATCACAGACACTTTTTTAAGGCTGTGTGTGTGCGTGTGTGCGTGCGTGTGCTGTGGATGGGATGGATGTAACACACTGTGCGTGTGTCTAATGCTGCCTTCTTTGCTGTGTACGTAATAAAGGATAAAAGCTGACAACTATACATTGACACGTACTTCCTTAATAATGCTGTCAGCGTGCATGCTTTGAGCAAAGAGCACCCTCCCCGGGGATGAGGAGAAGCTGCCGCTAGTACGATAGGTTAGTTTCCTTTGTCTTTCTGGCTTTAGTTCAGTAAATAAAATGGCATGAAAAGCTTTGTCAGCTGACTCATTAGTGTCTTGGCTGACCTGAGTATCCAACTTTAATTCTAAAACCAAACTAAGTTTCAGCCACGTTTTGCATGGATTCTTGGTTCAGTATCCGTGCACAGCTCTGCCGTTTCTGAGGAGACATTTTTTGCAGGATAACAGCGGGTTTTGGCTTTGCAGTCAGAACCACGGTAGCTCTCAGGGTCAGAAGTTGAGCTGCAGGTTTAGAAACCTAGGCCTGTCATCCTCCCTGCAAAAAAGGAATTGCTTATTTCCCCAAAACATGTGGCCATTGCTGAGGCTGCCTGCTGAGGATAAACTAGACGTAGATTTGAAAGCCAAAGAGAAAAATGCAATAACTGTCGCTAGGTGCATTCTTAACTCAGTTCTCAAGAAGAATCTGAAGTAATTTGTGATTTCCAGTGTATGCGGTGACACACTTTGCCTTTTTAAGCATTAGCATTTGTATTAACATTCTTCAGGGTTGGTTAAATTCACCTGACCAAGAGGAGGAAGGTGGTAGCTGTGTATTTACCTTGCTAACTGCCATTATCTTCCCTCTTCGACCGCAGGGTATCGGTGTTCTGCTGGTTCATTTGGCAAAAGATCCTGTACAAGATATTCTGTAGAGCAGGGGAAAGAAAGGGAGGAAAAAAAAATTGTCCTGCCTGCTGGAACTGGAGGCTGAGGGTGTCAGTGCTTCTGGAAATGTTGTGTGCTGAGCCTCAGCTTCAACAAGGTCATCGTGTAGCCTTGCTACACCCTTGGTCAGACCTGTTTAAGGTGTCTACATTGGACCTACTAAACACAAGTTCAACTTCAAATAAGCATTACAGACCACCATCTCTGCTTACAATAGCTTGGGGTTTATGGTACCCCTTCCAGGACTGTTGTTACACTGCTGTGTAGCTACTGCTGTTAGCTACCTACAGGGGTATTTGTTAGGCTAAGTGGTATCTGCTGAGCTTCCTGGTGGTTTTCAGTAGCTTGGGGACAGGAGTGAAGGGGATGGACAGTGGTGAGGGAACTCAGCTGGAGAATCACTTCAAACCATTTTACCCAAGACTTGAAAAATCTTGGCTAGTAATGAGGAACATATAAACAAGACTGTTAACAGTGCCTGTACAGTAAGTAAACTTGTAATATACGTAAACTTGTGATTGACTATTTCATCATTAAATTTACTTAACCTTCCATAAGGTACAAGGGTGCCACTTCTGTGGAACATTATGGTCTCTTTTAATCCTCTTTAGGGCGCTGTGCGTACCACTCGTTCGTGGTGTCAGCACTTACAGTGTTTTCTAGGGGTTTCAAATTTAACTATGAAAATCCTCTGTGGGCTAAAACTTGGCTTAAATTATGTCTTGGAACATTCTTATTTTCTATGGTTAAAGATTTGATCACATGTATTTGAGATGAATGCTTAAAAAATAAATTTTTTGTACTAATTTGAAGGGTTTTTTTCCTGCATCTATTAGTCAAATGATCTTTAATCTAAGGAGGAACATTTCTCCAAATACTAAAAGCACTTAGTACCTGCTCAGCACAGCAGAGCTGCAATAGCGAAGCATCACTGCACAAATTATTCATGTTCAGCTAACCCTCAGGAAATTTTAACCCTACCCTTCCACTCTAATATACATAGATGTTACATGGAGCTCGCTTCTCATTATGAGCAATTCTGAGTGGGCTGTTACAGAATGGAGGTAACACTACAGAATTAAGCAATAATAAAATACTTGAGTACAGCTGGCTTAATATTGGGGCCCACTGTGCGTGTGCCTGGTAAAGGCATCCTGCAGCACTCAACTTACTCAAATGCTCACCCTATTCAGGGAATTTTTTGAGAGAGTTTCCTCATAGAGTTTAGCCATCTAACAGGTCCCATCACAAAAACAGCTGTGTAGCCATTAGTAAGAACTTTATCTCAATTGCAATGTTCGTGCCTCTAATGCAAAAATAATGCATACAAATGTTTGAAGATCAAATACAGAGAAGGGGAAAGCTTGTCCAGGCTACCAGTACAGGAAAGTAAGTATGGTGTAGTAAATAATACAAAGGCTGTTGATTTATCGATCGTTTCCCTCCGTGATACAGGAGACTCCTCACCTCTAAACTTCTTGCAAGTAGAATCTTTAATGCTCTTATGAAGAGATGAAGAATCCTTGTATATAGAAACTGGACTACAGAAATACCTCCTTAAGTGTTTGTTCTCTTGGTCTGAAAATTAAATATTCCTGTTTATCTGTAAGCACTGTTTCACTGTTTTTCTGAGTATTAGTATTTCAAGCTTTAACTTAAACACCATGTGTTAGTGAAGGCTTTGTTCAATCCAGTAACTTTTACATGTATTTTTGGTCATTTCTTTAGCATGAAGTTTCCCTCACCAAAAGCGAGAAACCTGCTCACCACAAATAAATACCAAAGGTCTAGCACTTGTCAAGAAATTCAACAAGTGATTTTCTTCTGTTGTGCCACCTTACCTAGTAGTTCCAACTCTAATGATAAGTATCAGAGGAAGTTAGTGACATATCTGTACCAAATAGTTTGTTGCCATTCAAACTACTCATGACGTGGTTCCCTTCCCTTCAATACTTTTCTCTCAAGGTCTTTGTATGAATTGCACTATATTTACTGTAAAATTTGAGGTGAATCATTTCCTTATGCTACCTGAAGACTTGCAGTTTCTCATTACAGACACCAAAGACCCTTGCATGTAAACTGCTATCAAGCAATTCATGCAGGAAATTCCTTCTAGACGGTAGGTAACCACCAGTCTTTAAAACTGTAGTTGCCTGACAGCCAGGAAATTATTTAGGGCTGAGCTGGAGTTCCAAAGGTCATCAGTTGGAATAATCATTGAACCCTTAAGGAACAAATACCTTCTGTCCAGGGCTGCTGCCCTGCCTTAGCAGAGCAGTGACTGGGGCATGGAAATAGAAATAACAATACTGGTGGCTTTAGGCATGTGACTTTGACAAGTCACTTAAATTTCATTTCCTGGGCTTCATTCTCTTATGCTCTGTCACCTTCATTTATGTGGAAATGTGTAATTGTAGCCAGGTGAAGAGGATCAGGCCTGCCCAGGAGGCTTTTGCTAAAACAAGAACTATGTAAAATACATAGTAAAACAATTCTCATAGTTTACTATTATGAGAATTATTTTGATGGGGGGGGGGGGAGAAACAGCCACCACCAAAAATTCTTCCTTAAAGGCACTGCTTCTGTTGCTGAAGTCAGTCACGAGACCCGCACGTCAGCAGTACATTAAACCTGAGGGAGGCTGCTCGAGCAAGGATGCAGCAATGGATTTGCATCGTCTTTTCCTCTCCTGCCAAACTGCCACCAAGGAAGTGATGCTACCACGCGGACTGCTGCGCTGGTGACAAGTCTGAACAGGTGACGCTATCTCCCACCTCCTAGGTATTTTAAAGGAAATCAATTGTCAAATTAAAGGCTCAAAAGCACTTTGAAATGTAAGTGTTGGCACAGCTCCTGTAGTTCAAAGGGAAATACATTGGTCTGATAAATAAAAATGCTAAAAAGGAGCGAAGACATTGCACAGCCTCATCCAGAAGCTCAGGGACTGCTGGTTACTTTGGTCGGATTGACCTGTTGCCTAAAGAAAGTTCAAAGCCCTTTCAGTTATTACCATCAGATTGTGTAACATCTACTTAGTCATTTGGGCAACACTGTAACATTCTCGATACCGTTTAATAGCAGTGAGACTGACCATTAACACAAGTTTATGCTATTGTTTGCTTTTTTTTTTCTTTTGTAGCTGCTCTGTGCCTAGAGGCCGTGGCTGTTACAGGCAGCTGGGGAGTGGTGCCTGTGATGGCTGTTCCACCAGACACACAGAGCTGTTAGTCTTTACTGTGGTGATTTACCATACTGGTTACATTGGTTTAACCTAAACTTTCAGCAGGCTTGTTTGATGTTTCCGCTGGCTACACCAACAGTCAGGTTACGGCATTACGGAGAAGCTGCCCCTTTTACAGTGGTACTTACTAGACACCAGTACCCAAAGTACTGTACGTAACTACTGAAAGGTCTGAAAAAAGTCCAACAATGTTGTTAAAGTTCTTACCTTTTCTCTGGAAAGTCCTTTCCTTGTATGGGTAACTGAACCCTGTGTGAGAGCAGCAGTTCTTGTTTTATTTACACAGAACTATATCAGATAAACAATTTTTCCTTTTCTCCTAAGTGAATTAATACAATGGAGTTGCATTTGTTATTAACCTGAGATTCTGCTTTATAATCAAACTCTACACTAATGTCACCTTTCAGGGTTTTTTCTTCTGTGAATGACATTATATAAACGCAAGTTTTACCTTTAGCAAACATAATTTGCTATGTAATTTAGTAAACGTAATACCACACATCTACTGAGGAGTGAAGGTACGTATTGTAAGGTGGTAAGAATGCAATAGTGTAAGGAAAATCTGATATATCCAGCCACCTCCAACTCTCTAGCGATACCTTCTAGCACCTTTATATATATTTTCAGTATTAATCTTCCCCAGGAATGAGAACTGTGTGTGTATTTATGTCTTTATACATACATGAAATGAACATGTACACATGTTTTTGTAATATTCAGAAATTTAATTATTCTTGCAAAATAAACATTTGCTATTTGCTATTAACTAATTCTGCAGCAAGTTTTTGGGTTTTTTTGTTGTTTTAAACACATACAGTACTCTAAACTTTAATATTGCACAGCACCAAGAGAGATATACCTGCTTGGTAAATTTTTGAGGATATTAAATATCCTCTCAGTTCTCTCATACGTAAAAAAGGCACAAACCACACAGCAGGTCAACCTCATGAAAGAGTCTGAGGAAAAAGACCACATGCAAAGGAAAGCCCAAGAGCACCTATTCCTAAATATGTTAAGCCTTATGTATGTTCAGGCTTAAATCATAATGCTTCACAGTAGTTTTATTAACCCACAACTGACTACTGCAGGGCATAGGGAGCTGGTTTGGGCTGTCAAGCTAGTGAATATGGAATGCACTGACATGAAAAGAGGAAGTGATAGAGAAAGCTTCATTTAAACATTAATAAAGAAAATGAATGGCTATAATGTCAAATAACATACAGTTCATTCTATGTCAGGAAGCTGTTCTTATCAGTTTAGTTCAACTGTAGTAGCTACTGTTGTTTTTCCTTGTAGGTTCTGAGCTATACAAATGTAGTTTCCAGCATCTTTAGCTTCAAAATCCTCAATGAGAAGAACACTCTTTGAGATTCTTGTGGTATGTCCAGTTCCTCTGTTTATCAGTCTCCAGAAGTTTTGGATAATCACAGGCCTCTCGGACTGTTTAAAAGGAAAAAAAAAAACCAAAACAAGAAAACACAACACAACTGGAGGTGTCTGGCAGTTGCAGCACCATTTCGGCATTAACTATTGATGTACCCATAAATTATGCCAAAGAAGGGGCACTCAATCCTACCTTCCATGTCACCATAGTCAAGTCCTACCACACACTTAATGCAGCCCTAAGTTAGTTCTTAAATACAGCAAGTGGAACTGCCCTGAGCCTGGTGAAAGTGAAGGTAAGGCTGGGTAAGGCAGATGCTCTTTGCCTTGTGCTCCTGCTAGCCCAGTTTTTCTCAAACTTAATTGTCTTCTGCTTTGAAGCTAGTTTCAGGGAATGGCATTAAGGAGCGGATCAGTATGCGTTCACAGCAGGGGAATGAGCCTATGCAGTTGTCAGGGAGTGGCAGGGGAGGGGGAGGAAAAAAAAAACCAAACCAAAACCCAAACAAACAAAAAAGAAAGCCCTGAATGAAAAAAAGCCAGAGGGTGAGGTTAGTGATTACAGAGAGGAGGTGAGGGGCTCTCCAATGCCATGTACCTGGAACCAAGCAGGGATTAACGTGCTGCCTCTGCTCAGAGATTAAGTCATAGGTGACAGCCCAGGTGCTGGGTGGGGTGGTGGTAGAAAACTGTGACTTGTTCTCCCTACACTGCCAGCAGCTGCCATGAATGGAAAGGGCCAGTGAACCTTAGTGCTCTGTCAGTCCTGCTCCTTGCGCAGAAGGTGGCATATCTGACCAGCATCACAGCCGGCCCTCTCTTCTTCCTCCACCTCTTTCCTCTGCAGTATGTGAATACTTCCTTAACACATATTAAGTCTCCAAAAGGATGCAGTTCTCCTACTCTCACATTTACTTAATCATCTTGTTGGGGCAGAAACCCAAACACAACTCTTCCCTCCCTCTCCCCAGGCACAGCTGGAGCTGAGACTGTTTATTCCAGTAAACAAGCACATCAGCCCTCTCCAGGGCAGATGCAGGCCATGGGCCAAAGTTTCTCCCTCAGCCCCTGTAGGTGGGTGCAGTGAGAGGGTGTAGTCCTCTGATGGCGCACGGGCCCTGCACTGCAGCCACGGTATCCACAGCAAACAGGGAGACGATTTGCCTGCATTTCACTGCTTACAGTCAGTCAGCACTAGAGGCACCTGACTGTAGTGCAGGTGCTGTAACACCACTGGGCTTGGGCAGCCATTCGGCTGGGAAAGATGGAAAAGCAGCAAGGGGTGGACACTGATACGATACAGCATTTCAGAAGGCTAGGTTAAGTCTAGAATTTAATTCCTTCAATTGTTTGTTCTTAGTAATTACAGTTAGGTGCCAAAGACATAAAATTGGGGTTTGTACAGCCAGTTACTATAAACTGGGAGGGAAGCTTTAAAGGAAGCTTTTTTTTTAAAAAAAAACACAAACCCACACAATAACAACAAAAAACCACACCTAGAAAATCTTAATGTGGTCAGCAGGGTTATTTCTTCTCTTCCCCACTCCAGAAAAGGGATTTTCTTATAAGACCATCAACGTTAAAGCCCCACCATGAAGAATAGAGACATTGCTTTTTTTTTATGCAGCTCACTCAAAGTAAAGCTAAGAGCTGAATTCAGAGGAAGACACAGGGCATGTAACTCCAAAAAACACTATTGCTCTGCAGCTCCCCCAACTTGAAGGCACTTCAGTTTTCCGTGGCATTTTATGTTTTACTTCACCAACAGCTGCAAGTTTCTCTGCTCATTTAGCCAACTTCAAATAGAGGGGAAGGTGTGTGGGGGCAGGGGGGAGTGAAAGAATGAACTAACATCTAAGCACAGACCAGAAACTTGGCTCTAGATGCCCAGTGCCCTCACCAGTTCAAACCTTCAAACCCCTTTTGTACTCCCTTGCTCTGTCACTATTTTTCCCTCGAAAACACACACGCCCTCCCATGACCGCAGAGTGCTACACTCTATCTTCATGGCTACAGCAAACTTCTGGGGCTTTAGATTTGAATTTTCTCAAGCCTAGTAAGCACTGAACTCCAACCACTCAAGTAATTACCTCCGCCATTAAATTACCTAATACCATGCTGGCTCAGGGAGACCAGTGCTGGCATCATAGAGCAAGCTCGGCGTTGGCCCTTGACAACCCACTATCAGGAGAAACAGAATATAATGCCAGCCCTCAGGTCCTACAGGAGTCCTTTCCTCTGGTGAAAGATTCCAGCTTCCAGCAGTCCTTTCTTTGCTCCTAGCCTGCTTAGGATAAGCAACAGTAGAAATGATGCTAGTTAAGAAACAAGTCCCTGCTGTAACTGACCAGGGTGGGTAGAAGGAGAAGAGCATATCAATGACGCTAGTCAGATACACCTTATTTTGTGCAAGAAAAAGAACCAACAAAGTTCTAAGAGTCACTGGATGTTTCCAGTGGATGCTTTCAGAGGAGGCTGTGCAGATGCAGATTTCTGTACTTCTGGATCTGGGCAACAATTAAGCTTAAAGATTCCGTGCTGCGATGACTCATGTGCCCGAGCCACGGAGAGGGAAGGGCTATCAAACGCAGAGGCACCAGCCAGGCTGTGTGGCTTGCCCGAGAACAGCTTCCTGACGCTGGCTGGCTTTGACCCTGTCTGAGGCTTTTCTTCGTAAACGCTGCCAGAGGCCAAGTGTCTCTCGCAAGGGAAACCTGAGGGAGCAGTGAGCTTTGCTGAGCTTGTTTTTTGCTAACATGGGTAGAGCTCTCCAGCTTCATTCCTGCCCTACTTCCAGGCTCTCGGGGAAAGATGGGCTGAAGGTCAAAAGTGATGTGCTGCCTCTTCATGCCAGCATGCCTGAGCTAGCAAGGGGCAGACACCACAACCTGAAAGAATCTTTACTCCAAGTCTCCAGCCTGACTGGCATTCAAAGCATTGCCTTTATGAAGGACAAACCCTGTCAGCCAGGGCATACATCTCTTCTTACCTCCTGCCCTGGGTACTGCCACCTGAAGTTGACATCTACATCTGGCTCCCCAAGGACTGTGCAGATGACATGAACGCTGTCACTGACTTCCGCTCTATTGGATGATGCTGCAATCGTAGCTGAGGGCGGGCCCTTGGGAACTGATGGAAAGAAAGTGTTTAGGAGCAGAAACTATTCTAAAATTAAACACACTGATAAAACTTAAGAGTCAAATTTTGCCTCAGTTTGCTTAACACAACAGATAAGTTATGTACACTGGGAAATTGCTGGAATTAAACCTATAAAGTTTTATCACATATACTTTTGATCAAGATTTTAAAACTTGTCGATTACATTGCTTATTTTACTTTTTTATTACATTGTTTTCTAAAGAATGTCAGCAGAAGAAACAAGAGTCAGTATAAGCGTACAGAAAAACTGCACATTACCTTCCACATATAGTAGGTGATACTTGATGGAAATCTGAGGTGCTCCCTGTGACTCTGCTTTGCAGTAGACAATACCTTTATGATCAGAAGTAGGGTGCTGGTAGACAAAACCCTTCTTCACATCATAAATAATATCAGTTCCATCTGTTTCAATTTCTTCTGCTGGAAACTCCCTGTGTAGAGTTACTTTTGCTGAAGGAGTAGTAACACGGCATGGGATGACTGCAGGTTTATCTGGGTTCAGGTAGACAATCTCAAAATAGCTGGGAGTAGGTACAAAAAGTTCCTCTTTATCTATGCAGAAGAGTTGATATAGTTAGAATAATATTCACCTCTTGGTTTAACAGAAAGAATAGAAAGCACATATGACAAGAGAAAATAGCTATGAGCAATATTAAAAATTAACCCAAAGCTTTTTACTTTAAATACACACAAAAGAAAAAAAACAACCACAACGCTTTTCTAACCTGTGAATATATATATTTACATAGCTTGCATTAAAAATACTAAATCAAAGAGAAAAGAACTATTTTTCACTGTAATCAGATATTTTTTAATCTTAAGAAAATCTTTGGAATTCCTTTTTAATAAGTTTCCAAATACTCCTCTGGATCTAATTCTGTTCACTCGCCCACTTTTAAAGGGTAACAACCATAAAAAAAAACCCTCACTACCACTGGTAAGAGACAACCCACCACTACTAGAAAGAGATAGTCTTTGGAGCTAAAGCCTTTTTACACGTATGATTTCAGGCAAAATATTTGATTTACTGCTCTAAGTAGCTGAAATACTTAGTACTTTTAGAATGACAGTTGAAGAGTATTTCCATATTTGGCATACTGCTTAGAAACATAAAGCTGAAATTCCTCTCTCTAGCAAGAGCATTTACATAATAACTTGATTGAAAAGTTTATTCCAGCCTTTCTAAAGAATTGTATCCTCAGAACATTAAGCACTTCTGATAAAAGGCTTCTGCACAGTCTCATGGTCTAATTTAGCTCCAAAACATACTGCAAACAACTCTATCTTAGCATTTCGTACTGAAATACTTGCTAGCCAAGAATGCTTTAGCTCTTATCAGGCAGGGCAGATTGTTTCACCATTCAGAACATTTTCCATGAGAAGAACAACCATTTGATTTCAGCTCTGCTGTACCAAGTAGCAGTAAGCAGTGCAGTTACCTACTACGACCCTATCCACGCCGTGTCAGGGCAACAGTCAGCCTCGAGCTCTGTGGGACAACACATGTACTTAAGAGTGTTTTGCCTCTTAACATATACAGCCTCTTGGGAAAAACTGTGGCCTTACCAAGAGCAGAGAGGTCAAGATTTTTAAGTCAGTGCAGGTAACTGGAATGGGGGTGAGAAGAGTCCACACAGCCATCTGAATGCCATGACAAAATTAAACTTCCGCACAGTTATTTTCTTTATCCGGAGTATTTTCAAAATTTAAACATCTTTCATTCATTTTGTAGATGATCTTCATAATGTGTGTTCGCTCTCTATTGCATTACATGTGATTTTCAGTGCACAGTTAACATAATCCATAGGGAAAACGGGCTCATAAATCACACTTAGCAAGTCATTTTATGCTCACCAGCACTGTCTTCCTTAACATCCACTAAATAAGGTTAAAATCGTGGAAGAAAAATCTTTACAAAGAAATCGCTGATGTAGCTTTACTCCTGTCTTACTAGCAAATATATTTCCATTAATAATCCCCCCGTGAGTTAATTACCTGTAAAAAAGATGTACGTTGAACCTGTTTTAGTCTCATCCTTCCTGCATTTGTTACCATTGCAGAGCTGAAGCCAGCAGCTATATTCACCTGTGTCTGCTGCAGTGGAGTTTGCGAGGATCAGCTGACCGTACCTGTCAAGCTGCTTTATACTGCGGAGAAGAAAAACAAAAAGGCACAGACACATTTCATTCTACATTTCAGTCAGCTCATACATTTCATTCTACATTTCAGTCAGCTCACTACTTCTTTTGACATTTTTATTCCTACTCTGCAACTGACCCACCTTTTGCCTTCAGAGCTAGGTTGCAACTTCCCCTTTTGCTCCAGCAAAGGCCTGTTTACATGAGTAGTTTTATTGATTTCAACTACAGGAGGTGCTTGCAAAGCTTTTGTCTTGTACAGTGCATTCTTGGATTCCTTTCAGTCCCCATTTTGAAACTGGGCTGTGACTGCTGTAGACAGTGTGTTCATCTATGTTTTGCCTCAGTTTGTCCTTGTATATCCCGTATTTTCATGCTCCACGTCAATCCGCACACATCTCAGTCCTTTTTTGATAGTATTAATTGTAGCACTGCTTCAACAGTATGTAACAAAGATAATTCAGGCGCAGTAAACAGTGGGTATTTTAATAAGTGTTTGATGATTCACGCTTGCTTTCAGTGTGAACACGTTCCCATCTTTAACATACTGGTCCAAGTTTCCACTTGCAGACACCATCATAAAGAGCTTCCATCTCAGCTCAGTTTTGTTCTGCAGTAAGCCAGTTTGCTTTGCCTACTCCTCTGCCCTGAGCCACCTCACCAGCATCCTCTCACCAGAGTTTCCTCGTCACCCCTCAGCTATTTCAGATCATGACCCTGAGAACTGCAGCCTGTGTCAATATTTCAGACTTGATTTGCTTTTTTCTGCTTCTCCTGAATTTCCCAGATACATCTCTCCATGTACTGACTTTTGTAAATGTGCAAATATTTGTAAATATGTAGATACATACATAGATACTGACAATATTTCTAAGGGTGAAATTCAACAGCTGTAATCTCATCTTGTTCTTTTTTCATTTTAAGGTTTGCTTTCCTGACTCTTTCCTGCAGACAGACAGCGTTATAGTTGGCAGTCTGATGTGTTGCCTTTTGATGGACTGCAGAAGCAAAAGTCCAACAGTACCAGCTCTCAGGGAACGTCATCAGGACAGCCATGTGGTAGTACTGATGCACTCCACTGCTGCTCTGACCCTTAAAAACCTTATTTTCAACCACCTGCCTTTACATGGTAGCACATCCAGAACCTGAAGGCTTCCCGCTTTTCTTTGCGAGGCATCAAGTTACCAGGCCATTTGTGTTCTAACCAAGTCAGGAGGGATTTTCCTCGTTTTAAGCATTTGATAGCGAACTTCTTTTCAGCATTTCAAATGGGGTCTGGACAAATGCACAGCTTGCATGAAGTCTGAAGAGCTCCCACACTCTCACTCAATGTGAGTTCTCTGAATACTTATTATCCTCCTATTCTTATTAACGCAGCAGTTATTCTGTAAGGCAGATGCTCAAGTGAATCACTTTATTTCTGGGATTAGCATGCTTTGAAGAAACTCTTATCCCCTAAAACACCTTGTTGCTGTGTAACAGCGGTACTACAGACATGCCTGACTGTACCGTGTGCTCTGAATGCTCTGTTTTGCTCACACCTCCATCGCAGGCAGAGTAACTGCCTGAACGGAGAGGCCACTACTTCCAGCTACACACAATTCCCGAAATTCCTGACTCCCTAGGTGTTCTACTAGCAGCCTGCACTACTACCAGCAGTCATACACAACAGTTCACGTAACCCAGCATTCAGCCTCCAGCCAAGGCCAGTAGCCCAGAAAATAAAAACACACCAAATACACAACCCAGACAGGGCTAACTGAGAAATGTTTTTTCCATTAAAGCCCTCAGACACCATTAGTACACTCATCCACCACGGGGCAGTTTTGAGGCCTGCCTAAGGAAACAGGCAAATCATTTTTCCTACCCACTAATGTGCTTGTCCTGCATGACCTCGTCTGAGTCCAGTTTTTGGAATCATGTAATTAGAGTAGTAGCATTTTCATTTTTCATACACACACTACCTTGAATTATAAATTACCTTCAGTTTTTGGATAAGCTTTGAGAAATTCCTATTTGTGCAAGAGATCCTGTCGTGTATCACACCCAACATGAAGAAGAGAAAAATCCAAAACATGTCCTAGTCTGTACTATTATTATTACTTAGTTTCACAGTTCACATTTCATAGGCTACATGACTACATCGGCATAAAAATGTTGAATACTGCAAGTACCCAGTAGTAAATGTCAGCATTACAGAGAAACCATTATGCCAGAACGGTTTTGCCTCCAATGGTTAATGCAGATACTGAACTATAGATCAAAATCCCAACAGACAGAAAAATAAGGTCACAGTTAATTAATTATTGTACAACGTGTTCTACTTAACTGAGAACAAGCTATCCAGTAATCAATGGAAAGAACCTAACGAGATAGTTATCCACAAACATGCACTAACAAAACCTGGCAACTGAGAGTGGAAGTGTTGAAATTTGTGACATGATCTTATTAAGCAGACAAAACAGGCCATATAGAACAAATTATAAATGGTAAATCCTGCAGCTGGCCAATATTTCCAGGATAGCTTTTATTTCATTCATATTTTAGATGCTGGGAAATCTGACTCAAAAGCTAACTTTGTTGTGCTCTACATATGACAAAGCAAAAATGCTGTATATACAAATATTTTGAGACTCCAAAATCTTATTCCATACATATATCTTATTAAGCGTTAGTTATTTGAAGTTCAGAAGATCTTTGCCAGAAAAACGATGCCAAGTTTAGAAGATTAAAAAAAAAATATAAGAAGACCGAAAGCCAGTGTACATGGCACCACTCAAAGAGCATCTAGCAAACCCCTCTCCAGCAGCGGCATTCATACTGACAAAAGAGAGCTTACCTCAAATACAAGCTCACGAGGAGAGAGGCATAACATCTTACTGTTCAACACAAGAAAAAAATCACTAGCTTTCGGACTTCAGAGCACACGGAAGAAAATGAAATTCAGTTATACACGAGTGCCACTAAGCCGGCAGGAGCCAGCACTCACTGAAAGCACTCTAATTTTGCCTTCTACAGCATACAGCTTCCTCAATACTTGTGGGAGTGCTCCTGTCCATATTTTATTTACCAGGTCATAAAGTATGCCTACAAAGACAAACTCAAAGAAAGCCACTAATAGTGCAGAAATGGCTTTTCTAACTATAATCTCTTCCTTCTTAGGAAAGTCACATTGTCCTCCAGGCTGCTGTATTCTCCTTACCATATGGGTGAGTTAAAAACGTGACAAGCATGTCATGGAGACAAAACATCTGGTTTTTATCCCTACTTCTTTTTGCAACCACCCACAGGAAATAACTTACACGGATGCTAAATTTAACTAGTTGCAAACCAAAACACCCTTTTCTCCCAGAACTAGACAGGAAACAGAATGCAGTGAGCATGCATCTTCCATGTCAGCTCCAGTGGCAGACCTCTGCTGTTAACAAACCTTCTGACCAACTGAGCTACAATGCCCTCACCACCCTGAACCTTAAGGTCTCTTCTGCCTCCTGTAATTGCAATTCCGTTAGATGCCAGGGTCCTTAAAGTCTCCTCCTGTAGCACCCAGAGTCAGAGAACGTTAACAGCTCCCAGGAGATGTAAAACACCTTGCTTATAGTTAAACCTCCCACCAGACCAGTTGAATTTGAACATCCCTCCTATTGTTTTAAGAAAAAAAAAACAGGAATTGGATGCCTGAGCAACTGTTGCTGTAGTGATGTACAACTGAACAAGAAAAAATGATAGCCACTAGTCCTCAGTGATTGCATGGACCTCATCGCCATTGCTCCTCCTCCTCACTTATCCTCCAGGCCCAGCAACCTGCTCCTTCTTCGCTTTCCACTACCTCCTCAGACTCCAACCACTTCCCCCCTGCTGCTACCACCAACCACAAGGTAAAAAAGCCCAGCTCAGTTAATAAGCTCAGGTTTCACCCCACACCTCACTAATTGCTAATGAAAGGATTACCTTATACTTGGTCTTTCAACACTCAAAAAATGTTAAAGACACTGGACCTATATTTAGCTAGATGATTAAACATTTTTTGCTGCAGGTTATTGCTAATAATTTTTCTGATTCCCCTGCCTTTGCCTGATGTTCAACATATTGTTTTAAAAACAGTGTAAGATATTTGCAAAATTTAACATTTGTCTACTGTAGCTGGTGCTTGGTACGTGCTTTTGTATGCCACAAGGAAGATCCAAGCTCTTCCTGAAAGACAACATTGTCAATAGCCTTTTCTGCTGCCAGTTCACTTACAAACACTACCAACTGAGCTAACTAAGTAACATGCTATCTTTAAAGTATTTCCAGTTAAATTCAATCAAAGCTTTCCAAAACCACAGAATATAAATTACATATTTCACATTCTATAAAGCAGACTTTGCTGTAGTGGTAACAGACACATAAGAAACAGAGATCTTGAGATAACTAACCAAAGTCATGCTAAAAATGTGATGGAAATACAACTGCACAAGATGCAGTTGTCAATGTCTCCATAAATTATTACTTCCTGTGACTCTGAAGTGTGCTACAAATCTATGTTTTCAATTTCTCTAGCTAATTATAGGATCTTCTGCTTACATTTAGAGTTGTTGAATAAGTCTAACTCACATTGCTGCTTCAAGAACTTATTTCAAAATAATTTTTTCTAAAGCAAAGTTCTTCATATTTCTATACAGACCCTCAAATACAAGCCTAACTTGCTTAAGTATTTATTCTCTTTTAGAAGTTATATCCACACAACCAAAATGTTTTACAGTATGTATTTTGTGTGACATTATTAACTTTTATTATATGATTAAAAAGTTACAAATACTGTAAACTTGAGTGATAACAGAAAGGCAACAGAATCCCAAACAACAAGATGCCAAACTATACAATTAGGAAATGTATTTTTTTTTCTTCCCCAAACTGCCTTAAATGTCTGTATTTTGTCCCATATGCATCACTAGAAAAGTACTTAATTTTGCAAGAGAGGAATAGACAGTCACACAAATAATGAAAAAGCATTCACATTCCTCTCCAAAGACTGTGAATACTTGCCTTGCCTTCTTCAATGCCAGATGCTAACACTCAGATAATATGACCTGGAGGTCTACAGGACCAAATCATGCCAGCAATCTATTTGCAAATGCACAAAACACAAGCTAGACTTGAAAACGACAACCACCACCATCCACACGTGCTCCCTGTTGGTATTATTTTGCACAATCAGCTTTGTCTCGCCGAAGGCCGGGTCTGTATTGCAGCTGATATACGCCACCTACTGGAATAAATCCAGATAAAACATCATTTCTTGCAAAAAGAAAAAGCAGCACTTGTTTTAATCAGCCACAAGAGAAATACTGCTGCAATAAGCCCTCAGCAGAAATAGGTGGCTGCTGTAACTTCCTATGACAGAAGCCTTGCTCTAGCTACAGAGGTTTATTCAGCCAGTGCAGTTCTTGAAGTCCTCTGCCATCAGGACAAGCAAACGAACCCTCAGAGAAGACCTGGCTCACAATTTCAGGATATGCTTGAGAGCACGTACCTGCCAATCCTCAACATTCCTCTTTGAAAAGAGAAGTGGAAATGAGAAAAATGCCTCTGAAAAATTGACTGCGAGTGATTTTAAGGTACCAGCAAATAAGTGAAATGGATCATAAAGATTCAGACAACCTCAGTTATTTACAGAGAGGATACCCACTTGTACTTAACTAAAAAATGGACAATAAGAAGTTGATACCTTTGCTCATACCTCTGTGCCTCTCTCCTCTAATAATTCAAGAATAGCTCCTTATAGCTCTTTCTTAAGGCATCATTCACAGTGCTCCACAGCCTCCTCACCACTTGTCTTTCACAGATAGATAAATCTCCATAAAACAACCAGTGAAAACAAACAGTACTCACAGCAAAAAAATGCCAGTGGAAGACATCCTTAAGTTCCTTGTATGCCCCTCCTCTTTCAAATACAGAACTAAATTACTACATTTAATCTACATTTAGGTGCATGCACTACCCTGGAAAACTGGGAAGGCAAACAAGCGTATGGGGTTTTAGAGATGTTTAGAGCAACAGGACATTCACCTGGCGTGGGAGAGAAAGGGAGAGTCCTCAGTTTCTCTTCCTGTTCTAACAACTATTTAGGCAGTTTCCACTAAGATGTCATTAGATGAAAGAGAACGCCTTCCCAAACCCAAGGTGACTATCCTCAGCATTACACTCCACCACACCACAAACCTTGCAAGTCCCTTTTGCACACAAAGGTAACTCTGAAAAAGTAAAGACTACTCCTACTTGCTCCTTAGGATGAGAGTTGGTGTAATTCTTTGCCAGCTGAGAGATGTGGGTTTGAGCTTCTTCAGGGAATTAATCTCAGTGTCTCAGGTGGCAGCTACAGCAGCAACCAGTACAGCCCATCAGGAGCAGGTCTCTGTAGAGCAGCAGTTGGTAGCAAGTACCTAGCATCCACACTCGCACATTTTGAAAGTTTTACTTTGGATTAGCTCTAATGGGATTCCCTGTTAGTCGCTGGAGCACACTGGTGTCCCACTGGAGCACATGCTCTATTTTAGATTAATCTGAAGGAAATGCAGTTCACCTGCTACAAGACTATTCCACAGTGCAAATCACAGGGCAGTAATTGGTGACAGCTGAAAGACGCTCCTCCTTTTTTGTGAAAACTAGAAACCATGAGGTGGAACATCTTGATTGTAAAAATGTAAACAAGCAAACAAAAAAACATGATGGAGTTGAAAGTGGTAGGAAAGAAAGTTCTGGATTTTTTTTTCAAAAAAAAAAAAAAGCTTACCTGAGTCTGGAGTCTTTAAAGGTGTCTAAGTATGAAGGATAGTTCCAAGTAACATTACTCCCCTTACATCGTAGCTCTATGCTTTCTCCTGCAGACAGGCTTAAAGTGGCAGCTAATTTCTGGAAACGACCTTTATCCATCACCTGTGTCAGTATGGACTGGGACTTCAAAGAGGAGTCAGCAGATTCTCTCTCCTTCATTTTGGGAGCTTTTGGTTTTATTTTTTTGTTAACAGGCTTAATTTTGTTTTCCCCAGGTTCTTTTGGCCGCTTACTCTTCCCAGGCTGTCCAATAACTAGCAAAATAAAGAAAAGAAGGCAATGTTATTGATTAGAAAAAGGTCATATAGTCTTTTTGCAAAAAAGTCTTCCTTTTTATCACAGAGAATAACTAAAGTTTTATTCTTCCTATAAAGGATTCATAAAAATGAGTAAGAGTTAATTTCCACAATTTTTTTAAGTCACTGGCATGACCCATTTTCCTGGGGAAAAAGGGAAAAAAAGAGAGCTTTCAACATGTGGAAAATCTATACTTACAGTTCACATAAACAGACAAATATGTAAGGTATGAGAACTTTACAAATGGGAAGGGAAAGAAATACAGCAATTTTTTTCTCCACTTACTTTTGTCATTTCTACCTCATGCCATTGGCATTTAGTATGCAATGCTACACAAATTCTCTGTCTTCTTAAGGATGTCACACACCCATCAATTCTGCATAACTGTTTCACGCACCATGCTACTGTAAGAGACATATGAAGAAAAACTGGCAAGTGTGGAACTTCATGACAATTTATAAAATACTGATAGTGATGCAGTTTTCTTCTTTTACAGTAAGTACTGTGAAAATACAAATGGCACTTCAGTCGCTTGGAGGCAGTATTTAATTCATCACTTTTCTGTAACAGTCATTGATTTTGACAGTCCAGATGAAAACAGAACTTTATTTAGAGGCAAACAGTAAGGAAAAGTGAGGTTTCTCAAATAAAAAAAAAAAAAAACACCCACCCAAAAAAATACAAATAAAGATATTGCCACTTCAACTGACAGCAGAAAGCACAGATCTTCTGTGAGATGAGCCTAGAACTGCTGTCCCCAGGCACAAAAATCTCCACTAACTGTGCCTGACAGCTAATTCATATTGAACACAGCTTTTCCACATTAAAATGTTTGGGTATTTTATTGTATCAATCAATTAATAATCTCCCTCTGGAATTAAAAATAACCCTGCTGTATACAGAGTTAGCATGAATTAAAACCGGTATTGGCTGCAGTATGAACTGCACTGATGGCTCCTGGTATGTTCCTCATACTGCAGCTGGACACTGTGCACTGCTTCAGCCTTCCACTTCTCTAAGTCCAGGCTGGTGTACACCACGTCTCTTTTAAATGGTCTTGTGAGCACAAATGTAAAATCCAGGAAATTCAGTTTGAACATTTTCTAACGCATTTTACTGTGAGGGTGGTCAAGCAGTGGCCCAGGTTGGCCAGAGAGGTGGAGTATCCATCCATGGAGATATTCAAAACTTGACTGGACATGGTCTGAGGCAACCTGCTCCAGGTGGCCCTGCTTCAGCATGGGGTTGGAGTGGATGATCCCAAGATGTCTCTTCCAACCTCAGCCATTCTGTGACTCTGATCTCAGCATGCAGGGCAAGGCTGCTGAAAATAAACTGGAAAATAAACTGGAAGACAGCAATCATCTTAGTTTGCCTGGTGCATTCTGAACTCTTTTGGGCTCTATGTAATAATTTTTTTGAGAGGCACACATCCAGTTACTAAGGTAGATCCCTCCCCTGCCACACAGACAAAATTTTTCCCAGTTCTACATTACAAGCACTGGTGAAATTAATTGCAAAGATGCCTCACCACTTTAGAATGAGCCACAAACTGAAGAGGTCAAATAGCAATGCGTTCCAAAGATCGCGACATTGTAAGATAAAGATTTTATAGTTTCTAGAAGAGAGAGTGAAACAATTATTTATGCTGATTCCAATTTTTCTTCACACCTGTGATGCCACTGACCATGCAAAACTGACAAACTCGGCAGGGGGAGGTGATGAGAGAATTTCAGAGAAGTGGTTGCTGCCTTTTGTGGAAACCTATGAAGTAGGGTTTTTCTGGTTACTCAGAGCACATTACTGAGACAGTGTGTATATTACAGGGGCAAACGGTGCAGGAGCACTTTTTTTGCCACATTACATTACAAAGGCTACAGTGGGTCAAGCCAAATGTTTATCTAGTCATCATCTTCACACTGACACCACTCAGTGACAGATGTCAACCAGGGATCAGGGCAACCATCTCTGCTTCTCTGATACTGGTCTCCTAGCTTGCAACAACCTTTAGCTCAAAGGATCTGTGAATCACAGTTGCCATCATGTTATCGTCCTTGGTAGATTTTTCCTTCATTAATTGTCTGGTCAATTTTCAAAACTATATAAGTTATACGTAAATATTAGATACCTCCTAGTTTTGTATTAAAGTGAATAAACATTCATTGTTTCTCCAACAACTTCCTCTGCAGCACTTGTACTTTCACAGAACTTGTCCTTCCCACATATCCTTTCTGGACTGACAAGTCCTACTCTATTTAATTGTTCCTTGTAAAGAATATGCATCTCACAACAGCTCAGTTACATCTCATTTCGGTAATGGGAACAAGACAAAAGCAGACTGTACAGCAGGTTCAAGATATGGTCAAATTAGCTGCACTTATTAGTGGTGTCTTCTTTCCTGTCAAAATAGCTCATTAGTTTTCAAGAAAGCAATATTAGGAGCCAACTTTCTCTAGAATAATCAAGTTTAACCCCATGATCACTTTCCTAAGTAGGAATTATTGGCTAGAAATTCCTAAGTAGAAACCCATCAATGAACATCCACCAACACAAAATTTCAAGTCTTAATTTCACTGCCCAGTCTTTCCAAACAGAGAGATCCTTCTGCAACTCTTTACTGACTGTCTTCTTTTTGCAGGTCTATAAATATGCTGAAAACCATACGCCTTACAAGATCCTTGTGAAGTTCAACTGGATAAAATGAATTTTATGCCCATACTGCAAAAACTAAAGAGTAACTCCTACTCTTTGTTTTCTATTAGTTATTACTCCCTTCCCTTGCCTCACAGCACCTTGGTTCCCAAGCAGTTTTTAACAACAGGCTTATCAAAAGCCTTTGGGAATCCAAGTACATCAGCAAACTCATCCATGGCCACATAAAGTCCTTCAGAGAACTTCAGCACATCCGCAAAACCAAAACACACTTCTGAAGGGAAAAAGAAAAAAAGGCAGCCAGACAAAGCCATGAGACTCTTCTGTAATTCTTGCTTACTTATTCACAAGTTCAAGTTACAGAAGAGAGAGATCTGGCTTTGTGCCTGCACCTCCCTCAAAAATGTTGAACTGGCATATTTCCATTGCCCTGGAGAGGAGTAGTTATGTGATAGGTTACATGCCCGAGGCAAGACGTCAGTGATTTCAGATTCAAATTCTGAGTCTCAGGTGTTTATCATCAAATCATGGCACTCAGACACTGTTGATGTTGTTGATTTTCTCTAAAGCCAATTCTTTTGGCATATTAACGAGACATGTCCTCGAATAATTCTCCCATAGAGAAAGATTCTGTCTTGGAGCCTGCTATTACAGTGCTCAGTACAATACCGCACTCAAAAGTTTCTGATATACTTATCATGTCACCATTTTCCACTAAAATCTCCCTAAGCACCTCCATAGTGAGCATGGGTACACACAAATAATTAAGTTTTTAACCATTTTACTTTCTGTAGGTGTTCTCTCTTATTCCCCATTCCTCCCAGCCTTACAAATTTTGCAGCCATCTCTCCCTGACCCACCCCAGCACATCAGAAGAAAAGGATTTATGTCTGGCTTTATTCCTTTTTCAAGCTGTTTCTCAAACTCTTTTTGTCTGCCTTATTCTGGTTTTTATATTTAACCCATATGTGAGTTAACGAGCCTCCTCATATTATGTAATTTCCCCTTCTGAAATTAAATGCATCAGTTGTTTCTTTGGCTTTTATTATTCCTGCAAGAATATTAAAACTAGTCTGGCTGTTTTGAAGCAACATCTGAATCCAATTACCTGAGTACAGCTTCGGATCAAGTCAAGAACTGCTGCTTTTCTCGGGGGTCCTCCGAGTGGCGGCTCTAAGAAACCACCACTTGTGGCATCTAACAATTGCACTCGGCGACACACCCTGACGCGTATGATCCAGCCTATGCAAGTAAGTAATTCTTCCTTTCGCTTTTCTATCCAGTTCTTGCTGCCCCTTTGATTTTCCTGAACGGAGCAGTCATTCCCTCTATCACGTTGGGTGGGCAGTAGCCAGACTGGTTGTTCTCCACAGGGTGGGTATTTCAGTCCAGATGAGTTTTACTCACAAAACCCACCAGGAATCAGATTTAACACTAAAGCTTTCTTCACATACTGCCACTTCTCCCTTGGGTTGAGCTATTCCACATTTTCTGTGTAATTTGTGCCCTAGCATTAGAAGGTTCCACTGGCAGGCCTGATAAGCCTTATTGGATAAGCATTCCCATTCCAAACCAGCTGTTCCAGTTCCCTGTTGTACTTTCCAGATTTTTCTGCAGAAGCACACAAGCTTCGGTCTAGCTACTCTCTTCTATTTATTTTTTTCTTTCGAACTATTTATTCAAACCACTCTTTGCCACTGCCATTACATTCTGCCAATCTCAATGCTGACACCTGGTCAAAGGCACAGAGATCTTACAACCTCACCCCAAGGAAATGCATCATCCCAAACTGTGTGCTCCTCCAAGCCTGATACTCTGCCTTTAAGAAACTGTTAAAGACTCCCTTATGAAAGCTTTTCAAGTTCCAGAAGCCTGGTTTTGATTTTCTCTAGATGGAGTTTTTCCTCTCTGCACAAGCTCCCTCTGTTGAACGTTTCTGTAGTTCCCAGTGAGTCTGAACACTTTCCTCCTATACCACACTCCCAGCTACACAGAGAGTCTCTTGTCTGTCTGACCTTGTATTTCCCTGCAGGTGACAGCAGGGGCATTTCAGGAAATACCATCAGAGGAGCTTTTACCTACCTACACAGAAAATGTAGTTTTGCCTCTCTGCTGCACCTCCTTGAGAGGTGAGTTTCCAAGCAAGCTGTGACCACACTCCCCCCCAGTCTGTCCAGGTATCTACTGACACCACCACTCCTGCACCTCACAATCCTGCCTTCTCTCAGCACTGAATCAAGTATCCATATGCCCAATAACTACATTAACTGGTACAGCAGTCTACCACCTAAGACAATGAGGACACACAATCAAATCCTTCCAAGAACACAGAATCCACCACACAGATTCCCCCCATCTCCTTACCCAAACTGCAAGAATCTCCCAGGGAAGGGAACAAACTCAACCAGTCCATTCATGCAATTACATCAATATGCCATGTTTGGGATACTTCACCTTCTCACCAGATTTATTCGCAGAGCCCTTATTGTTTTAATCCATCAACAGCATTTCTTATTAAAGAATAATAAAATTAAGACTTAGTAGAAAAACATTGAGAAAACTTCTCCTTTCTACTTCTTATCAGCTCCTAATGTCAGTTCTAAGATGCACTGTACTGCGAAAGCAGGAGACTACACATTGATACGTCACAGAAACATACCATACAGCACTTTTGCTCCTGGTTCAAAGTATATGTTTCATCCTACCCTTTACTGTTTGTCTGCCTCTTGTTCTCACAGATATCACACACACACAACAATCCCCACGAGTGTTAGTCACATAATGCTAAAAAGCATTTGACTTGAGACATCACTTATATCCATATGTGTATCTCGGCGGCATCAACTCTCATTAATACTGATGAATTCTTCCTCAAAAAAAAATAAATTCAAGTGTGAGGTTACCATAAAGAATAACTCCTAACCACCAGGATTAAGGTGAGAGAGAGGAGTCTTTGTGATCACAAGTAATGGAACAAAACAGGTTGGAGATGTCTCTATTTGTGATATTTCAAATTAAAAGTGAATCATCCAAACCAACACTCATAGACAATACTGGCTAACCCATCAACACTCATGCAGACAATCTGGAAAGACGTATTTCACTGTTCATAAGGTAAAATAAGCTAAATCCAGAAGGCTATTTTGAAGTCACAATGTGAGTCCTACATTAGGACTTGGACCTATAGCTTCAGACAAGGAACAGTCATTCAATAAGCCAGGTTACTTTCTCCCACAGCTAAGCTTCTGGACAACACAGGGTGAAGCACCCAGTCAAACCTCAGTATAAACCAGACAACCTGAGAAAAACATAGGCGTGGGAAATCTTTTCCCAAGCTGCTCATTCTGTGTTTTTACTGTCTATTTCTCAAACAGAAAACACTTTTCTTGATGTGGTAGCGCACTCCCACAGATAGGGTCTTTCAGCAGAAATCCTCTCCCACACCACGCTGGTCCAGAGTGCAACTCCTTGGCACCTCGTGGTAAGAAAAGCAGGGATGGAGAGCGCTTCTGGAAGTCCCTTCCCACCCCATTCAGCTGCTCAGAGCCGTGTTCGGCTGAGCTCCGACTGTCCCAAAGCGACAGACTCTACAGCCTCCCCCGACAACATCTTTCAGTGCTTAGCAGCTCTCAGGTGAAGGATTTTTTATGTTCTACAATAATTTCTCCCTTACAGCCTCCTGGGCCACTCACAGTAACCACTTCTCCGCCCTTCACCGTGCATGTCAGAGCCGATGTCTCTACAAACCCCTCCACAGGCTACACAGCCCTTGTTCCTCAAGCCCTTTTGTTCTGACAAATAAAGGAATTTGTTTGTTTCTTCTAAAGAAGTTTTAGTAAGTTTGTTCGCATTCTGCAAGAGGGAAACTGCCTCTTTTGCCTGAAGTCTAAGGCACAAACTGGTCACTGGTTTCCCGGTTAAAAACATGTCTCTTCCCCCGCCAAGACTTCATCACAACCCGAAACTGAGTTACAAGTAAAGTTTGGTCCCCTCTACAAACGAAAAACCGTGCACAAAACATTTTTTCTTCGTTTTTTTTTTTTTTTCTTTTAAACCCGAGCACCAAGTCCCCCTGACCCTCCTCCGGCCGAGGCACGGGGACTTCGGCGCGGACTTACACGTCGACCCAGAAGAGAAAGGGCGTCGGGGGGCAGCCAGTGGTGCCACAAACGCCTCTCCCCAAAACCCCACAATGGGATGAACCCACATTTTCGGCCTCCGGCGGAGAGCTTCGCCGCTGGCTGGCCGCGGACCAAGCGAGCAACCCGCCTTCCCTCCGCCTCTGCCCCGCAGGACGGCAGCCCCGCCACCGCCGCCCCGGGACGGCTCCCGACCCTGTCCCGGGGCTGCTCATGGCGGGGGGCGGCGGCCGCGGGCACCCACCGCCGGCTTTGGGGGGCAG
>VWZZ01005416.1:149067-214707 GCA_013399095.1 Psophia crepitans | reverse complement strand
TGCTGCCCCAGAGGCCACTGCCGCCGCCACCCGCGCTGCCTCGCTGAGGGAGGAACGACCCGCGACGCCCCCCAGGCAAGCCCGGCCTGGCCGGTGTCGGCCGTGGGTCCCCCCCGCCGGCCAGGGCACCTGCTGCGGCGCTTCCCTCTCACGGGGGGGAGACTTTGGCTCCGTGTCCAGCCTGAACGCCTTCGTCTGCAGCTCTGGGCTCCATCTCCTCACCTCCAAACTGGGCAGTTGGATACGGCGACAGGGTCCCCCTCGGCCATCACTGGCCCAAGCAGCTCAGGCCCAGCACACTCACACCAGGCTCCATATTCAGGAAAGGCACAGAGCTCCATCCCAAATAATCTTGACCTCGGGGACACCTGTGGAAGTTTATTGCTTGAATTAGCTCGTTGGTGACGGCTGCTCTTTGCCATACGGGCTTTGCGTGGGTGCAAACTGCTGGTTGCCTTTGGGCCTGTGGCCGGATCCGCAGAGGGGAGCAGGGAGCAGGGCAGAGTGCGAGCCGTACAGGTTATAACATCGCCGGTCGCCCTATGGATGTGCCTGAGGCACAGAGCAGTGTTGCCCCAAGACAGCAGAAGTACATTATAAAGTCAAACTATTGCACTCATTCCAGTCTGCAACAGCAACGCGATTCCCAAAAGCCTGCTCAGGAAGAGCTACCTCACAGTGGAAAAACAGAGGAAGGATCGATGCGTTGCCGTTTTGGGGCTCCATAGGCCATGACACAGTCTTCACGTACGACTGATGCCTGTGTGAAGCACATCGAGAAGGTGCAGGTATCTCTTCACTGCTAAGAGACAAACATGGTAAATTTGATGCTTGCTGCGTGTATGTCTATGCCCACACTGAGCTGTCAAAAGCTGTGTCTTGAAATCAGAATTTCCCTGGAGGAGAACGTAGTGGAAAATATGACAGGAGGGACCACAAAGGTAGATGTAGGGCTAGGTGAAGTCACGGGACTGGAAGGAGGAAAAATAATGGCTGTCAGAGGTCGCAAGCAGAGCCCACAGTAGATGACCACAGTACAGTGTGAATCAGAATGAAGTAAATGGAGAATAGTGTCCCTGGCTACAGCTCCAGGGCCACAGGAGATGTGAGAGTAGAACATTTACAGATCTTAAAGAAAGCCTAGGTTTTGTCAGCATCCATTAAAAAATGGTCTCTTTTTCATTCTACAGCCCTATTACAGTTCTGCCTAGAACTTCGTAGGGGTTTTATGCAATGACCTGAGCATACATCAGCATATCCTACACATTTCATCCATTACCTGTAACAAATTAAGAAAAATACTGGTTTTGTTGCTACGGGGTATTTTAAAAGTCTAAGATTATTTCCCCCCTTAAACAGAACACCACTGAGAAGCTTATCAGTCCTTGTTTAAAAGGAAAGGAATTGCAGAGGTAACTCAGAAATGATGTGTAATATAAACTGCAAATTTGCATTGGAAATTTTCACAGCTCTTGCTTCTGATGAAGAGTGGTTGTCTTTTCCTGTCATCTACAAAACTGCTAGTTGCAATTCTTAGTTACCTTTCTAGGTCAATTTTCCCTTTTCTTTCAATACGCAGGGCAGGTCAATGGTCTAATGGTGACTGAGCTCCAAATATTAGTGTATTTTGGAAAATACAGTAATAGCACTTGGAAATAACACTCAGGCTGCATTAATTTTAAGGCATATTTAAGCTGACACAGACCTTTTTCCTATACAGATACACAACGAAGAATGAGATTTTATGAATTTTAAATTTCCTAGATTTAAATGGATATATATTAAAAACTAGTTACATTTTCATTTACAGTCATTGGAAGAACTAATGTAAACCTACATGTAATGACCCATTCTTCACATGTGTAAACTGATAGCTTAAATACGTCTTTTCAGGTCAATGCTTTAAATGTGATGCTTGCAGAATGACTCTTGTCCTCATTTAAATCAGTGGCCATATTCCCACTGCTTCATGGAACCAAGGTTTTCAAGATCAGTCTTAGTAAATCTGCGTATATGATACGTTGACTATTACTCACTTGAAAACTGTATAAGGAATTATATAAAAGAGTTGCAGTATACCTCCGAAAAAAAACCCCAAAGTCATAGCTACTCTTAAGTCTGTGAACAAAGATGACTACCCAAATACCTTTAAGAATAGTGCCAGATGATAAGCCTGCCCTGGCTGTGTGGTTCTCAGTGTCAAGGCTATTGTTTGGGGGGGTGTGGGGGGGTAGGGTTTAGGTCGGGTTGTGGTTTTTTTTGTTGGTTGGTTGGTTTTTTTTTCCCCTCCAGAAAGGGAAAAAGGAGAGAACAGTGTGTTTATCCGTCCAACTCTGAGGCTGGATGCTGCCAGGACAAGGGTTGGTGCTTCAGAAAGTTAAGCTCCATGAACGCTGGGGGCTACTCTCTCTGGAAATCAAACCTAACATCATCTCTGGTTTGGCACTGCAGACAAAATGCCCAAATCAAAGGGCGTTCTCTCTATTTCAGTGACTTCCTGAGTGCTTGGAAGCAAGTCTGAAACAAATGCTGTTACTATTCCCATCTCCAGACTACTGGTAAAGTGAAAGATTTAAGCATAAAACATGGTTGTTTTTTCCCCCTCTACAAAATCCATACGAACTACCGTGTTATTTATTTTAAATGAATTATGATTTGTATAATGTCACGACAGTGGATATCTGACACACTAACGGATGTTAAGTCACTATATTATTTTAGTGTTTACTAAAATTATAGTGGTGGCTACAGTGAGAGATGTTGTATGAAGGACATACAAGTGATATTCAGCTTTATTTAAAAAATACAGAACAAATGCACAATTGTTATCCTGTGAAGCACATTTTACAGTAAATGAAGAGCAATGTAATTTCCATCAGAATTTGGAACAAAGGTAACTAAAATATCACTGATTACAATGCTGTTGTAAAAGTGAAAAAAACCAAGCACCATATTCTTAAATATAAGCATTTTTACATTCATAAAAATTCAAGACTTTTCATTTTGGTAGAGCACTTCAAAGAAATACAAATTTGTCTTCTAAGTCGCATCGTGATAATTTTATCTCCATTTTAAATGCTCAGCAGCATATAATACAGAAACAATCACTACAATGTACATATGAACAAAAATAAAAGTTAAAATGGATATGAACACTAATGTTTTTTAAAATGATGCACACATAACTATTTTTAAAGATATGTAACGCGTATTTCATGCTTTACTTTCTGGTAACACAAAAGGAAAAAGCCCTCCTAAACATTCAAATCCTTTTGTCCTTTGTCCTGACTCCAACTAAACCTGGCGAAGCTGGAGTTTACCTGGCACAAGGCTCAATGAAAACATACAAAGACAACAGAATTTGTCCAACTGACAATAAAAATAATGATATATATACACAGTTCTTTGTAATGCATGTCTCGGCACAGAAATCCATCAACTTGGCTAACGTTACGGAGTTTGATTTCGAAAATCAACTGGAAAACAGATCAGGAGATGGTAAAGGCATTGCATTTAGCTTTGGAAATGTCCAGCTATTTTAAAAAATTCAGAGGTCCTCAAAACATACACCAGAAAGAAATACTAAAGGTATGGGAAATTAAAAACAAAGATACTACACTATGTGAAATACCACCTGCTTTTTCTGCAAAACACCTATTTGCCTAACACTGAGTAATCCCAGTGAGCATACTGCAACATGTACAAACGTCCTGGCAAGTCTAGGAAGAATTAGGGCCCAAAAACCTTAAAAGGTGCTTTTCTTTTCTTTTTTTTATGTAATGAAGCAACCCATGCCAGTTATTGTGTGAATTAAATTCCTACTGTACAAAATGCACCTCAATTGCAAAGGCATCACACCTGATCAAAATGATTGCACAGTTCCACACAGATTTCCTGCACTGTCACAGATTTCACCCAGGCTGTTCGGCTTTCAGTATCTCAGGATGCTTACGGCACAGCTGATACTGGCACTTACTAAAACCTGCACGAAAACAGGATGCCTCTTATTTGTTAAATATATACATACATCTCTGCATAAATTTTAGGGGAGAGGTGGCAAGGCTTGTACATTTATCGTCTGATAAAATACAGAATATATACTTAAGCATTACCAAGTTTTGCCTTTAAATTCGTTGTATCACTTGAAGTTTCTGGATGGCATAGTTAAATTCCTAATTAAGTACATAAGTAACCCTACATCATTAGTAACGACATTAACCACTGATCATTCTCTAACAGCAGGAAATATAACTGGCTTTAACATACGGTGACATAAACCGTATGTATGACAGATTTCAGGAATCTAACTGGCATTTGTTGTGCAGGAAAAAGCATAGGATTATTAACAGAATAGTTTAATCCAGGATAACAGACAGTGAAATTTAAGATACCTCATAAAATTTCCTATGGCAGAATTAGGAATGGAATACCACAGGAAGATGGTTAACGTGAATTACACTGAAGTGTTATCTCTTATTGCTCAGAACAAAAAGATTTCTTTGTGCTCCGTTAAATATGCTTTGGCTTACTTTCTTAAATCCAACCAGAAAAGAGTAATTCCTCTGTGTAAAGGCACATTCAGACCGTACCAATGCAAATACAGGTTTTGGAGGAATTTTTGTCCACAAAGGAAGAAAAAAAACCCAATCCGCTACCTCCGATAATAGATATTTTGTATTAACACATACCATTATTATTTGCACAGAACAATTTACAATATCAACAACTATGTTAAAAAATAACAGCAGCTATTTAATTCCACTGGACTTGTGCTTTCAGCTGCTCCCTCAGCAAATACAGACATACAGCAAACGCGAGAACAGAATCGGGGTTTGTTTCATACGTGGCTCCTGTGTAAGGACTAGCATGGCTGTCCTTCACGTGGCCTGCTCCTGCAAAGTCCCAGTAAAGCATCTGGAATTTCAAGACTGCATATACAATTGCATGCTAAAATTAGCATAAATATCTTACTTCTGGCTTGTGTTCCTACTTAGCCACTGATCAATAATGACTTCAACTGCACACACGTATAAATAACCTTTGCACAGTTGAAGCAACTGAGAATACCTAATGACTCTCATTTCATTTTATATCTCATTAGTTAAGTGGATAGTTCCTGTGCTGCAGCTGCTCCCATCTCCCTTAGCAACATTCGTACAGGCACATTCTTTTATTATATTACAATTAATTTCTCTAACGAGACGAGGGGAGAAATATTCACACAAAAGAAAGGAGAAGCTGTCAATACACAAAGTGCTGACACATCCATTAAGTAAATAAGCTGGGAAGTTTATTTTCTCTAATTATCTCCAGAAGCTTTAGCTAGCACTTGCTTTAGTCAGAAGTTTATGATATTGACAGTATCCCTTCAAAGGAAAATTCCAGTGCAGTACAGCAATTATTTTAATCAGTACATCAAAATCACTATGGGCTCATGTCAGACAGATGCAAACATATAGACAGGCATGCACACATACATTCTATATGATGGCCTTGGGAGGGAATGGGATCTTTCTTGCACATCACGGAACAGCAGCAGTTTGCATCTTGGGAGCCTGGCTTGCCTGCTCTGCGGCATCAGCAGCCACAGAAAAAGGTCAGTCTCTGCTTCCCGCACACTGAGATGCGTAAGGAAATGTAAAGGAGCTGTGTTTCACTGTGGGCTTGTAAAGATGTTGTGCGAAAGTTTTGGCAGAGCACTGCTGACTTGCTCCCACAGCAGCGGCTTTTTTTGAAGCGGAGGATTTAAGAGTCTTGGGCAGGGCAGGTTAAGAATGTCCTGTGACAGTACAACCACCGAAGAAGCCATGCTTTAGGAAAAGCATCAGCTTCTCTATTTCAAATACTTGTGGGATTAAAAACACAGAACGTAAATTCATTTACTCCATTTTTTTGGTTACTTTAAAATAAAACCTTTGTTTTGACATATCTAAGGATTACTATATTGTATTCCTTTCAAGAGCCTGGAAAGTCTTAAATCTCTGATATTTCAAATGAGAACATATAGTTCTTTTGTCATTTTTGGCATAAAAATGGACCCCAGTTGAGAATTGCAATTAAAATACCAGATTCAACTGACATAGACAGCTCTTTTATTCACTGAATAGAAGTACTGAAAATTATCAATAGCTCCAGGAGCTTAGAATTCCCATCCATTTAATTAGCAGATCATCTGACATTAGTCTGAGATTTGAGTCTTTCTTTAATGGCATCTTGTAAACAATGATGGATTTTGGAAAGAAGAAGCTATAACTTATGACAAGTCTGGATGGATTATGATTTATTGAGAAACAGTATCCCATTGCCACCTACCCAATAGTTTCTCCTCATCCTCTGTGTCCCATCCATTGCTAAGGACCACCAATCACTAGAACAGTCCTTAGGACAACAAACAGCAGTTGCAGTTAGAGGGTGGGTATGCTGGAACCTCTGTTAAGAGGTAGGTGTCTTACCTATTGCATGCCTATTACATCTTCAGATCGCTACTTCTGAGTAGCCAGTAGAGGCCACTGGTGGAACAGCACACATCTGTCCACATCTGTCCACTCGCCGCTGCCAGCGCTGCAGGACCCTCTCCTCCCAGTTCAAGCGGAGAAGAAAGGATCAGGCTGAAAACCTCAGACATGTCCCAGGGTGGAATGTCAGCCCGTTGCAGGGTTCTCTATCAAGAAGCACTTTTCCTGCCCTTTAACATTTAGGCACGCTACTCTCTTACAACAACAGAAGTTGTTTTAAGATTAAAAAGTGTGACTCTGTTGCTGTGAAAAAGAACAGGAAATAGACAGGAACAGTCTAACTAGTTTCTTTCTAATTTTTCTTGTCTTTTTTTTTTTTAATTCCAGCTCTTATAAAAAGTAAGGTGCTTTTCACTGTCAACCAACATAGCTCACATGAGATCTAAAGCTTTTATACCGACAACAGAGATTAATACCAATGATTAGTACTGACAACAGATTGATACTCTCCCTGACAAAGTTCAAGGAAGTTCTTACTTTAGGGAAGTTCTTTTATACAAATGTTCTTGCAAAATAACTTCATACTGTGGAATCCTTCATGGGACTCGAGCCTACTACTTGCTGGGGAAAAGTGGTAAAATATCTGGGTGCCTTTGACAGGCAGCATGACTTTTATGTTGAAAGAAGGAGTTTCCATTTTTACTAGCTTTAAAATAATTGTTTACCCAGCAGCGCTGCAACAGTTTGGTTCTTTACATAAATTAGCATTTGGACATCCTAGCCACACAAATGGATTTGTGGATGTAGGCTTGGCTCACGAAAAGGTGCTGTGCTAATATATGTTTAAGGCTTAGTGAATCACTGAAATACTGTTTCAATGAGGTTTTTTTCCAAAGCATGGGCCTCTGTTTTTTTAACCTCCCCTTCCATCTGAAGGGAAGGCTGGGATTTTGCACATTAATTTTTCTGAGGAGAAACAATATGTAACAACTAATCTCAAAAGAATCAGCTCTGGCACATGATAAAGGAGAAGAAAGTATAGGGGGAATAAATAAGCAGTAAGGAAAACTTGATGACTGCTCTAAGTACCAAATTATGTTGTCAGGGATAAAATCCTAGCCCTTCTGAAATCAAAAGCACAATACTTCGTAAATCACATATGAATGTCACTGTCAGTACTGTGACCAACAGATTATTTCCCAGATGCTTTTGCAGAAAACAACATAACTCCTCTTGGGAGTATTATTTTATACATACAGCATCTCTGAAAGGAAAGGAATTCACATAAGTAGAAATCTTGAATACTATTTAGAGGGAGTAAAAGCCTTTGAAGTATATTCACTGTTTGAGTTCTCCATGACTGCTGATTAGTAAGGTAAGCAATTACTTCTTTTTACAGAAATATATGATCCTCTGCTTTTTGCACAGTATCAGATCTATACAATTACCATTCGTTTTGCAAATGCTTTCCAGGCCTGTCTGTAATTTATCTCCTGTGAAAGTTACTTCTGTAGAAAAAAACAGAGAGCTATTAGATTGTGACCAAAACACTTAACAGAGATAAGGAGAAGGTACAAAAAGCACTTGTGTTCACAATGCAGTGTCAATTATTCAGAACTTCTTTCAGGCAGTTCTAAAATTTTTCATATTTTGTGATTGCCAGTCATTTTGGATGACAGTTCAAACAATGCATCCAAATTTTTTCTTGCCAAAGGGTACTTCTCTTGTTTGTTTTTTAATTTCAGTATTAACCTCGATGCTGTCAGTTCTGAAATGATGAAGATGGATTAGCAGCTTGTCCAAAATACCAGCCAGGCCTTGTAGTAAACACTCTCGAGAGGCACAATGTTGGCAGAAAGCTTTTGAAATTTCAGTCCGCAAGTAAAATGTCAATTAAAGGTTTAAAAGACCTGTATGTTTACATAGATTAACATTCACTTGTCCTTTCATGTGCAA
Source organism: Psophia crepitans (assembly GCA_013399095.1). Lineage (NCBI taxonomy): Eukaryota > Metazoa > Chordata > Aves > Gruiformes > Psophiidae > Psophia > Psophia crepitans. The sequence continues at coordinate 206,296 of VWZZ01005416.1, read as the reverse complement.
GAAATTGATCACTTTCATTTGTATTTTCAGGTTCATCCACTTCTTCCACAGGGTTCTTTTCCTGCAAGCCACTATTTTCTGAACAAGAATCGTCATCTCCATCCCTACGATGACCTTCAAGACTGTGCCTGATGCCATAAGCAAAGTAAATGAGGAAGCCTTCCAAAAGGAAAAAAGAAAAGTTAATAGGGTTTCCAGGGAAGTAGTGCATCAAAAAGTGGTTAGTTATTACTCTCTGACTGAACATATTTTCCAAAAAAAGTTTATTCCTCAGATACCTGAATCAGAGCTCATGCTTCAGGTCTTTCCTGTTTCTCTTTATAATGCAGGCACTAAATCACAGTGCATCATTTTGTTTGATTGAATCTCTAATAGGTTATGGGAACTATTATCTCTAATTTATGTCTGGATGGAATTAATACAATTTTCCATATCTTAAAGGAAAACGACTGATGTACTGGGAAGAAAACTGTTACAAACAGGTCTCTGCAAAATTTTAGCTATATTTATTTAGAAAAAAAAAGAGAATGGCTTATTGGCATTAGTCCTATAACTTCTTTCTATTACCTTAAAACTGTATTTACAATTTTGACTATAATAAATACCCTTTTGGAAGCATGCTCTTGTTTAGATCAGAAATATCAGCTGGCTTGTTAAAGCACAGACTTTTGTTCAAATATTTAAAAGAAGTGAATAATATATTCTAAGACACGAGTTATCAGTCCTAATGTAAGAGGTGTTTGAAATGAACAGAAGTACCTACCAAGTGCCATCCAGAAGCTAAATCTGATCCAAGTGTCTCCACTTAATTGTACCATCAAGTAAATATTTACTAGGATACTGAATGATGGCAAAAATGGCAACAGTGGAACCTAAAAGGAAATATTTAATAGGTCTGTAGCATTTAATGTAATTTCTCACATGTCACACTTTAGTTATACAACACAAACTAGAGGTGACACATCTGCCCACTAAAAAGAACAGGAAAATTTTCTTGAAATAGAGTGAAAATTTCTTTCTCACTGGGTTTAACCACTGTTTTCTACATATCTTAAACTTTTAAAATAAATTATTTTAAAAATATATTCTCTAAGACTGTGAAGAAAAACTTGTTTGTGCTGAACACATACTAATGAACTGCTGAATCTACAACTGAAAAAATATTATTTGTATATTTTTATACTCATTCTTTCTGAATTGTTCCCCCTCCAATTCCACCAGATTCCTTGACCTTCATCACTATACTTCATTATTTCCATCAAATAACTGATCTTAGAATGCAAGTGAAAGCTCAAAATGCAAGGCAGGTAGGTACCAACTGTACTGTGGTCCAAACGACTGCACACAACACAGACAAGTGACTGCAACACTGAGCAGCTTCTGAATTATTTTCCAGTTTCTAAGCACTTAAATTGAGGTCTAAAATTACTTGGGTCTCTGCAAGGTGCACTTTGGGGATGTGTCTGAAAGAATACCTAGAAGATCTGTGCTGTCAGATCCACTGGTTGTGATATCAGCTGTTCACACCAGCATCAGTGGCACAGCCATTTTCTGCACCCATGCTCCTATGGACACCACACATTTCGGTCTGTGGGCAATGAAACCCTTTTTCTAGTCCTGAGAAGATCTGGACTGGACTGCACATGCTGATGATTCAGCCATGAGCAACCGCTACCCTTGCCTTCACCAAAACACCTGCAATAGTGGCAGTGCAGTACTGAAAGGCTGCCTGAAAGAGGACCATCTCTCTCTCTCTGCCCGTCTCCCACTTGTCAGAATCCATCCAAACCTCTCATCAGAGAATAACACGGCAAATGTTATTCACCATAAAGGCCACTTTCTGCTGGTTCTGAGGCTGCCTTTGGATGAGGAGAAGGGTAACTATGAAGGACACCACCAACACAGCAAGAAGGCCAATACTCCAGGGCTCCAAGTTAGCAATGAAATGAATCCCGTAAGTAGTGAGGATGCTCAAGCCACAAACCAAGAAAGCTGTGTGAAAAATAAAATGATGGAAATGGGAAAGAAGTCACTTAATCTCTGCATTGTAGAGGACATGACTTTTAAGAAGAATGATAGCAGGTTTTCAGTATGAAATGTTATCATGAAAATGTTTCATTAAAGGAAAATATAATAGATGACAGATCCATCAGGAAGTATAAAAGCATTCTGCAGAATGACACATTAATTATGACTGAAGGAAGGCATGTTATCACTGGATTTTTAGTTCTGTCTCTAATAAAATTCCATTATTTATGTTAATACATTACATGAGTTTGGACAGCTGAATACTTACCCAAGAGACCCACTAAAAAGTTAACGGTAGTTGCAGTCTGCACAGTAGGTAAACTGGATGGATGAATTAGGGCCTGAAAACTGAAGTGGTTCTCCTCTATCATATGTATCTGTGATTCACTTACTGCAGATTCCTTTTCAGATGCAGCCAAAGCTGCTTTTTCTGGAGAATATTTTGGTTGCTCGTAGGTTAAACTGGGTTGGTACCTATGCATAAAACCAATAGGATAATAAAAAAAAATTAGCTTACTTTGGGATTTGCAGCAGTATGACTCTAGGAATGCATTTAAATACTAAATCCTTTGCAGCAGAGATTTAGAATTTCCCACTTTATAAGTGCACTGCAAGAGCATGCATTATTAGTCACTGTCAGATATAAACAAACTATGGCAACTGACTTTTTTGCTGGGTTTGTTTGGGGATTTTTTGGGCCTTTTTTTAAACTACGTGAATGCACCAACAGGTCAGATAAATGACCAGTCTCATACAAAAAGAGGAGACAGGGGCTGGTGGTCAATGGCAGCGAAAGGGTATAGGAGCTTCTTTCTGACTTGCTTCCCGTAGGGTAAGAGGCCTACTAACTGGCATAAACTGAAATTTTACATCTGCCTTGTTAGAATTTAAGTGTCTTTTTAGAAATACATATGTTAAATAAGTCACTACGAATAAAATAGTCTTCTCTTTTAAAATGTAAATTATTGCAACACTGAATTTGAGCTGAATTTAAGCCGTTATACTTTTTGAAGTTAACTACTTAGCCTTAAGTAATAAAGACTGATTTTTTTAAGTTAAAAAAGCAATACATAATAAAGTGAGCTGCAGCTACCAATATATTAATATTATTCCATAGTTTTACAAACGGAACAGATACCAGAGCTTTACTGACAAGTATTGATAATGTCACTCATTGAGAGATAATATTTGCACTCTCTTCTGGGCCTGCCACATCCGTGAACACTTGTCTGGTCTTACATTTCTGACTAGGGTAATACAAAGCAATTATTTGAACTTGATCATCCTGTGAACTACCTAGAACATCTCCACCTTTCACATATAGCCCTCACAATGTAATAGGCCTGATGTACAGCACAGATTTTATTCATATCAAAATATCATTCACTGAATTTTGTACACGAGCTTACATCTAGTACCTTTGGGACTAATGCTTGGAGTAATACATCTTCTGGAAAATGAAAGGTGTCCTGATGTCACATGAAACTTTGACTTGACAAACTGACACGACAGTATATCATTGTTTTCTTTGATGGGTTACTGCTCCTTTATAATCATTTACATGCATACAGCTAATTTTTAAACAATTAGCTATCTAGCAAGAAACATACCCTGTAAATGTCACTTCTGTTTATATACTGATCAACACAAAATAAAGCACAGCAGAATACAAAGGATGTTTTTGGCTCACCTAAGAATGAGGACGCAGGTTGCCACAAGTGAATAAGCAAGAAGTGTACCAATAGACATCATGTCCACTAAAGCCTTTAGGTCAAACAGAAATGCCATTATAGCTACAAAAGAAAAGAAAAGAAAACGCAAAATTTGTATGATGCTGACATTGAATCACACAATCATTTAGGTTGGAAAAGACCTTTAAGATCATGAAGTCCAACCATAAGTGCTAAGATTAATATTAAGACATATTAAAAGCTAAGATTTTAAAATCTGTCCACAGCATAACTACATTGTTTTACTGACAGCACTATGAGTGAAATCGTGGTAATCCTTAAAAACACATTTTTTAAGTCATCACCAACATTCCCAAACCTAATTCCCTACAGCTGGCGATCTCATTCATACAGATATGCACTGACGAGCCGTACAGTCATGCTGCATAATCAAGCAACTCATATTGGACTCATTTGAACATACGTATTTCCACACATGGCTTGTTGAACTTGGGTCACATTAAAAAGACATTTTTGTAGAATAAGGTTCAGATCGTGCAACAGAATCTCACCAAAGCTGAGGGGATGGATCCTGCTACAAAACTGGGGGAAAACGATCCGACCCAGTAAGCCACCGGTATGTAAAATTTCTGCTGAGCTGAGAAAGAGCCCTATGTAAAGAGGACTTGCAGGAGTTTTCTCAAATAAAATAGTTTTGTGGATTTTTTTAAACTGTTTATCTTACTAAAAAAAAGTTAAGTTCAAGTGGCCTTCAGGAAAGGTCAACAAAATCTCACAAGTATTAATAATCTTAAGATCACTGAAATTAGACGCAAAAACTTCCATGATACTGAGAGTAATTATAGCAGTCTTTGTCTTTATAAAAGCTAATGCCACATTCTTTTGGAGATTCTGGAATGTCTTTTTTTGGTCTATGCTGTTGACACACATAGCTCATAAAGAAATTAGCACAAGCCATCACTAAATGAAAGGCTAATGCTAACTGGTTTGAAATACATGTGGTCATAGAACCTCTTAAATTATTTGTATTTTATTAACATTACTAAGATGCAGAAAGAATCTAAAAATACTTAATCTTTTGAATTGCCAGTAATCTTAACATCAAATTAAAGTATTAAACATAGCCTTTATGCACTGTATGTATAGGCACACACATTTTTTTCTACATCCAGAAATACTTGTATATAATATTTATGTTACGCGTTTGTTAATATATTTGTAGATGGGTGTATAAGTGCACAAGCACACATTTCACTGGTATTTGATCCTGAAGGACAAAGCAAAATGTGATTTTCTGAAAACAAGACTGGTGAGTTACAGAAGGTTTATTTCATCTGGGAGTCTCCTTTTCCAGTGAAGGAAGGAATACCACCCTGTTTTCTTTAATGATGGTGGATGTTCCTAAATCCAAGAAGTCTTTTACAGGGAAGGTTCCTGAATACCTCACAGCTTTGCATGCTCGAAAGAGCATAGGTAAGCAAAGCTGAGGAAGAACCAAACCTACTATAACCTCATGTAAGTGGCTATATTTAATTTTTAATTCTAGCTTTGAAAGGCTGCTTGGTAGCCGAGAATATTCTTTAACATTACAACAAAACTGAAAAATGCCTCTAAGTTTCTCACTAAGAGAAAAAAAAAAGACACAGTATTGCTTTTCCACCTCTCTTAATTTGACTCCAATTGTAAGAAACAATGGTAGATCAATTTATGGTGAAGAAACCTTGGACTGACACCAAAACGTTTCGCTGAGTGCAGTTTTGCGATCGCGATTACCACCTGCGAAAAGGCAAGTCACAGTAATATCATGTGACAATTGATTCAGCTGCACTCTTGAATTGATAACTATAATTAAGGGGCCAAACATGTAATCTCCTTAACATTTCTGAAAGCCATCCATGCTTTAAATGAATATCCAATGATATCCGTTCAATGACTAGAAGTCATGTAATAGAAGCTGTTGCATACATTCGTAATTGTTCTGGCAAAGCTATGACCACAAGGTACTAAATATGCAGCTTTTTAAAGACAGAAGAAGACGTTACTCCTTCTCCAGCCGTAGATAAAGCTGTCTTCAGGTGAGTTGTTGACACACCAAATTCCCCAGACTGGATAAAAGCAGTCCAAGGGGCGGCTGCTGCATAGCTATAGTCAGGGCTATGTAACTGTATCAGTTTACCAGCTGGGTAACGTAAATTCAAATAATATAAAGTCAAAACAATAAAAATAATTGTAAACAACTTATTTGTACTCTGAACAAAGGAAAGGGAACTGATAATAATGCTTCATGTGGGAACTATGTGGACAATGACTGTGCCTTCCCACATTACTGCCAAGTACTGCCATGAGCAGTTCCAGTCTTGTGGCATCTGAGGGTAACCCTGACTATAAAAATAATATTTTAGTCTCAGTTCTGAACCTCTTATTCGATACCAATTTTAGCAGGATTGATAAACGTTATAAGGCACGCATTTCATATCTGAATTACTTTTAAGACTTATTTATTTGCCTTTGAGTTAAAGCTTCTAGAACTTTGGGTTTTCATGGGTAATTAGACATCCCACTGAAACAACAATGAAATTTGGGCACAACTACATGTACCTCTGCAAGAGGTATGGACAAAATTGAAAGAGTTGTATGTTAAAAAACTTCTCTTTGCGAAACATTAAGAGTTGGCAATAGCTCCCAAAATGCTGTTTTGCTAAAATATATGTGGGCCTGTATGTGCATACCTATATGTACATACACGCATAACCCCAAAGCACACACGTGTACCCCTCAATCAATTTGGTAAGCCTATACAAAACCATAATCCTTTTTCTTTAGAAGAAAATTTAAGAATCTTTGTATTTTACATAAAAGGTGATCCTGCTGCAAATTTAGAAATTTTTTTCTCATGTCTCATAATAAAAACCATGACGCTTATTTTCCCCCTTATAGACAGGATAAATATATAGGTGTACATCAGACAAGGAAACCCTGTAAGTAAAGCATCAGCATAAGTGACCCAGATTAAGTAATAAGCTTATTCACAAGACGCCAATATTAAAGAAAAAAAAAATAATTTTGAACTCTGTGACATTAAGGACATCACCACCACCATGATTGGCACGATCTGGAGTTCTTACACCCTTTGATTACTCGGTAATTTTATTCCCATTGTACATGCAAGGGAAGTTAACAAGCAGCCCTTTTCAAAAATATAAAGTACCATGCACGTGCATAGAGTATTTAAATCTCAGTTTTAAGTAACACGGGCTTTGAGAGCTTACCAGAGATGACCCCTGCTGTCAAGGTGGCAGAAACTGGTGCCTGCCTCTTACTCACTTTGGCAAGAAAACTAAAGAGTAAACCATCGCGTGCCATGGCAAACAGAATTCGGGGCAAAGGGAACATAGAGCCGAGAAGACTAGAACAGAAAAATGTATAGTTCAAATACAGGTTATTAAAAGCACAGTGCTTTACTGGTAAACCCAACTACACAAAAAGAAAGCTTGGAAGAGTTAATGGGTTTTGGTATAGTTTTGGTTTAGGCTCTGTGTTGCTGTTCTTGGTTTTTTGTTTGGTTGACTGATGTTCTTGGTTTTGGGTTGTTTATTTTGAACCTAGGCTTTGAAAGCACTTGAGATTAATCAACAAATACAAAATCTGTGGTAGAGAAAAGTTTTACTGGTAGCCTACTTTACCTGGCAACAATCAGATTTGATCATTTCAGTCCAAAGCAAATCAAAGCTGCACAACAGTGGTTTATTTCCATATATGCAATGTGTTTAGCAGTGCACCTTTCTTTACAAGGATCAACTCTTAGTCTCACCTGCCACTGCACCAGACGATAGAGTAGCAACTAGTGGGGTCCTCGTTTTGGAATTGATTTGAGCTAGACATTTGAAAAGCAACCCATCCTTCGCCATAGCATAGATTACACGTGGCATTGGGAAAATGGATCCAAGAAGACTGAGTAAAAAGCAAACACATGCAACATGGCAAACACAGTTCATGCAGAGTTGTATCATAGACAAGATAAACGATGTTAATTATTGGCATGTATAGAAACAAAATTCACGATTGTAAGATAAAAACCAGAAAGCCCCACAGCCCAAGATACTACAGATCAGACACAAATAGAATTTTCTTTTTCCATGTAAAGTTGTGCTTTTTTTTTTTTTAATTAATTTAGGTAATGGAATTTCCTCATCAGAGAGAATTCAGATTAGCAAAATAACTCTTGCCTTCACTGTAGTGCTTGGGTATTAGTGGACTAGGAACATGTTCCAGGTCACACTAACTATGCAATTAAGCTTTAGTATTCCTGGAGAAAGTCTGTCAGTCAGCAGCAGCAAATCAATAAGCACTAGCAGCATCTCTTACGCTCTACATTTACATGTGAGGCTGCTGAGTAACAGTAATTCAAGGTAAGCACCATACAGTTATACTTGGGCACATTACTTCTTTCAATTAAAGCACCTCTAGCCAAGCTTCATTAAGATTGTTTCCTTTTTTGGAAGACGTAAAGCTAATTAATTTGTTATTAGCAGAACACAGAAAGCTTTTACACTGTTGATAACGTGAAGCTCCTTTTAAACACACTTCTTAAATTAGGTGGCTTCTTTCCCTCAAAGCAAAATAATTGTAATTAAGAAAACAAAAAACATTGAAAGGACAAAAGGCAAAATCATCAACAGTATAACCTTTGCAGCAAGCACACTAGTTTTTAACCAGGTGAATGGTTGCCTTTCTTACTTTAGGGAATCGACTATGTCACTTAGGGAAGGCACAGCTTTTACATGCCACAGATGCTAAGTCTCTCCAGTAACGCTTGTGAGACACAAGCGTTAAGGTTAGACACACGTGAGGTAATTTCATTACACCTGAACTGATTTTGATGTATGAATGTCCCTTCCAAAAAAGAATGTTTCCTGAATCGAGGTGACAATTGCTTTTTCAAATATGGATACTGTTAAAATCCACTGTCAAGTTTTTTGCTGTTGTGGGTTTGTAAGATCCTACCCCTCTTTCAGTAAGTACACTCACATAAATAAGAGAAATATTAACAAGCATCTTCACCCTGAGGAAACAAGTTCATGGCATAACACAGTAAGAGGTAACTATATGGACCAAAACCAATGATTCCAGCTTTTTTCCTTAATTATACCTCTAAACTGAGGAATACGAAATATAATTTCCTTTGGTTTGTTTTTAACCGACATCAGTCAACAGACTGAAAGATTAACCTCTCCATATGAGTAAATATAATTCTTCAGAATACACTGGGAAAAGAGACCAACAGTTCACATTTTTGAAAAAGCATTTTACCATCTCAGTTCATTTTGTTTTCCCATATTAATTTATTTAATCTAGTCTCTGCTTACATATCACTTTTACTATTTATCAGTATAGAGGAAAAATTCAGTAAAACCCTCCAAACTGAGGGGACCATGACAACTAGATAGAAAATAACTGTAATCCCAGAATGAACTGTGTAACTATGACATTCTTCAGTCAGCCCTGCCATTCTTTTAATGCCATTCTGGAACTATTTCCTTTTTCTATCCCCTCCTACATCAAAATAGTCCTTTCCTTTAAATGGTTGTCCACAGCCAGCACGCTCATCTTCTTCATTCAGGCTAATGCTTACAGGGCTGTCTCGGAGTGCAGTTAGCATTAGTGCTTCAACAGGCGTGTCGTTCCCCTTGGTGGAAAGGCAGCCAGTACTCTCACCACTGAAGCTCAGGGAAAATGACTCTTACCTACATAAGCTCAGGTTGGAGATTGGCATCACCATTTTTCTATCCCTAAATCCAAGTATCAAGCAATTTTCTAGTCTATGAAAGTGTTTATACCAGATTACAATTGGGATGGGATATATCTGGACACATACGAATACATCTCATGCTTTCCCTGATCTTCTTAATCAAAATAACACGGTATGTTAAGGTTACATCCACAGTTTCACAAAGAGGAAAGAAAATATAGTATTTTCACAGCTATAATCTACATCTCAAATACCCACACAGCAACCACAGGAGGGGATGATGTCAGAAGACAGACTGGCTACTGGAGGAAAACAGAGACAGGCAATGAAGATGAGGAGTGGAGCTAGTTAATCATCTCTTCAATCTTGCCTGCAAATACACAGAGCCCATAAAGCTGCTGAGTCATTGGGAGTGGACAGCAAGAAAGGACAAAATGGGTGAGGTTTATTTTATCAGTCAATAAAGATAACTTGCAGGTCATATGTCTGAAAATACATATTTTAATACAAAAAACACTTTGGGGTAATAAGCCAAGGTAGAGTTCAATAACAGTACAGTTTAAAAAAGGAACTTAAATTAATGCACCTATTGTGATCAAGACCTGCTTAAGTCTAAAACAGTCTTACAACACTTATTGCTAATCCTTTGCATGAACTGAGCCTTCAAAATTAATGCATGAACATATATTTAAATGTCATATATTATCCATCAGCTTTTCCCAATAAAATTATTATTTCAACGTCTTTACCTTGTAGACAAAGCACAGAGGGATCCCACTGCTACAACATATTTAGCAGGACCCCATCCAACATATTCAAACGCTACTGGCAGAGGACTTTTCTCATCTAGTAGATAGTATGGCATCATAAGTGTCAGTGCAGCTGAAACCCCAAAATAGGCCATGAAGCACACAAGCAGGGACACCACAATTCCTATGGGTATGGCTTTCTGAGGATTCTTGACCTCTTCTCCTGAAAAAAGGGAAAAAAAACCCACCCCACCAAAATTTTTAATCATTTCCACCTTCAGCTTCAAAAGATAACATCAAACACCAATCATTTGTTAATCTAAGCCGTTGGAATCATATTTGCAATAGAAGTTTTAAAAAGCTGTACAAAATAAATTGCTCACTGGCACAGAACAAAACTCAGTATTTTGTTGCCAGAAATATCATTAAAAATAGAGGTAAGCTGAAGGACATAACATATGTTCTATATTTAGGGTACTCAAAGCCCATCATTTCTAGTTATTTACCTACAATTTACAAGCTCAATGGACTCATTCCCTATCAGTCATACACAAGCCAGCCTTAAGGAGACATACCTCATCTCAGAGAACTATAAAAGTGACCAAGTGATTAACATGATTTGGGCAGAAAAAAATTGTATACTGAGCGCTTCCCAGATTTAGGAAGGAACAATTAATTTCTTTAGAAAAGAAATAAAATAAGTAAAATCTCCTCCTTCCTCCCAGAACAATCGCCACATTCAGGAATGAACTCAGACTCGTTCTCCGTGGACTGAAGGAGGTTTAAGAGAAGCAAAGGAAGAACAGTAGATAGATCGTTGCGTTGTTTGTGTGGGATTTTTTTACAAAAAAGCATGTTATACATACATTCTTATACATATATACACACACATATAAATACTATACCAGTTGTTGCAATGCAGTCAAATCCTACAAAAGCATAAAAACAGGTTGCAGCACCAGCCAATGTTCCTGTGAAACCATATGGCATAAAGCCACCACTCCCATATATACTTGTCACATTCTCAGAGGATGAGTAATCCCTATAAAGAACAAAAATACAGCAGAAAAATAACTTTAGTAGTAGTAGGACAAACACATGCATTCTCCTTTCCTCCCACTCTGGTAAAACATCTTAAAATGTTCTCGTCAAGACAGAGTTCTGCTTTACAAAACTGCACGAGAAGACATTTCTATGTCAAAGCTTGTAAGAAAGACAAAAATAACAGTAAATGGAAGAATACCCAAATCAAGTAACTGTCGTCTTACTTCTCATTTGTGGCAAAACAGATTAAAGCACTAGTGGCATACTCACATACTGTAATTAACATGTGGCTTAAGGATGAGAAGCCAGCAACCTCTCAAATGGCTACAGACAACAGTATTGAAATGAGATTATTTTTAAAGGAAACTTCAAACATGAAAATAACAAACTAATGTATTGTGTTTGCATGGCAAGGTTTTGATAGCAGGCTGGGGGGGGCCACAGGGGTGGCTTCTGTGAGAAGCTTCTAGAAGCTTCCCCTCTGTCTATTTAGAGCCAAGGCCAGATAGCTCCAAGATGGACCTGTCGCTGACCAAGGCCGAGCCCATCAGCGATGGTAGTAGCACCTCTGTGATAACATTTAAGAAGAAAAAAAACCAAACAACTGCCGGAGTTTTTGCAGCCAGGGAGAGGAGTGAGAAAATGTGAGAAACTTTGCAGACACCAAGGTCAGTGAAGAAAGAGGGGGAGGACATGCTCCACTTGCCAGAGCAGAGATTTCCCTGCAGCCCATGGAGAAGAACATGGTGAAGGAGGCTGTTCCCCTCCAGCCCATGGAGGTCCATGGTGGAGCAGATATCCACCTGCAGCCCATGGAAGACCCCACGCCGAAGCAGGTGGAGACACCTGAAGGAGGCTGTCACCCTGTAGGAGGCCCGCCCTGGAGCAGGCTCCTGGCAGGACCTGTGGACCCGTGGAGAGAGGAGCCCATGACAGAGCAGGTTTGCTGGCAGGACTTGTGACCCTGTGGGGGACCCACGCTGGTGCAGTCTGCTCCTGAATGTCTGCACCCTGTGAGAGAGACCCGTGCTGGAGCAGCTCATGAAGAACTGCAGCCTGTGGTAAGGACTCACGTTGGAGAAGTTCATGAAGGACTGTCCCCCATGAGAGGGACCCCAGGCTGCAGCAGGGGAAGGGTGTGAGAAGTCCTCCCCCTGAGGAGGAAGGAGCGGCAGAAACAACATGTGATCAGCTGACCAGAACCCCCTTCCCCGACACCCTATGCCGCTGTGGGGGGGAGTAGGTAGAGAAATCGGGGGTGAAGTTAAGCCTGGGAAGAAGGGAGGGGTACAAGGAGGTGTTTTAAGATTTGGTTTTATTTCTCATTGCTCTTCTCTGTGTTTTGCTTGGTAATAAATTGGATGAATTTTTCTCTAAGTTTGGTCTGTTTTGCCTGTGATAGTAATTGGTGCACGATCTCTCCCTACCCTTATCTTGACCCAGAAGCTGTTCGTTATGCTACTTCTCCCCTGTCTAGTTAAGGAGGGGAGTGATAGAGCAGCTCTAGTGGGCACCTGGACTCCAGGCAGGGTCAACCCACCACAGTCCCTTTTAAGGGAATAAGAAGTTTATCATTCCCAGCAACAGAGCTATTAATTGGTATATTGCCTGCAATACCACTAAAACAAGTATAACAGAAATTTGCTTGGAATATGAGCAAGTAAATTGATTTTTAAAAGCCACAAAACTTACTCTATTACTACAGTAAGGTTTATGAGAGATTCTTCACTTATTTTCCAGTTGTCAGCATCTCCTTTCACAAAACCAGAAATCATAACGAAGAGTAGGACCAAGATGTTAATAGCAGTAAAAATTTTATTCACCCACGCAGATTCTTTTACTCCAAAAGATAAAAGACCTATAAAATAAAAATATTGCATAGATGTGAATGGACCCTTAAACTAGATTTTGTATTTTTAAAAAGTGGTAGCACAGATTTACTAGACTCTTTGACAGCATGGCAATAGGCAAGTGTACTGGAAACCACAAAACAGAAAGCTTAATTGTATTCCTTAAGTATTTAAAAGTATTCTGAGCAATGGTTACTTACTGCTTTTCTCAGATTCCAATTCGTATCTCTATTTTATGCGATGGAGCAAAAATAAACACAAGAATTCCGTGCTTAGTAAAAATAGATTGGTAGAATCTATTCCTTACAGAATTAGATTAAAAAAATATAGGCAAAATTATTAGATTAATAATGTAATCTGTTCACTCTAAGTTTTTCAGGGCATATCTATCACAAAGTAAGAGTCGCATTTCCTAGTTCATTAATAAAACCTTTAAGAGAAATGCATGCCTCCTCTTCGTAACCACTGATTCGTAGAGATTCTGGAAAACAGGCTGGTACAAAATGCACATGCCCTGGATTGCGGAGTAGTGCACTTAAACAATGGGAAAGTCACTCCATCAGGATATGACTGTGTCATTAGATTTGTAACAACTATAAGTGTGCTAACAGTTTAAAGAAAGAGCAGGCAGTGAGCAGATCAGGAAAAGTTAAATCCAATGAGATAGTCTCCACAGGCTCTTTGCACTCTAAGCATCTCCACTAATATCACATACATGCTTTCCCTCATTATTTAGAGATTAAGTCTGAAAATTTTAAGCCTCTCAAGATACTGTCTGAAAAATTTCTGACTCCACTAATGAGACATGTGCTGTCTTATCGTAACACAGAAGTTACCATATGAACTGCTCAAGTTTTCTTCACCAGTGGCAGTTTCATTGGAAATAGATGTGTTGCTTTCTCTAGCTCAGTTTTTCCCAAGGCAGTGTCCCCATCAACCTCATGCAGTATGAAACGTACTGTGTACATTTTTTTAAGTCCTTTCTGTAAGAAAAAAACCAACTCCAACCAGATTTCTGTGTGCTTAGCACATAACATTTTCTGTGAAACATCATCTGCTACTCCTATGATTCAGCTTTGTTCAGCTCAGAATCCAATTACTGTATCACGCTCGGCCCTGCACAGCCCTGAGCCACCCCCACTGCCCCTCCTCTCAGCAGCGGTGAATTCCACCCAGTTCACTTACTGGTAGTTTGGCTACTTAGCACAGAGACCTGGAGAGGTAATCTGCGGCACGAGCACAAGAGAAGTGAAGAAGGCATGATGGTGGGGGTGAAAAGACAGGACGCAAATGAAAACTCAGGAGCAGTGGTGAACCACAGGAGTAACATTTCCTCTTCTATCAGGACTCTCTACTTTTTATGTTAACAATGGAGAAAAAATAAAAGGTGGCAGCAGCTATACTAGAATTTTATAGTTTGGTTTGTGGAGTTTCAGTGCTCTGCTTTTCAAAAATGTTGTATTTTCCTGCTTTCTTTGGAAGAGGTGAAACTGAAAGGTCTGTTCCAGCTATATACCAAATCATTCCCATCCCTCCTGAAGACATAAGGGTCTGAACTGGTCCTATAGGCAACTCTGAGCCACAAACATGGCAGGGTGCTGGACTAAACCTTGTCTAGCAAACTCCCTGATCTTCCTAAGTGTGGGAACTCATCTTTTTCTGTACAGAGACCTAATAAAAGCTTCAGATGCGCTGGTCACTCATTCTAGCATTAGTTGAACAGAAATGTTTTCCTAAGGACTGAGTCCAATAAAGTCACTCATAACAGAATAAGAGAACAGGATGTTATATCCATGTAACTTATTTTCACTATCCAGAGAAGAAAGGCACCTGCTTTTGTTTGGTCTAAAGAGAGATTGAAGATGACAAATATTTGAGATACGGGTAAGACCTCTACTGAATATTGAAATGCTTCTAGTATTGGCTGAAAACGACCTATACACTTTAGAATACACTTACTGCTTCCTTCACTCCTGGTAGCAGTAAGAACATTTCCTTGTGGAAAACGATTGTTAAATGCAAACAGGCTAATGAGCTGCAGTATTTTTGAGCTTTCTGACCCCTCAAAAAGCGTATAGTTAGTGTCAATTTTTGTGATTTAAAAGCATGACACGGGAGTAAGAACAAAAAAGAAACAAAACTGAGTGGAGTAGGCATGAAAGGTGTACTCAGGTTTCAAACCAGTCTGTTGGGGCATGCCAGTACCTTGGAATGCCCTTTAGCTCAAACAAATGCTAGGCTAAATAACTCTTTTGAAGATTTAAACAGGGGAAAGTTATTTTATATTGAATAAGTTAAACAATTTAGAGGGGAAAAAAACCCTTATAAATACCCACTACATGCACAATATGTGATTTAAGGAGAGCATGTCACATCACCAAAGTACAGAGCTTAACCTCAAGGTCCCTCTGAAAGCATTTACCAGTGATAAAGACATAAAAACCACAAAGTGTCTAATTTCTTGTTGTCATCAATCTGTATCATGGGTTTTATAGAAAAAAAAGTACTGACAAGTCATTATTTCATGTCTCAGCTTTAACAAAAGAGGGTACACTTGAAGATTTGATTATATACGTTTAATTCCCAGAGTTACTGTGTCGATACACAAATGCGCATCTGAACTGCTTAAATATTATTAAGGTATTTCTGGTAAAACACAAATGACAGTTTAGCATTTCTGTCTGTAAGAAACACTCTGACATCACAACCATCATAAATGAAGCCATATATTTTCTTACCTGATAAAAGTAATATAAGGAATACAGCAAAGATGTCAGGATATTCTGCTAGCCCAGAGTAATTCATTTTGAAGTGGGTACTGAAGAAATGACCAATCTGTTTTCCAAGAAGCTCATCAAAGGTGCCACTCCAGGCTCTTGCTACACTTGATGTACCTTCATAAAATACATGCATGTTTAGGGTTTCGCATACGTACAATGGGATACAGTTACTTCTACTGAAAAAGTAATAGAACTAAGCATGTTGCTTAAAAAAAGCAGACTTGTGTTAAAACAGTGATTTTGTTTTGCTGAGGAATTTTAACATTTTAGAATACATAGTTAAATGGTAACGTATTATTCTACAACTAAAATATACAAATTTGTACCTCACTGATTAGCAAAATATTGCATAAATTATTTCTATATTATATATATAAATTATCATAAATATCATATATATCTAATGCCATTCTGGAAGACACTAGTTTCTAAAGTTAAAATATGGCATATTTTAAACAATATAAAGCAATGTAAGACAACAGTTTAAGAAAGAACATGAAGGAAAGTTTGTTGACCTGTAAGTAAAGCAAAAAATCACTAGCAAGATATATATTGCTAGAGTTAGTATTTAAGATTAATACTATATTCTGATAAAGAGTGCATGTGGCCATGGCTAAATACAACCTTATTTTTGAAACTGTCTTGTCATGGCACACATTTCAATACAATACTCAGGCATATTGATTTTGTAGTGATTTGGGCAACAGTTCTGTAGTTAGATATACAGCTAGGTGTGCCTATACACAATATAATAGCTGATTGGAACACGTGCTTCTGCAAGAAAACATTTTTGAATCCAAAAATGTCACCTCTGTTACAGACTGAAAAAGTTACTTGAATATCTGCCACACAAACATTGATTTTATTCATATCTGCTCAACTATGTATTTATGGGATTACCTGATATGACACCATTAGCATGAGGCATTATTAACAAGTTAGTACTCAAACATCATGACTTTCTTGAAGCGAGATACTATAGTGATGGGGTCCCTGTAAATGTCTTTGCTGTGTATACTCAGAAAAAAAACACTTACTGATTTTACTGAAATTATTCTTGCTGACCAAAGACAGCAATGAAATCCTGTTTATTCTTATGTATCATCACTGAACCGTCTGACAAAACCTTCATGCCAAGATATGCAGTTCATGCTGCTGAAGACACACTGTTTACAAAAGCATCTTGCTAAAAACCCCTGTTTGCAATGGCGATGCACAGGAGGAAATAACCTAATCAAATTACTTTGGTTATTTCAACTCAGCAGGAGTAAAAAGCAATCGTAGCTAAGTATAAAGGAAAGAAAGACAGAGCCAAATCTGTATCTTCTATCTTCTGTCTCAGAAACCCTTAAGACCTGTGTTTGTTCTTTATCTTACCTATAATATAGGACAAAATGAGATTCCAACCAGTGATAAAAGCCCACAGTTCACCGACAGTTACATAAGTATACAAATACGCAGAACCAGTCTTGGGAACGCGAGCACCAAACTCAGCGTAGCAGAGACCTGCCATCACAGATGCCAGTGCAGCAATGAGGAAAGAAACAACGATGCTAGGTCCAGAATCGGATTTGGCTACTTCTCCAGCAAGGACATAAACACCAGCACCAAGGGTACTTCCTACACCCAGGGCTATAAGGTCCACCGTCGATAAGCATCGGCACAGCTTGGAGTCCTCAGGACTTTCACCACTGACATTCTTCTTCCTCACCAGACACCGAACAAAGGACAAAGCTGGTCCACAGGGCAACATGGTGGGTGTAGAGCTCTGAAATAAAAGAAATCATTACAGTACATAAAAGCTAGCATGGACACTGGTGAAAAACAATGAAAAAATGTATTTGCATATAGAACTTTAATCACGCCTACTAATTAATGTATTTACACTCTTCTGTGACATTAAGTAAGCTGGCGCATGTTTTTTTCCCAGGAAACAAATTAGGGATTCAATATTCCTAATTTTATATTCAGCACTTATTTCCCCAGAGAAAGACATCCATTATCTTTACGTTTACCACACTGCTGTAAAAAAAATTAAATTCTTTCTATTTATCTGCTAATGGCCACTTCTTATTCATTTCTAAAACAGAACCAGAAGAGACATCTATTATCTCATATATCATAAGGCTTTTAAGATAAAGATCAACATCGACATAAATAAGGATTTTTAAGATCTGAAACTCCAACACTAACGCTATAAACAGTAGAAACTTTAAAATACAGCATTCTGAGCCAGTGCAATCTCCTTTTGCCTTCAACTACATGACTTTTGCCTTTAGAATTTGCTTCAGGAAAACCTGCTTGAAAGCAGATTAAAATAGTGTTTCTACTCCCTCCCACACCAATGAAGTTTCCCAGAACTAATTATCTTTACAAGAAATCTCATGCAACTCTCCCTGACAATCATCTAACAAAACCTGATGGGATAACTGCTCATCCCATGCCAGTTGCAGTTCTTCAATATTCTGAGTGCCCGCTGCAGTGTGGAGAGCCATCGGCTCTCACACACAAGCTCAGATTTTGTGACCAGCCTCCATCTGGAGGCCAGTAGGTGGGCAGCACTTCTCTGACCTGTGATTTGGGTGTCTGATAGGAGGAGCAGCAGCAGGAGCAGTTTATCCCCAACTCAAAAAAAAGGATAGCTGAGAGTCTAAAGCATTTGCTTGGGAGGCAGGACATGGACATCCCATAGAAAATAATATTTCAAAAAGGTATTTGTTTGAATTGTGTCGTTGATGACTAAGAGTTTGGTAAGAATTAAGTGATATCATCTGCCATCTCCCCAAACTGATGTTTGTCTTTGCAAGTCATACCATAAATATCTATATTCTGCTCATGATTTGTTAAGTGGAACCCCCCTGGGAACTGAGAATCTTTTTCATTTAGATGAATAGAATAGAATAGAATAGAATAGAATAGAATAGAATAGAATCATTAAGGTTGGAAGAGACCTCAAGGATCATCCAGTCCAATTGTCCCCCCACCACCTATTACCCACTAAACCATGTCCTTCAGTACCACATCTAACCTTTCCTTAAACACTCGCAGGGACGGTGACTCCACCACCTCCCTGGGCAACCTGTTCCAATGCCCAACCACCCTTTCAGAGAAGAAGATGAAGATATGAATATGAAGATATTCTGCTGGTAGATTCCTCCCCATCTGTATCAGTTTCCTAGACAGTAAAAGGAATTTCTACTCACAGTAGTTCAACCCACTAACAGCAATGACTTTGCATCAAGATGGATAGCTCATTTAACAGTGTTTGATCCTAGAACAAAGAGTCAGAAGCAAGAGAACTGCCATCCTGATATGAGATTGCTTGGAAAAAATCCCCTTGGGTATGAAAAAGGAAAAGAGAGGTATATCTATGCAGAAACATTTTCTTCGTATTTCTACAATAGCTCCCCAAGTACACTCAGACATGCCACTTCTGTCTTCGAAAAGCATTCTTAAAAAATGGTGTCCATTCCCTTTCAAGGAAAGGGAAGTTGATAAAGGATAGCAAATGGAATTGAATAGCTCCGGGCAGTGATGCTTAATGCCCATTAGAAAGGTGATAGCTGCCCCAGGACAGTGGAAGGAGGCACGACTGGGAAGTTTGCAGAGCTCTGCTGCTATTAGGCAGTCCGTTCAGCCTGCTGGACTCCCAGAGGTAAGCATGTGCCCATGGTATGTAGACTTCAGCCACTGAGATTTCACACATGAGCTTCAGAAGGAAGATGATGTCCATGTCAGCAGACAGAAGAGACCCATAAGCTCTTCTGAGGGGAATCAACACTGAACTGCTCAGGCAAAATCCCCTGCTGTGGCTCCTGAACTACAGTAAGAGCAGCCGTTCTTTGGACCTGTAGCTGAGGCACTCCACTCCCCTAAAGCCAGGTTTGTCTATCCTGGGCTGTATTTGGACAAGTATTCCCAAGGCCACAATGGTTGGTTGGGGGTTTTTTTGTTGTTTTTGGTGGGGTTTGTTGTTTTTTTTTTGTCCCCATAAAGACACTTCTGAAGCTGTAGCAATCACTAAGGATGTTATATTCATATACTCATTAGGCAGTGGCCTGTAGCGACAGGCCACAATGCTCTTGTGACTCCATGCCCTTCACCCTAGCAATTTCAATGCTGCAGAAATATTGTGGCTGTTTAGGGAATTATTTTCCTCACCCCCTCAAATAGTTCATTTGGTATTTCATTAACAGGAAAAACTATTCTGGTAGATATTGTTCTCGGAACACTAAACATTTTCCATGACTTTTGTTACTCAAATGGCTCTGCTTCTTTGCAATCTCGGACAAGAAGTCCTGAAGGTAGTAAAGTCATCTATTGCAGTGGCCAGGTGGGTGATATTATGGCTTCCTCTGCTGCGAAGTAATCCTTGTGACAAAATAGGAGGTTTGTTCCTGCTTCTGTTTTCTCTGATTCTTACAGAGAGGACAGGAGTCTGGTTCTTGCTAGCCACAAGCCAGTAAGATAAAACACCTGTTCTGACTCAAATCCACTCTTTTTTCTTTAGCCTTTAAAATCTGGAATGCAGCCAAAGACAAAGTTCAAGATACAGACTTTGTGTCTGAAAAGAAAAAACCCCTAATCTTACACATATGAGAAACGTATCTGTTTAGGTATATCCATCCTAAGGTGGACTTGATGAACACACATCCTTTTATGACGCCCACTGCAATTCAGCATGTCTTACACTGTTTCCTATACTTAAAGTGCAATATGCATAATAAACAATGTCCGAACACTACTTCACAATTCCTATTGCTCTGTACCAGATGCAGCGTCATACCTCAGACGTGGCCAGGATACCCCAAGACTCTGGCACTGATCCCTTTGTACTTGATAGGAAGGTGCAGCAGGAAGAACTGATGAGCTTATGAGGATATTTGGCCTCCACACAGGACCAGATGACATAGGTAAGTGGTGACAAAGTGCCCTCAGAAATCACTGGCAAGTGTAACCTGTTTCTGAGGTGTCCCTTGTAAGACAGATTGTTTAACACACCACCCACTGCAAGAGAGCAGCCTGGGCTCTGACTCAGTGCCGACGTGTGCTGACTCAAAAGCACAGCTTATCGTAACACTGTGGCTGAGCACGTCTCACACTCAAATACTAACCTACTGAAGCAACAACAGTAACAGCTGGTTGTGCCTTCTGGTGGCAGCATTGTCCTAGATAAGCTTACACTGACTGCAGCCACACACTCCTAAAAAGACTCTTATTCTTTCCCCGGCACGATTGGGCAAATCTCACAGTTCTCTGTTCACCTTTAGGGACAGAAAGAAACATGAAGTAGGGTGAGTGAATACAGAAAAAAATGCTCTCTCCTACTTTTTGACCAACAGATCTCAGTATTTTCCTAATTGTTCCTTTCTATTCCCTTCTTTCCCCGCTGCAATCTAAGCCTGCCTTGTCCTAGCAGACCATCGTGGCCTCCATTTCCTCTTCGCCTCTGCTGCATGAGCTCCACCAGCACTGGCCCAAGCTCCTGCTGAGTGTCCTGCACAGCTGATGAGCACCGGCTCTTCTCTGAGCCTTCCAGGGGAGGAACACTTGACAGCTTGGGAAATGGGGTTCTTAGAAATATATTGGTTAATCAATCAAGAAGGAAGTGAGCTCTTTTAATGCTCTGCTGCCGATAGAGCTCCCCGTGCTTCTGAGGCATCTCTGAGTGTCCTGCATTTCTTAGAGCAAACTTGGATGCCTGCCTGCCTTTCAACAACAACATTAGGTACGTAGCCTGAACATGCGATCAGTCAGGGTGGGCTGAATTGTTCATGCAGTTTAAACAGAGTAAAGATTGAATCCTGAGTTTATACAGAGTTTAAGCATAGGAAATTAGTGATAAGAAACCAAAAAGGAAAATGCCCTTGTACTCACCAAAAGTGTGCAGTTATTTCTAATTTAGGCGAGGAGCAGACCCAACCTTCTCCCATGCATTCAAACCTGTGCTAGGCTCCACTCCGGTGAAGTCTACTTTACAGAGGCATTTATCACAAGCAAACACCTGTGAAGTCCATTTGTCACTGACCTTGGCACGTTCCTTTTGCTGTGTACAACTGAGGTGGCAGCTCTCTTTGGCCTCGCCCCTGCTGGGTCACTGCACTTGTGAAGTCTCTTTTGAACTAAGGTTTTCTTTAGCTACAGATTACTCTATAACACAGAATACGCCTCCAACAGTCCTCTGGAAAAGGAAGGCCTCAGTTCAACAGCCTTAGACTTGAGGAGCAATGTTCAGCCCATATTCAAGCCTCGTCCATCCTTGAACGCTTCAATAGAAAGACTCTCAGTGCTGTCCATGTTGCCATTTACAGTTTTACCCCTTCGACCACATGCCACAAAGAAGCAGGCAGGACAGGAGGACTTAGTTTAGACAGGAAAGGAATTGGACAAATCTATCTAACGTGGAGGGGAAGACCCCAGAAGTTTCCTCATATCTAATGGACATTCACAGTATTTGTCAGAGTATCTGAATAAGTACAGGTACCTCTCCAATCCCTTTTGTTCTTTCTTGTCTCGAGTTTTTTAGCTCTACAATAGCTGCTGATAGACCCTTCTTAATTTCAGTCCCTCCTGGCCAGTTGTAAACCAGAAAATTTACTGCTCAACGACCACGCATGTGAATGCTAACCCAAGAAGAGGAGTTCAGCCATATAATTCATAGTAGCTCTTCCATTCTGATGGATGATCAGGAACATTTAATGGCTGTCTATTGTTAGCCCTCTTCTAGCAGGAAAAATTCGGTGTCAAAACACTTGTAACTGCAAACATAATGCAAGGGGCAAAGTCTCCATCTGCAAACTTTGCATTCATCTTTAAAATTGCTTTGACTGCTTCACAGTCATGTGGAATCTACATTTTTTCAAAGTATCTTCCACATTAAAAATAACCTAACAGCCTCCTAACCTAAAACAAAATGCAAATAATGGGTGCATATTGGAGCAAAAAAGTAACTTATATCATGTATCACCACACTCTGCCATTAAAATAACATTTCAGTTTACTTACACATAATAAGTGGTTTATTTTAGTACACATCAAACCCTAGCTACTACAGGTGGGAAAACACAAAGTTTTGCTGCAGTTGCCATTCAACTTTTCCTACAAACTTTTCCATTAAAAGCTCTAATAAAAAAGATAAAAATCTCATATGGAAAGCAACTGTTATAAAGCAATATAAAACCTCTGAACGTTTTAATACTGTTATTAAAACATATGTTTAAAGATTCCTGAAGCAAAAGTACCTTAAAGATATTTTACTTATAAGGTATTTTGTTGAGCTAATATTATATACTATAATATACTATAAATTTTAAGTGCCATAGTTTAACATTTTTAACAGCATACCGATTAGGAAGAAACTACTCCAATAAATTTGTAACGCTGAAAATGGGAAAATAGAAAAATATATAATGATTATATAAATATTAATTTAGTCTTCCTTCACCCTAATTTTCTTGAAAAAAACTGTAAAAGTTGATATTTTATATTTTCCATCTGTAGAATTTATGAGAAAATTTTTGTTTGCTCTTAAGTACATTTAGGCTTATTCAAAATTGCATTACTGCATTGATATAGTGCAATAATACATCAAAGAATTCAGAAATTAAGGAAAACTAGGTATAGTCTATGGTTTGTGCCTGTGTACACACATGCACAGACAAAGCATGATTTTACTGCAAGGGTCCTAAAAGTTGATGTTGTGCCGAAGGCTTTCACAAAACCCCTAATACCTTGGAATATTTAAGGTAGTCTATTTAAATAATATTTGAAGCCTTAAAATTGGAAAGCAGCACCTGCAACATAAGTCTAGTATGTATAAAACAGAAAAGGAAAGATATATCATCCAAAAGCAGAAACACCTTCCAGTCAGACTGGGAAGGAAAACATAAATTGCATCTTTTGTATATTAACACTGTAATTTGCACTTTCTCAGAGGCCCAATAATGCTGTAACATAAACTAAATGTAATACTGCATACCACAGCTCTTGCTACGCAGGAAGCACATATGTTAAATGCAAAATTTGCTATGATAAGCTGCGTTGCTTTCAGGTTACTTCTTTCAGCAATAAACTTCATTACAAACCTGATTCAGAGCAACTTCTGCTGGGCAAACTTCTGCTCCTCTTACCCAGTCCTGAACTTCTGCTGTCTTAAATGGAAGAGTAATGACTGAAAGTGATTTTATTAAAATATTTGCTTTAAAAGCCAGCTGTGTTAGAGCGGTTGGTGCTGAGGGGTGGAGGCTCGGCAGCCCGGGTGATTGGAGGGCTGCGAGCCGGCCAGTTATTTGCCCAGCTAAGGCAGGGAGGGAGAGAAAGTCTTGCTGCTGTTCAGATAAATCATATCCACTGTCTTCACGACACAAAATCCAACTGGAATGCCATTTTCTACATTTAAATACATCTATGTGCTTGCATACAAAACACGTGCTATACTGAGGGTACCCACCACCTACCCCCAGGGACTCCTTTTACACATCCTGAAGGAAAAGCAAAAATTGTGGATGTCAAACTTGATCTCTCACTGGGAAAGCAGTATTCCCACTGTCCTTGTAAAAAATAAACTGGCTTTGAAGCATATTGAAGGGTACTTTGCAATGCTTTGAGGCCTGAATGCAATAGCGCAGCAAGAAAACTGCTTTTGCTGAGGACATTTTAGAAGAATATAAATAATTTGAAAAGTACTCCTGTGGCTAGAACAACACTGAAGACGGTATATTTAGAGTCTGGTTAGAACCCATTCTGTTGAACTGGAGTAGATGCACTGTATGTCGTCTTCTCCTTTATATGGCTAGAAACGTAAAAATGCTGAAGACTGGAATTATAACAGTCCAAATATTCCTGTGACACAACCAATAAATAACCCTCAGTTTCTTAAAAATTAGCTTCCAGAATAAACCAAACCCCAATGGATAATATACAGCTGTATTTTTTTTACTCCCAATGGCAGACAACCCCACCCCAAACATGAAGTAGCATTTCCAGTCAACGTTATTCACAGCATATTGTTTCCCTTAAAATATTTTTGTTTCAGTATCTCTCTTGTTCAGAGAACACTGAGAACACGAGCCTTGCAGAGAAAAGCCCTATGCTTCTCATCATTAAAAAGTCTTTCCTAAGAAAATACGGAGAAAAACACATGTAGTGCAGCAGCCCCCTGCAACTTGCTCTCAGCTTTCAGTTCTCCCTGAGTGTAAAGTCTGCCAGTGCCGCAGGAGCACAGGCGGCTTCTCTTCCTTCCCTCATGAAAAGTCCCGCTTCCTGCGGCCACACATAAGGGACAAAGACAACCTTTCCTCACCTATCCCAGATCGAAGGAGAAATGCCTCCAAGAAGAGTGTGCTCCACAGGGGTGGGCCACATTTCAAGACCAGAAGTCCAGATGGCACTTCTTACATTATCCAAGGCTATTCTTAAAGTGCAAAAAGGTGTGAAGCAAAAAGGTCTTGTTCATTGAAGCTCTAACGATAACAATACTCATTCTTCCCCTCGTGCTGACCTCATCCTTGTTAAATAGGAACTTTATCTCTTTCACAGTTAATACCCGGTCAGAAGACAGAAACAAGAAGTTATGCTAGAGGTGCAAGCTGCTAAACAGGTTAGGTTTATTGTGTGGAAAAATACGGAAATTACTTTTTAGGAGCATCACTCTCAACCACGACAACATCAAGGCATTTTTTTTCCTCTCTAGCAAGTCTGTGAATGACTTGAGAATTACTCGTGTGGGTTTTAGTTAAGATCCTCAAGACCAGTTCTGAATAATTTCCAACCACGTAGATCCACTAGGAATTGTTGTTAATGCATAAATTGATTTACTGCTTAGTCATGGAAAACATCCCTTCCACTTTAAAAGAAAAAAAAAAAGTGGAAGTTGTAATTGCTTCATAATGTGCTGAATACAGAGACTTCATTTCTACTTGACTTCTAAAAGTTAGCCTTCCTCAAGCATACCTTCCCACAGTATCAGGGCACAATGCCCCCACATGAAAGCTGAGTATGAGGCTAGCCTGGCACTGGTGCTCCGCTTCGATCGCTTTCTGGTAGGCTCCTGCCAGGTTAATGATGATGCACTGTACTGGGCTGATCTATAAATTTATGTCACTCCTGGAACTGGAGTATCACCATATGTAAATAATTCCCAAGTGGCTTTATTATCTATTAATAAAAGACAGTTCAGCAGATCAAAGCAAAAAAACAAAAACAACAAACCAAAATCAACCATCCCCCAAAAACCAAACAAAAAAAGCAAACCTTGAAATCTACTGTCAACTACTTTCTGAATGTGGCTGCAGAACTGAAGACTATGCAGGCAGTATAGATGTGGTCGTAACAGGGGGAGGGGCCCACATTTAAACAGAGAAATTGGAATTCTGGATTTCCAGGAAGGCAGAACAAGTTTAAGAAAGTAGTTTAATTTCAAAATTATATTCCTGTAAACATCCCCTATAATCACAGTTCTTCCTATAGCATCTATAAAGCACCTATAAAAATATTTTATGGACATTTTATATACATGCATTGTTTGCAGATGTATGTACCCATATTTCAAAACCTTTTTGCACTGTGTAGAATTAACAGAAAGCCATCCAGGACATGTTGTCATACTCACAGAGCAAGACAAACAATTCTTGGTATTCAGTACACAAACCTGGTCAGACTGAAGCCAACAGCAAAATTCCAAATTATATCATTGAGGTCAGGATTTGCTTCAAAATAAGGACTTTGAATTAGGAAACAGGAAGAAGTAGACAGTAATGACAGTATGGACTAACCCTTCCTCTCCCAACCACAACACAAAGACTGTTCACACTTTTCCACAATAAATACTTCAGGTGTGTCACTTTTTTTCTGGATTTTTTTTTTATTTAAATCTAATATACAGCATAAAACAATCCCGTTAATGTACCATAAGGTTTCTAGAGTTTGTAAAAATCCACTTCCAGTACATCTCACTGAAAACCACAAAATGAGTTATTTATTCATCCATGTAACAGCAGCATCTCCAAAACTTTCTTTGGTACCATTTCTAACTCTGAGGCACCAGCTCCTCTGGGATTGCCTGGATCTGTCTTTTATGGGAAATGGCAGAAACAAATCAGTCAGATTTAGTATTACCCAGATCCCTCTTTGCTTTCTGCCTCTCTTCAGTTTTATTCTTGACCTTACTATGGTACAGATTTGTTGCAGACACTAACTTCAAATCCTTCAGGGGCTGTATAAATTGGTTCAAAATTTCATCCTCATTCTTTAAATTAAAAGTAGAAACTCTACTGACATCCATGGGGATGGAAAGTCACAATTATGTTTTCGGGTTCCTTTGGAGCTATGATAACAATTCACCCCCGGTAACACTGGTAAATTTATGGATCATTACAAAGACAGATAGGAGCTGTGCTGCTGTGGTTCGTTTGACTCTCTAAAAGTTAATCCTGGGAACAGGAGCACTCAGCAGCTACACTGCCAAAGGCATTCCAACCTAGAACCAGCCAAGGGGTAGGGAGTAAACTGGCTGGTAAAATAAAGTTTGCACCTGCTCCACGTAGATCTAGAGCACTGTGGGGTAGGTCATTATGCCCCCTCTATGTAGTGTTTGACTGAGAGGTCCTATGGACCTGTATGTTTTCAGTCATGCATACTCAAAACTGCAAGACAACCACGTTGCCACCCAGCAGAGTGGTGTTTTTGTAGATCCAGCTGAAAGGTGTATTTGTGTGCTGCAGGGTGTGTGCCACAGCAGCATCAGAGAGGTGCTTGTGAAGGTGTGGGGTCTGGTGGGGTACCAGTGAAGGACAGCAGATCTGAGGCGCTTTGGACAAGACTGAGCATACAGAGTGCTGTCTGGAAGCAGCTACATGCAATAGCATACCTAGCTTCTCTCTCAGAGGAAATTCTTGTTTCTCTCCAGAGAAGAGCAGTGGAACGTCCATTTTGTGTAACCTGCTTTGGCTCCCAGTTTGTTTCCAGTTACAAATCCAACTGTGTTTTGACCAACAACATTACTTTATAGCTTAGGTTCTGGCTTTAGAGACTTCTTTTCTGCTCCTTAGCAATTATCTCACATTTGGACTATCTAAAGTGCCACATCCAACAGTTCTCTGACTTGCATACCCCACAGGCTTTCACAGCACGTTCATTCCATAAAGATGTTGATTAGAAATTCTCTTTTTGCCATGAAACAGCTGACCACATTAGAAGGAATGCACTGAAAGAGAAAATGATTTTATTTATTTTATTTTCCTATGGAAGACTCTTTTAAGACTTTCTCTTGTATTGTCAAAAGCGTTTGAACATATTTTCATAGACTTATGTGGCAACGCACGCACAGGGAATTTTAAACTTTAAAAAAAATAATCCCCATTAATTTGTGAAATTCTTGCATAGACTGAAACAAAATACTGCAGAAGCTAAATGACAAACTGATTAAAAGCTGCTCTGCTGTTGACTCTGACTTGTCTCCCAGATACAGCGTCACAGCTACAGGCCAAAAAGCTGTGCAGTTTTACATAACTAGAGGTGCTAACTTTGCAAAGTCATATCCATATAACTACCCATACCACATAGAAGTTAAACATGAACAAAAGTGCTTGCAGGACCGGGGCCTTAGTGAACCATTGCAATCCCTTGACGGTGCTCTGCACAGCGCGTGCTGCTTTGCCTTGGAAGTCAGGACTTTCCAGCCGACTGTAACAAACATAACTTTTGGTTATGTTTAGTTAGGTAACAAACATAACTTTTGACACCTACAAGAGAAAAAAAAACAAAACACGACATAGTTTGTACAGATTGTGCAATTCGGATGGGATTGGAGAAGATGTAGTAGCATTCATAAAAGGATTCATCAAGTGCCAGCAAGAACAATTTCTATGTCAAGACAAATACTTGGCATTTTAGTGGTTCTGAGAACAAAAATCCAGGTTATCACAAAAAAATAAATAAATGAGTGCAATCTATGTGCTAATCTACATAAGATGATCATAAGCATGTATGAGAAAAAGAATCTATAAAGCTCAACAGTAATGTAGGCTATCTCTATAATGTTATGACAGGATCATTTCTGAAGAGAATATATTACAATCAATGCTCTTTAAAGGGCTTCCTATTTATTAAAATGTAAATATATTTATTTTAGATTTCTTCTCATGGTTTAAGCAGATTGCTGAGACTAGTTCCTATAGAATGTTGTACAGATTAAAATAGAATTATCGCTTACCAATTCTCTCAACTTTTCTTTAATAATTCTCTTTCACTTTGTACTTAGAAAGAAAAATACCTCAAATCCTGACCTGCTGCAAGATAAATGTAATACATCCTATTAAAAATAATCACATGATGTTAGACTAATACAGGCATGAATCTGCTAACCTGCATATCGTATGTAACAAGAAGAGCAGCTACGTTGGCACAGATTCCTCTTAGTTATTTGGACCCAGGGATGAGTCATTTAGCTTGATACTAAGCATGCCCCAAGCAGCTACTAGCTATCATTTGTTGGATTCCAAATATTCCCAAGGGTTTAAAGAAAATGTTTGTAGTGCTGACTCATAGTGCTGTCCCCAAGTCTAAAATCAGTTTTGGAGACGCCTTGGAGAAGGAATGTAACTATCTAAAGCCATACCCTCTAGAAAAACAATCACCTATGCATAGGTTTTTTTTGCCTAAATCCACACCTTGAATAAAGGATAAATATAAATAGGAAATTTAGATAGAGAAGTTTGTAATGTATACAAAGAAGAGTCAAAATCAAAGTTAAAACTAACACTTGATCTGTAACTGAAAATAAAGTGTGATGCCATGTCCTGCCAAGACTGAAATGAAGTGGTCTCGCGTCTCTCTGGTGACCTGGGAAAGGAGCATCAGATGTGGCTCCACACTGCGCCTGGGGAAGGAGCATGAGGAAGGCACCACAGGCCAGGCAAGGGGTGAGCACACTTCTTCATCAGAGGCATGAAGTTACAAACGGTCACTCAGTAAGACCAAGGAGAAAGATGTACCAGAAAACAAAATGTTCAGACATTGAGCACTTTTTGAGATGTAAGCTATTGGATAACATCTTATTCTGCTTCTCCATAAGGCTGATGGAAGGCACGACATTTCAAACTGAAGTAAACTTAAAATTTTTTTTAAAAAAGTATTCCATTTCTGAAAACAGTCCATGTTTGAGCCAAATATGTGGTGACATACTACTGACCATGTGTATTTTCTCTTAATGGCAACTTGAGTAGGTAATTAGGCACATTTCATAGTAATTATCCTAGCCTATGCAAAGGCAACTGCCATTGTAAAATAGTACTTAAATCTCAAAACTTAAAAAACCCAATTTATGAAGCTTTTTACCCAAATAATGGCTCCCCGAGTTATTTATTATTGACTTACAGCATGATTTACAAAGATAGTACTTTTTTAGTTGTTTTGAATGTTTCCTTTATAGTTTTTTAAGTTTGTCTTGTTCTAGTTACCACTTTCTTCATTACCTGAATTAACCAACTGAAAATTTATTTCCCAGTCCTCTAATACTTCAACTTACTCTTTCCCCCCCTGGCCAAATAACCCCTTTTCTTAGTTTACTTGGATTTTTTATTGCTACGGGAATATTTGTGAGGGGGTTTTGATGGTTTCTTTTGTTTTGTTTTTCTTTAAAAATCTTTCTATTGGAAAGGATAAAAGTGTTTCGGGGTTTTTTTTCCGGTAACCAAAAAAGGGAAATCTTTCCAGTTACCACCTTTAATGAACATTCAGTTTTCCTATAAAAAACAATTTTTCTTGAAAATTTTTATTAACTCCATTTCTACTTCATTCCCGAGGTATGTCGTTAACAATCATTTTCCATGCCAGAAAACGCCTGCAAAAACGATATGAAGTTTGCTGGTTTTATCTACTCTTTTTTAAGCTGCTTTTAATCAGTAACAGGACTTTACCTCTCACCCCATGGTTACTAAGTTTCCATGACAGCCTCTTGTGTAAGACATAAGCGAAAGCCTCTTATGAGCTTATTCAGATCAATTCCATCTATTATGTCCTCTTCAAAACCAGACAAAATAAAATAAAAAAAAAAAAACAAAAACTGAAAAACATGTAGAGAAGTATTTACAAATACAATCCTGGATTTACTTTTTTTCCTGTGCTAATAGGAAGATATGAGTAATGACTTCAGGATCAAAATTAAATCCCAACCCTTTCCCTGCTGAAAATGGTATTGCTTTGCACAAATGGTGGTGATGTTCTAAAAGGGACTTAGCCACTGAGTTTAAAGTAAAAATCATGAGAGCCATTTTATATACATAAACTCCTGAAGTGGCTTCTAAAATTTCTATAAAGTCCACATGTTTTTGGAATGGCTTCCGCTGTGTACTCCTGAGCGCTTCCACAGAGGAACCACAAAGGAAACAGCACAACAGTCCAAAAAGTAGCCTAACCTCATGGCATAAGAATGAAAATTAAGCAAAGAACTAATGATTCACGTCATTTCTCTCCTTCGTTCCCCATCTCAGCTGGCTGGTCTGATGGCAGAAGTGGTATCAGCCTCAGGGATTCTTGCTCCGTTGAGGTTGCCCAATCCCATCCCTAGGTCACAGCACCTCTTGGCCCATTTGACCAGCGTACCATAAACTAATAGGCTCCAGTTGGTCTTTTTGTTTAAAAAAATCCAGTGTGATTAATTTTCTGTACTGATTTATTGAAAATTGTTTAACATAACTCAGTTTTATATAAAAAGTGGACTTTTACCCTTTTTTCTATGGGGGCCAAGGAAGGAAGAACGGAGAGTGGAGGAGAGAGAAATGTATTCAACTTAAGACTAAAAGAAATCATGGACAATGCTGGAAACAGTTTCACTTACAAAAGTGTAATTGAGCAAGGGAAGGGAAGGAATTCCTATTACAAATCTTACTTGTTTCTATATGACTTTTTATTGCATATGGAAAAGATGTCATCTTGAAGGGATTACAAAAAGAAAAATAACTAGGTCACCTAATCAAGGTGTCACAACTTTCTCAGAATGGAATGTCTAAAATTAAGTATGTACTAATTATCTGCCAATTACAACGGTTTTAAAAACCTAGTTTGCTTTCTGTTACTTACAGAAATCCAAGAATTAGATTCACACATTGTTTATTTTCCATATTTCATTTATCTTAAGTCAAAGGCAGTATTGTGGGTTGGTGTGGCAAGGTTTCGGTAGCAGCAGGGCCACAGGGGTGGCAGCTTCTCCAAAAAGCTGCTGTAAGTTTCCTGTGTCCAATGGCGAACTCCAAGATGGACCCGCCGCTGGCCAAGGCCGAGCCCATCGACAACAGTGGTAGCACCTCTGTGATAACATATCTAAGAAGGAAAAACGCAACTGTGGGAGCTTTTGAAGCCAGAGAGAGGAGTGAGAAGATGTAAGAAACTACGGATCAAGGTCAGTGAAGAAGGAGGGAGAGGGGATGCTCCAGGCACCAGAGCAGACTCCCCTGTGGCCCCTGGAGAAGACCATGGTGAGACAGGCTGTCCCCCTGCAGCCCATGGAGGAGGGGTGATGGGGTGTAGAGATTCCACCTGCAGCCTGTGGAGGACCCCATGCTGGAGTAGGTGGAGACACCTGAAGGAGGCTATAACTCTGTGGGAAGCCCACACTGGAGCAAGCTCCTGGCAGGACCTGTGGAGAGAGCAGCCCATGACAGAGCAGGTTTGCTGGCAGGACTTGTGACCCCATGGGGGACCCACACTGGAGCAGTTTGCTCCTGAAGGTCTGCATCCCGTGGGAGAGACCCACGAGAGCAGTTTGTGAAGAACTGTAGCCCGTGTGAAGGACTCATGTTGGAGAAGTTTAGTGGAGGACTTTCTCCCGTGTGAGGGACCCCACCTTGGTGCAGGGGAAAAGTCCTTCCCTTGAGGAAGAAGAAGTGGCCAAAACAATGTGTGATCAACTGTGCCGCTGGGGGGAAGCAGGGAGAGATCAGGAGTGAAGTTAAGAGAGGGGTGCGGGGAGCTGTTCTAAGATTTGCGTTTATTTCTCACTGCTCTGTTCTGCATTTGCTTGGTAATAAATTAAATGAATTCCTCTCTACGTCTGGTCCGTTTTGCCTGGGATGGTAATTAGTGAACAGCCTTTCGCTATCCTTATCTTGACCCGCGAGCCATTCGTTACACCTTTTCTCCCCCGTTTAGTTAAGGAGGGGGAGTGATAGAGAGGCTTTGGTGGGCACCTGGACTTCAGCCAGGGTCAACCCACCACAAGCAATAAGAATGGATTTGAGAGATTCTTACATAAAGGTTTTGACAAATCTCCTTTGCAACCAAATATTGCTCTGAAACAATGGTGAAGTATTTAAAGTAGGATCCATCATCCGGACTGTACTGAACTTCAAATATTAAATCAGAAAACTATTTTGCTTCCATTCTGTGTGAAAATGAAACTGTGATGTGCCCAACACCACTGGCAGACATCACTCACACCAGGCAGAATCAGTGTGCTAAGTGTATTGCTGTGATGTATTTTAGGCTTATATATCAGAACAATACAAAGCAACATAAGCAGGCATAGTTAGTTCACAGAATATAAATAAGTTCCATCTGCAAGGCTAATCCTAGAAGCTTTAAACAGCATTCTGTGCTCTGAAGTAAGTGTCATTAAGACCACCCCGTATTCCTTGGCGGTACTTTCTGCACCCTGCAGAATCAAACACCACTGTTTTCAAATACGAAATCTCCAAAATAATAAGCCACTACAAAGTCACTATAGCAACCCTGTTACAGAGCATTACCCTTTGACATTAAATGTAGACACTCCAGACACACATTCTGAATATACACTGTCCGTGTCATGATCATATAAATCCTAACATCTAACATTACTTATAACTGAGGCAACTAATGCCAGAGAGTTCCCTCCTCATTCTTGGCTTTAAATAGCACCTCTACATTTAACGCATCAAGAACTGAGCTTGAAGAACATTATAACCTTCAGCTGGGTAATTTTCTGAAAAGGTTTTCAAATTTCTCAGTATTTTTTAAGCAAGTCAATAACCGGTTTGACTGTGTGTAACATCTCACAGGTAAAACACGACCAAGACTTCAAAACACAGCAAAAAACCAACGCTGACTTTGCTAGCCACACACTGGCATCTTGATCACAGACTTCCAAGTGGCTGAGCAACAGCTATGGAAAGTGACCCTACGTTAGCCTAACCACGTGCTGGTGGCTTTCCAGAGAGCTTACACCTGCACAGGCTGAAGTGCTCCATGTTGTCACATAATAGAGCACTGCAGGCAGCAAGGCTCTGTTCAGCATCTTCCGCAGATACATAGAAAACTCTTTGTGAACTTCCCTTAAGAAGTATTATCTTGTATCTTAATCAAATCATAGCAATGCATAACAGTTGCATAACCACGATGAAGGCTGCTGCTTCACAGATCTATGCAGATTTGACTTAATGCATAAAGCTTGAAACATTGGCAAGTCTGCCTGAAGAAACCAGATCTCTTGGTATAAATCCAGAACAAGTTTAGCAGTAGCAGGAGAGTTGTTTCAGCAGAGCATAAAAAAACATGTAAGATGGCACAAGCATAGGTTCATAAAGTGATGAATATTCTGAACATAATAAATGACATATGGAATAATACAAAGCCCAACTTGTACGTGTGAATGGGTGTATCTGTACTCCCAGACAGACAGCATGATGGTTCTTTACTTGCAACTTTATCTTCAACATAAATTGTCTGGAGGGGACTGGAAAAGCTAGCAGCTTAGCAGTTCCGCAGTTTTCCCAGGAGGCTGTTCTGCGCATAACATTCAGAAGTCATTTGAGCATTAAATTGTATTTATGGTACCTATGAAGCTACTTCACTGGCTACCAAACGGTGCAGAGAAACAAACCTCATAAATGTTGCTTGCAGTAAGATACTGGCAGTACCAACTGATGCATTAGTTATAATAAATTACTCACAAATGTGTTTTCAGGATAATTTGGATCACATAGAAACTGGAAAGGGGTTGGGACAGCCCATCACTTCCCACACATAAAGACTGGGTGAAATCCAGTTTTCCAACTTCATTCTGTTGTGACAAAAGAAAGCTCCATAAAGTTATGACTTTTAATTCTATCTTTGAAGAACACAGAACACCTTGATAAACATTTTATACATCCTCCTCCCCACAATCCCTTTCTTCCCTTGCCAAGTCCAATGATCCTGAATGGCAGACTCAACTTCTGACCAAGAAGGTCAGGGGGTGTCACACAGGTAATTATGAATTCCTTCAAACATCCTCTAACTATTATGTATGGACCATTAGCAACAGAGAACATCAAGCACATTTAGTTACTAAATTATCTCATATTTGTTCTTTGCATGTTCACATCTTTCTTCTTTTTTATCATCCATTAATTTAACTGAAATAAGATACTCCTTCCTTTATTTGTTCCTAAATCAACCGCTTTTTCTAAATGCAAAAATTGGCCTCATCTCCAGCCATGCTGTGAGTAAGATCCTAATTCTATTTGCTTTAATAAACCACCCCAAATGCACAAGCCAGGACCTCAAAAGTCCAGGCACTACAAATAACTAGACTAGTTATCATCAAAAAGATAACCTTCCACATATTGTGTGTGCATGTGGGTTTGTATGTGTGCATGAGTGCAAACTACAGTATTCCTTGGATTGTTTCTCAGTGCCCACTATGCATAGAATCATAGAATGGTTAAGGTTGGAAGGGACCACAAGGATCATCTAGTTCCACTTCCCCTGCCATGGGCAGGGACACCCTCCACTAGACCAGATTGCCAAAGCCCCATCCAGCCTGGCCTTGAGCACTTCCGGGGATGGGGCCTCCACAGCTTCTCTGGGCAACCTGTTCCAGCAAACCTTTCCCGCAAAAGGACAGCTTTTTTTGGGTGGCCCAGCCTTCACTGTTACGATGGCTGGATCACAGTTTTGGAATAAAACTGTCCTACTCCCTGACTTTCTCATGAGCTCTGGGGGCAATGGCAGCAACTTGAGTTCAAAGTGCTTGTCTCTGCAGAGGGAGGATCTGGCCACAAACCATTCCTTACTTGCCCTAGGAGAAAAAAGGTGGTGAGGACAGATTTACTACCTCAAGGGTCAAACCCAGAAGACAGGTTGCTAGTTGATATGCAATGATCTTGGGTAACCTCATGGGAAACTACAGCCAGGAAAGACATCTCATTTTACCAACTGTTTGAAAAAAGCTTCTGACATCTGATACCTTCTTGTTTAAGAGAGTAACTAGAATACACACAACCCCTTTTGTGTAAAATATTGAGTGGCAAAATGCCATAGAAATTACTTCTAATTCTGAAATGCCATCACTTCTCTTACTCGTACTAGATAGAGTATTTCACCAACTTACTGATTTTTATTGAATTTGATTAATAGGTTAGTACCATTTGTAAACTGAATTTGTTTTCATAAGGCAAAAAAAAATTGGCACAGAGTAATTACACATTCCTCACAGAAACCCTATTAAAACATGAAGCTTTAATTGTTCTACCCTAGCAACAGATACTCATAGAATGAACTTTGTTAAATAAAATTAAGATAAACAGTGTAAAAATCTACATCCATAATAATAATTAAAAAAACCTTAGCTAGTTTAAACGATAATCAACTTGTCAGCAAGCATACCTTGGCTAAGATTCCTTTTCACCTATGAATTGCTTTACTGGCCTTCAGAAAATGTCACTTTGGCATACAGTTGTCAAAATACTGCTCCTTTATTTCTGCCCCTAGAAATGCAGCCAGCGATGCACATGCATTTCTCATGTAGTACTCCAGATTCCAGCAGCTGAAGAGGCTAAAGCAGAACTAAATGTTCCCTATGCTCAAACTCCCATAACTTCCAGTTACTTTTTTTAATTTCCCTTTAATCTTTTTTTCACATTTCACATACATACTAAGTTCAAATGTTCATTCTTTCCTGCCTTCTTAAATTATTATATGCAAAGAACAGTCTCATCTTAAACCTTTTAATCAAAATATCCTTCCCTTTAACTACAGCCTCTCATGAAAACATAGCTCTTCTACCACTGAAATATCATGCATATCCACCTAAATATTAAGCTTGTTTTTCAGAAGTAGTGCGCAAACACTTTCACATGCCAGCAGGAACTTTCAGACACATTATCAGTTGGTGCCAGAGTCCATCTTGTAATATGAAAAGTGAACTGGATGGATTGTAAGTAACATGAGACCCAGACAAAACATCACTGCAATTTTACAATACCTGATTTTTGACAGGTACTGAGAGATGCCAACGAACACGTTGTTATTGACTGCTGTGTTTAACTACAATTGTGCTGATTTTGTGATAAATCCAGAAGACAAAGGTGGTCTGATGTGATGAATGTTCTTCAAAAAGTAGTCGAGTTCCATGTGTTTCAGTAGAGGTTAAAACAATTCCATGAGCATCTTAATAAATTTGAAAATTTGCTTGAGTAAAGCAATTTTAAAATGTTAATATTTTCCTTAGTAGATTGAGTAACAAAAGCCATCACAAAACAATTATATTAAAATGTTCAGTTGTAAGTATTCATTTCAAAAATAAAACTCACCTCAGAAGAAATTTTAAAGATTTTTTTTCTTTTTTATTTTAACCTACAGTACTGTACTAGATGAAAGAAAGTCTGTTCATCAGACAGGAAACTAGTGAGATATAGTAATTGTTCTACTATGAAAATTACAACTTTTCAACTTTTTTACAACTTTACAACTTTTTAAATTACTTCTAGTTTTATGCTAAGAATCTTTGTCTTGGTTCCAAAAAAATCGAACAATTCTAATGATCAAAAGAAAAACAATTTAGAAATACTTTGATGATAACAGAAGGAACATCACTGTTATACTTCAGCATTTCTCCACTGAAGTCTAGAAATGATAGGTCAAAGGACCTAAATACCTCCACTTTCAAAAACTTTATACAGGATTCTCAAACAAAACATCCAGAGTTCAAGTCTGCTATTGAACTATGTAGGACATTATCTATCCGTATCTTGGTAAAGACAGGAAAAAAGAATAGAAAAATGCAGCAATTACTAGTCCATGCTTCTTCATCCATAAATAACATGTTTTTTTCAGGTTATTGGGCCTGAGGTGATAAACAGCTTTGAAAAAAACATGCTTGTCAAATGCTGTCAATCTGGTATACTTAAAATACAAATAACAAGCTCTAATTACAGTAACAATATAGTATGGAAGTTTGGAAGTCCAAGACAGAAAGTCTGGATCTTGATAAAAGCATATGAAGGGCAAAGAGCTCCTTAGGACTTTATGGATTAAGAGTGCCTCTGTACTTAGTACTTTGGTGATGTACAAATTAGACATGTTTTTTTGGTGCTAGCCAAATATACTTTTAAAAAACTGTCGTTATATGCACAGCAGAACTTCCTACTAGAACATAACATAAAAATCAACCTTGAAGGTATGCCATGTGACCCACCTGGAATTAATTGGCATCCTCTTCTGATTTAGGCAGGGATTTCTCTAAAGACTAACTACCTCTCTATTTCCTAACTTCTTATAATAGAAGACAAAATCAATGAAACCTGATTCTCTGCTATAGCACTGCAGATACTTACAGAAACCTGCCACAGAATCTGCCTGCTGGGTACAAAAACATTTGCGTGTACTTTACCTCCAAATGACAGCAGAGGTTCTATCTCCTTGTGTGTAACTCTCCAGCAGTGCTGGTAGTCATCCTAACTCACATTCACTGTCCTTAAAGATGAACCAGAGGGTGACAAACTACAGTGTGTTGTTGACATGATGTCGAGAGAAATCTTTGAAAACCCTGAGAATAAAAGTCTGAAAAAGAAAAGTGGTGTTCTTCTAGCCACACATTTCTTCTGAAATTTTCAAGGCAACTTATTCTACATGTCAAATATAGCTAGGTAACATTCTAAGCAGGAAGGCTAAGGCTTCACAAGGCTACAGCAGAACATATTTCGCTTACTCTGAAACTCCCTACAATTGTAAAGAGAAATGTAAAAAATAAAAATAAAAAATTAAAAAATCTCCAAAGCATCAGAACTGATCCATTATCTTCAAACCCAACTTCAAAAAGAGGGTTTTTCTGATGGGAATTACAAAACCCATTACAAGCTGCAGACAACTATGCAACAGCTAGGAATACTTCTAACACTTCTAAAAGGATGTTTTGGGCGGGCAACAGCAAATGGATGGATTATCCAGGGCACAAAAAATGTGCTTGCTCCTGAAGGG
The DNA here is from genome assembly GCA_013399095.1 of Psophia crepitans. Classification (NCBI taxonomy): domain Eukaryota; kingdom Metazoa; phylum Chordata; class Aves; order Gruiformes; family Psophiidae; genus Psophia; species Psophia crepitans. The sequence goes on along the minus strand of VWZZ01005416.1, from coordinate 167,194 downwards.
CATCAGTGGGCTCAGCACTGGACTGCAATGTTTCATATGTAACTGGTGATAGTTATTAAGACAAAACATGAGGGAAGGAGAAAAATGCAGCAGAGTTACTGAGCCCAGAGATCAAACAGATCAAAGACAGCTACTCCTTCAGAATAAAGACTCCATTGTTTAAGTATAACTTTGCTCTCTGCTGTGATAGCTGTGTGAGTGTGTGACATTAGAAACTGTGTCATGACCTAGACATAAGCCATCCAAACAGGCAGAAAATGCCTCTGAGAAAGCAGAGACAGCTACTTTATGATTTCATGCCTATCACCATAAAATACACACTGGGATCAATGATGTGATGACAATGCCATGACTCCTTCAAGAGTTAAAGTAATTTCATATTGCCTTTCATTCTGTCTGTTCCTAAAGCTCTATAATGCAGACTCTGAAAAAACCAAACCCCTCAGAAAGCTATTTCATGTGATTAAAGTTGTGTTCTGCTAACAGGTTCTCTTCAAATAAAACTCACAAACAGAGCATCATTCAACTGGGGAAACTGTTAAAACTATGAGTCTGGTTCTTCCTAAACTTAGCTTAACTCAATTTATTCATACTACTTCTTCTTTTCTCCCTTTCTTTCACAAAGGACCAAAATACCAAACCAAATAATGTTCAGAGTCTTAACTGCCTGGAACTACAACAAAGCACGTTTGGAGAAGCTTGTGTAGAAGAGAAGAGATGGACTCTAAGTGAACGTGAATAGTGTTCAGAGCATTTCTTTGTTTAAAGTTTATCAAACTGAGTATCTGGCATACAAAAAAAGCACAAGTAACAAGCACGTGCTGGATAAAAGGCTATTTGGAAAGCGCAATCAAAACCAGATGAGAAGCCATGGATATGGAGGAGTTAATTTTTGGCATTGATATGAATTCTGAAAAAGTATAAAAGCTATGGACAGTTTGAAGTATGTCACACACACACACCCCAAATGAATTGAACACCTCCCTAAAAATATACCTGGGTATTACATGGACTCTTGGGCTTGGCATTAGCTGTTAGCCACAAAATTATTCCTCATGACATCTATGAGTAATACAACTCATTAACGCCCAGAGACAGACCAAATTATTATGCAACAGAATGCCCACTCTGCTGGGAAATATTTTTAACACTCAGATGAACTGAAAATCTTCCTGCTTAAAAAAAAAAGAAAAGAAAAGAAAAAAGAAAAACGTTGGGCTGTAGCTGATGAGCAATTTTCATATCTGTCAGCTTTTCAAATTTTGAGCAGTGTTTTGTACTATAGCAAAGAATAAAATGACTTGGTGACCCCATTTATTTGGATAAATCTTGAGGTTGATGTGGCTCAAATTCATGGAACTAATTTGTCTGGATAACAGCTTTACAAAGGTTCAGAAAAGTCTAGACATTTTCACTGTGGGAAAAAAGATGCACAATCAGTTTTATACAAACTTTAAAAATAATATCCTGCAGTCATCTTTTCATATTGCAAATTGTACTTCTAAAGTCAACAGCAGATAAGCTAAAGCAGTTGAAAGTAGCTGTGTTTGTACAACACTGGAGGGTATCAAGGGAGATAAAACAGCCTTTGATTCAACTATTTTGCAAGAAATGACACAGCAAAGAGAAAGATCAGTTATCTGCATGTGCTATAGGCTCCAGACAACTTACTTTTTAAGGTAAGTGAAATTTTACCTAAATATAAGATGATTAAAAAGTAAGCTACTTCTCAAAGAACTAGTTAACTATGTAATTTCCTATCCACGCTGACCGAGGCTCAGGCAGAAGAGCTGCAAGATTCATGAGAAGTTTGAGCACCATTTTTAGCAGCCTAGCACAGTTTGACTAACCGGAGAAAGAAGAAAAACAGAGGCGAGGGAAGAGACAAACATTGTATTTGAGTTTTACATCACTCTCACTACAGCTACAATTTCAGCTTAGAATTAGGTTTTAAAACTTAGCTCTAACATACTTTGGCGTTACTTCATTCTGGCCTGCCAAACTATGTTCCAAAACTGGTTTAACTGGAACCATGTTCAAACACTGCTGCCAAGCTGTTTTAGCTCCAGAACAGAAAGGGAAGGAAGAGTCAGCATTTATTTCTTTAAAAAAGAAAAAGAAAAAACTTAATTCTTTATCCTTGATCCAGAAATTCAAACAGTTATGTATAATCAAAAAGACTGAAATCCCTTCCAAATTAAGGGCTTTGTTATAAAAGCACTTGAATTTACTACAGATTGTAGCCACATGGCAAAATTATTTCCATAAATACACTTTAAGTCCTAGTTAGTGAAACAAAATACTTTTCAGCCATGCAAAGATAAAAAATATCTCTGCAATTATTCACGCTGCAGTAACACCCAACTCAGAATCAAGGTCTGTCCAAGAGCTTAATCAAATAAAAATCGATAGTATGAGAAAAGTAGAGGTAAATGAACCAAATAAAATTAAAACCCATGGGACGGTGGGTTCATCATCAGTCTTCCTGCTCATGAACAATCAATTTTCCTGACTGGTGAAACAACAAGAAGCTCCAGTGTAGCCATTGCTACTAATACCTTCTAACAAGAATGGAAGCAGTTTGTAAAGTTCGTCTTTCCAATACAGTTCAGTTGATTCAGGCGAGAAATTGGCGTGTTTTTTCACCTCACAATAGAAGCTTGGCTGGCTGCTTCCTGCAGAATTACTTTTTCAATAGTCAGCTATTTGCCCAACTGGAACCCAGTAGGATTGTCTCCTGCCTATATTCTTATATCCAGGTTTCTTTGGTGCTTCTTTGGTTACGCAGATCCAATATTTTCTATTATGCAGCAAATACAACCCTTTCAAAAATTGGTTTTACACTTCCATCTTTTTGGCAAAGCTCCATCAGCCGAAGATCCACAGTCAGTCTGGAATAAGAAATTCCCCTCTTTGACTACTAAATTTCATCAGAGCACATGTGCATATCAAGAGCAGCCCATTAAAAGAGTTTTTATTTGACTTAGACTTCATGGTGCCATACTTGGCTCAATTTTCATGGACTGCTGCCAAGGTAGAGATAGGTGATGAAAGGGTGCTAGAATTGTATTTCTCTTTCCAACTGTTACCACCAACACAGAGTGAATGCATCAGTCTCAGATGGTGGAGAGCAACAGTGGGACGTGCTTGGTTCAGAACTAGCTGCAGAACTGTCACTAAAACAAGTTTTGAAATGTAATGTGAAAGAACAACAGAGTCATGTACAACTGAAAGCCCATCGTCAGCACAGCAATCTGACTGCAACACGTATAGGCAGAGCTGAGTCACCCCTGGTATGTTTACGCTGGCATTTTTGTTCAGATCAGAATAACATTTTCAAAACTATCCACCCAGCCGTCTGGCTCTGCTTTGGTTCACTCCATAGAGCAATCCTGAACCATTCTTTTGGATGAAACGAAATTGGAATACGTGTTTTAGAACAGCACCTAATACACTCTAACATCTAGTTCAATCCTTGGGACCAGACAAAAGCTAAGCTGAAGTCCTCCCAGTTCTCCCATACATACCAAAACTAAGTGGTGTGGTCAGAAAATCTACCGCACCAGAAGTTTTCCTGCAGGGCTGCACTGGTTGCTGAAGTAGACACTGCTGCCGCACACAGGTAACAGTAAATCCTCAGCTGCAAAGGCTGCAGGCTGGTCTGCCAACCTACCTGAATGCAAAAAAGCTTATGAGACAGCTAAGCTCTGTGCTGCCATTCTTCATCAACAAATATGGTATAATTTGAACTAACACCTCAAACTGGCATTTCCACCAAAATAAGTGGTGTACCCTGACCGGATTCTCACTCCTACTTTCTTCCCTTGGACCAACATAAACATTTCTGTGGCTGCAAAGTGAATTATTCTGGGGAATGGAGTCAGCGTAATACTGAGTAGGTGCAATGAAACAGTCAATTTTGACCCAGATTAGTTTCCTGATAAAATTTACTACAGAGCTGCACAAGTTCTTGTCCCAGTATTACTGCAGGGTGACATGTGGAGAGGGATAAGCTGCTGTAGGCAAGTGGCATTGCTTCTTTTGGTGGCCATGTCAGCTGCAACATTTGTGAAATGACAGACTTAAAATAAACTCCTTTTTGGTGCAGTTGTAACTCTGAGTAAGGACAAGTTTATTCTCAAGCAACACAGAGCTGTCAAGCAAGCTGAGAACTTGCAAATGCCACAACAGCCTGAATGTCAAGACTCAAGTGTAGAGTGTAACAGTGTAACAGCATCGATGGTGGGTGACTCATAACAATGAGTCGAATCTGATCCCTTCACTGGCAGAAACACCTGCAAAAGACAAATCCATTCTCAGCAAACGTGAAAGGTCAGTTGTTCAGTTTGGAGCATTACTGATACATGTTAGGGAAATACAGGTTTTAGAGAGTACCAGTTATAAAAGTTAAAGGTTTTAAGTCTTACTCCATTCCAGGTTCTGAATGGCGACACCACCCCCTGCACCCTGATGTGACATTCACTGTCTGATGGGAATGTCAAATGAAGCTCTGACTTCAAGTCACTTTGATCTGAAATTCAAAAAGTGTAATGAGGCTTCTACAGAAGTAATATAGACACTATTAGTTCTGCTTTACTTCTGCGAAGATACCTCCCAAGTTGTATTTCAGCGTGTCTTTGTTTCAGTCTGAATACTCTTATTTCAGTGCAAACTGTAGGGAAATGCAGCTGATGGTCTTAATACATGAACTTGGAATTCAGGTAGGAGGAACGGCTGAATTCTAGGACTCATTTATCTAAATCGATACTAAGTAGACTTCTCCCACTTCCCTTTTGATATAAATTCCATACTAGTAAGTATCCACCTTGTTCAAAAGGTTTAGTATATGCCTCTTAGTGCATAGTATCATCATAGAACCATAGAATGGTTTGGGTTGGAAGGGATCTCAAAGATCACCTAGTTCCAACCCCCCTGCCATGGGCAGGGACACCCTTCACTAGACCAGGTTGCACACAGTCTCATCCAACCTGGCCTTAAAAAATTCCAGGGATGAGGCCTCCACAACCTCCCTGGGCAACTTGTTCCAGTATGTATCTCAGTATAGCAGATGGGCTGCGGCAGGCACCCAGGCAGTATCTTCCTCCTACCATTCAAAAGCAAACTGGTAATACCGTACAAGCCTGAAGTCACACACTCATCCTCATATGAAAGAGTCTTTTGGTTGTTCTTTGAATCATTTGGTCTTTCGATGCTGACTTGCTTGCCAGCTTAAGATTCACTACAGAAAACAAAAAAAACACCCCACTCTGTATCAGCCAGGATCTCTTATTTGTAACACTCTCCAACAATACATTGCCAAATTCCCATAGTCGTAACGCAATACAATGCTGCCATATTATCTTAACTAGTGACCGTGATCCCAGAAGTGGCTGAAGGTTCAGACATGCTTTCTTGATACAGGTCTACAATGATACATACAAGGAATGAAGAGAAACTCTCTAAGTGGTCAAATCAATACCAAAGGCCAGTAAAACAAGCCTCACAGGATGGGAGCAACATTTCTGTGACTTCCATTCTTCACTGCTCAGGATAGTCAGCTTCTCCCACTGTGCAGCCTGGTGTAGGATCATATTCTGAAACATCAATTTGAATGCATGGTATATACTCCTCCACATTTTGCAAGGTTGGGTGGAATTTTAACACTAGAGTTTCTCTCTTCTTGATCTGAAACATATCCCACTTCTCTATTTCTTGAAGGCTGATACAACACCAAGCTTCAACTCTCTGGGTAAGAAAACATGGTTCTTGTAATGGCTCCTATCTCAGAGTCTGTAGTCAGGAAGTTATCTTTCTGTTCTGCCCAGTAATTTACCCAATTTACCAGCAATACTGAACCGAGCCTAATAAATTTCAGCACAACTGTAAGTCACAAAAATGCTGAAGTCAAGGACCACAGTATTTCTGAAGGTTCAATCCAACCTTTTCCCTCCTGGGCCTCTGGAGTAGAAATCTGTGGTAAAATATTCACCCTTATTCAGTTCCCTGGCTGACCCAGTTCCACATCCAGGCAGACAATTTCTATAGCCTATCCAATCCACAAATTTATTTCCCAAATTGAATTTTGTGGGGGTTTCTTTGTTGTTATTCCTGAAATTCTGCTTGCTATATTTTCTAAGAGAAATGCGAAAGTTCTCCACGTTCAAGGCAGTAGCCATGCTAGTTGTTTATGAGAATGCCACTTCACAGAAGTAACACCGTGAATAAAATTTTAGAATCATAGAATATCCTGAGTTGGAAGGCACCCATAAGGATCATCGAGTCCAATTCCTGGCTCCACACAGGACCAGCCAAGTCAGAGCAGATGACTGAAAGCGCTGTCCAGACGCTTCTTGAACTCAGCCAAGCTCAGTGTGGTGACTACTGCCCTGGGGAGCCTGTTCCAGTGCCTGACAACCCTCTCAATGAAGAACCTTTTCCTGACCTCCAACCTAAACCTCCCCTGACACAGCTTCATGCTGTTCCCTCAGGCTCTATCCCTGGTCACCAGAGGGAGGAGATCAGTGTCTGCTCCTTCCCTCCCCCTGGTGAGGAAGCTGTAGGCTGTGATGAGATCTGCCCTCAGTTTCCTCTTCTCCAGGCTGAACAAGCCAAGGGACTTCAGTCTCTCCTCATATGTCTTGCCCTCTAGACTCTTCACCACCCTTGTTGCCCAAATTGCTATATATCACTGTTTCAGGTCTTCCTCCAGTCTTTGGGTGAACTTTTCAAGGGATTTGTTTATCATCAAAAAAGATTCTATGTACAGCACTTGCAAGCTTGTCTCCCTAGAAAACAGATGCTGCACCAACTACTAATTTTCCTTTTTGACTGATACGATCTGTTTTCAATGGTTTGCAGTCTCCTCCAGCAAGGTGGAGAAATTCAGCATCACATATCTTACACGCCCTGCTGTGCTTTTCCCGAGTCCTGTTTCCCTGAACATAGCAGGAGTCAAAGTACACGGAGTAAGCTGCTATGCTTACAGTTCCAGGCTTCTTTCCCTCCACCACTTCCAATCCCAAGCTGTCTCTCTAGGGAACACTATGAGCACCATTCACATCGTTCTGTGTTTCTGCTGCCTTTCTGCCATCTGCAAACAGTTGCAATTAAACCAACTCGCTGTTTGACTGTGTATTATCAGCAACATTTGTTATGAGACCCTTAGAAACCATACGGAATATTGAAACCCACACTTCTTTTAGCTACGTTTCAACCACGCTAAAATGCTGGGTTTCATTGCTCCCTGATTTAGATTAAAGGAAGATGCTTATCCCACTCACAGTCTTCCACAGGAGTTGTTTGTACCAATCATCAAGCATTTGCTTGGACAAATATACTGTAACATTACATGTTTTCATAAACAGGCAGAAAAAGAACATTTTGAAGAACTCCAACAGCTTATAATAGCCTACTAATAAATGCAAATGAGAGTTGGGAGAGCATTGGGGAGAGCAGCAGAAGGGGGATGTTTTGCAACTTCAGTAATTTCACTAGCTCCTATGGAAATATTCCCTATTTACAATGCCAAACCGAGATCAGAATCAGGTCAAATGTGCAGTAATGGAATTACAGTTATAGTAAAGATGTAACAGATGCAAAGTAGGAACTATCCAAAATACTTCATTAAAAAAATGTTTCACATACAAGGCCTTTACCAAGCAAGTCTGTAAGACAGCAGCAGCAAAAACGCAATTGGTGAGTGACAGCTTTTTGATCAAATGTGTATTACTTTTTTTTAACTCCTGTTAAAATGAATGAAACAATGGAACTGAACTCTACAGGAGTTCCTATGTTGCACGAAAAATATGATTCTAAATGCCCAAACCCACTTCAAAAGTTCAAGGGATAAAGCACTCCTGTGACCAAAGTTTTTGCCACTAACGCTTTCTCCAGGTTAAAACAAAAAAAAAATTAAAAAATGATGGCCTGAAAGGAAGGAAAGAGAAAAATCAGAGAGGATAAGAGAAATTGCTGTATGTTTTACAGCTATGTGGAGCATATGCAATAGTTTCTTCGATAGTGGTACAATCTGAGCAGATCACACACTTAGTCTAGTCTCCCCTCTGTGCCCATCCCCTCGATGTGGCTGCACAGCCATGTGTCTGGCCATGCGATAAACTGGAACAGTGAACTGCTCCTTAATCAAAAGTATCCCAAGGACAAAAATGAATTAGTTTCCTAATCCGTTTCACTGCACAGCACCACAAACAGCTGTGCAGGCACAGAGGGCTGGTTACTGAAGCAGGAACAAGAGACAGCAGCCGGGAGCAAAAGATTTGCTTATGCTGACATGGCTTCAGTAAGAAATGCACAAACTCTACCTGTGAGCCCCCCCAGACTGGGAAAGCTACTTGTTTCACAGAGCATGGTGGATACATTTTAATAAGTAACAATGAAATAGTGTAAACAATCGCTTTACATAATCCAAAAGTTGACTTAATTTATTGTGTGTGGATAAAAATGCAACATCAACAGTATTTTACTGCAAATTCTGCTCTTTTTGCATCTGGTTCATTGAGCTAAGTGCAACCCATCTGTTACCACATAAGACAGAAAAACAGTCAAACAGAAAAAAATTACTTAAAACAAATCCAAAATTATTTGCTTAGACAACTAATGAAGTGGAGTATATAAGCAATTAAACATTATAGGTGGCTTTACAGAGTACTACAAAATTGCAAGAAGGTTTATAAAAAATTATATCTGGGACAATTAGAAATATAAAATGGGGTTATTACATCTCATGTTGAAACTAGTTGCCTCAGAATAAGGCACATGCATGTAATAAATTAAAATGGTCTAATAAAACCTTTCTAATAGTTGGATATTGCATGGGAGACTGCAAACAATTCTGGACTAGATACCCAGAAGGAGTGTCCCAATAAGGAATAAATGTTGAAACAATTAGAACAGATTTCTTTCATTTAAGGGAATTATGTTACAGGGCTGATTTTTTCATCTTGGACAGTTTCTTCTCTCTCCACCATGCAAAAATCAGAGAGTGAATATCTCACTGCTGTAAGACAGTCATTCTAGCAGAACACTTCATGGCAAATGTTAATTTGCTACCACATGGGTTTTTTCAGTATCAGGCTCTAATACCATGATGTAAGTTGCATTTTCATGGGCCAAATAAGCAGAAGGTCTTTCCAAGTGACATATAAACATCTATTTTTCAATTCCTGAAAACTTCTCATTGTCTTGAAAGTCTAAGGGAGTCTCACAATAGTTGTTCAAATATAATTCCCACAAAAAATACAATTTCAGAGGTTGGACATTCAGAAGAGAGCAGGGAAAACTAAACAGAGGTGGAGAAAAGAACAAAAAGCAAGACTGGTAGGAAAGTCATATACGAAAATCATATTGTAATTGGCAGAGCTACAATAAAACTAAGCTCTGAAATATAAATGTATGATTTTGGGGAGTATGTGTGTGTGTGTGGAGGAAAGTAGAAGAACACAAATTAGTTTTCATGATGACCTTGGCCTAAACCATCCATGAATTCAAGCTCTGATGTGACTTCAGCAAAATAAAATTATTATCATTGTTGCTAAACAGACAAGAAATATCTCACCTAACACTGTATTACTTTTAGTTTAAAAAGATAATAGCATACACTTGACAAAGAAAGAAGCAGAGAACACATTGTGAAGTCACAACTCTTTCCATATTGGAAAACATATTTACGAACAACTCATTCCTACAGAAGTATGCATTTAAATAATTTTGGTGTCCACTGTGGGATTGTTCTAACCTATTCATTTTATTGTCAAGGAAATTTCTGCTAGTGAGTCAGCAAGAGTAAAAACAAAGACCACAAAGTATGCTCTTCTTCCTAATGTTCTGAGAATATGTAAACAACAGTGCCGAATGTTTTAGTTACATCACATGTTTAGTTTTCATGCAAGCCAGGGAATGATACAGATCTGATATAGCTCATAATTTAAGTTCTACACAGCACAAGAATTTATGCAAAATGTGATGGAAAACCTGCAGTTCTCAGGTGATCTGGGTTGTACTACATGCCTTAAACAAGGCATTGATATTCACTTGCTCCTGTCCCAACTCTCAGGAGCAAACACCATGAGAATCACCGTTGCTTCCCTTCGCAGCATCTCATCTTCAGCCACCACTGCTAGGGAAAACAAACTACCACAGAGAACCTCATAATATTCTTCTTTTGCCACATAAGCAGCAACTAAATAAGATTAATGTGCTGAAATCCCAGTCTCTTGTTTAGACCACAAGAAGAGTCTGACTAGATCTGCTAGATTTGGTTTCAAGCATTTGGATACTGGAAAACAGTAAGGATGTCAACTTTACTTTCCACCAGGTATTTAGATCTTTCACATAAATGGACAATGACAACAATCCATTTGGCTGTGGACCAGAAGGCAGAAAAATAGAAATACTGGAAGAAGAAAGTTATGGACCTTAGGAAAAATACTTCACCTCTGTAAGTCTATTTCCAAAGATGTTTTTAGCCCCACACAGTCGGGGTATGGGGCCGTAGGCATAGTTTGCTGGTTTACACCAGCACAAATCTCTACCAACCATCCAGTTATTCCACATGAACTTATGTAAACAGGAAGTATAGCAGTCTCTACTGCACTGAAAAACAAGTTGGGGAATAGGAAAGAAGGCAACTCACCCATTTGGCTTCCTTAGGAGACAATGCACTTTATGAAGAAACTTGAAAAGATACTTTAGTCTTTATTTATAGTAACTATAAGGGCCAATTCAGAATGGGGCGTAGAATTAATCTAACAGAAAGGATACGATATACTTCAAGGGATGATGACGACAGGTGCATAGGTCACCTTAAAACAGTGAAAACCCAAAATGGGCTTATTAGATGTAATAGTGACATCTCCTCATAGGTTTTATGAAGTACTATTTTCAACTTCCCTGGACTTTTCCATTTGATATTGAGTATTATAACTGCAAATTGTATAGTATTTCTAACTAAGTACTGTGTACTTCTTGGTAATTCATATCAATGCATTTTATATTAGATCTTTTCTAGTTCTAGATAACTGTCATTCTTCTCTCAGTTTGTCAGCATATGAATTTACCTACCGCATACTCATGCCTTATTGAAAAATAACTTTTTGAGCAAGGAATTCGTAGATGTAAGAGACACTTTCTACACACAGGCCTGAAGGAAGCCCCCAGCTCGGCACTTCTCTCTTCACGTGGGAGCAAACCTTGTTACACCTGCAGAACAGCCCCTCCTTGAGTCTATGTAAAGAAAGAGGGTGAACACAGTTTGGTAAGCAGTGCATAGGTGTAACACATCCAGAGTTTCTAAAAACATATTGTTGAGGAAAAACAACTGCAGAACATATAAATTACCGTGTACCTATTACTGCAAAAATGCTTAAGAGTTTTTGCTGGCCTTAAATTTTCAAACAATAGAACTAACGTTTCATGATACACCCTTCTTCAGTACCACCCTTAAAAATTCTCTCTCTCTTCAAATCCTTACAGCAGAACAAAGCAATTAAATTCTGCTACTGACTGCACGCAAAAACTTACTGTTAACTTTAAACCCTAAAACAAGTTAGACTATCATTACAAGGATCAAAAATACTGCCCCGTCATCTAAACTACTGCTTCTAAAAGGCACGCTGAAGTAGCGTACCTTGAAAAGAACCACACGTTCATGCTAATTCTATGTATCCACAGGCTTTTTCATCAAATTCACAGTGCTGAAAGTATTTCATGGCAAGTCACATCCCATTGTTTTCTCTCAACTGTATGATAGGCCAAAAACATTCAAGGGCAGAATATAATCCGTATTACACCAAATCACTCATAACCAGTGAATTCAGAGGAATTCATTTAAGTCGTCATGGGAGTAATCAGACATCTTCATGATATCCAAATGTTACATTTTCCTTAACTAATATGGAGATGTTTCTCAATCTAAGGAAACCGAGGACAATAAATAATCTCCTTCAAATTCCGTTTCAATTACTATTTATTCCATAACCACAATGCACATGGTACTGCACAAACAAAATAAAATAAACACAATCGCTTTTGCCATCTTGTGAAACAGTGTGAAATCAAACTCCAGACAAAGAACTAACCTCAGACAAATTGCGCTAGGACCAGGGGTTAGCTACATGAATTCACACAGCTATACAACAGGTTATCCACATCATTCACTGTTTTCACAGTAAAGGAGATGAAGATTAGCTCGCATTGAACCCAACTCCCTCCCCCCAAAAAGAGTCACATAAAGAAGAATGTTCTTTAAAGCAAAAGTAAATTTATTCCATACGTTTCTCAAAAAAATCACTTCAATCTGGAAAGCAAAAAGCACAGATGAAGTCAAGTTGTGTATTAAACAGAGACGATGGTAGTAAAGTCTGGCAAAACCACTTGGTACAGTTTGTCTTTTCCTTCAGTCCAATCTCAACTGACAAATGATTCCTAGTTAAGTTCCCTACAGAAGACCTATGAAGAAAATTTGTCTTTTTGGATTTTGCCAGTTGACACCTTTCTACATTTTGTCACCTTTCTACAGCAGATAAACTGCTGCTCACCAAATTTCTAGTAACCAGTACAATTGGATGAATCCAGTCAAGTACCATCCCTTTATGGTAGTACATCTGACAAAATAATTTTCAGAAATGAGGTAATTTAGTGAGAACAGCCATACAAGACTTCTAAAAACCAATGTTACCATCACAAAGAGGTAAAACCACCTTGCATTAGTGATACAGAGGACTGCGGCATAACACTGAATCATCACCACTGACTTTGCCCATTCTGATTACTTATCAGAAACAGCAGCTGTTGTGTGCACTCCGCTGCACTTCTGATGAGTTGTCATAGGGAACTGAGGGCACTAAACATGGCCTTTCTCTAGCAACTGCACGGAGGTCCTTACGGGTCACCTACATTACCTACCAGGTGTGGTCGGAAAGGGTAGTTGAAAAAGTGAGATGGAATAAGAACTGGAGTTCGTCGACAAGCAAATGATGTGATGGTTTATATACGATTGATTCCTCCATTTTTTCCCTGTGTGGCTGGTTTACTTCTACTTGTCAGAGGTGTGCAGTCATTCAGACACTAATAAGAGATTCTACCCTTTCAAAATAAGCTTTGGAGAAGTCATCCTATGGCCTGGATTCTTACGTAAACTATTTTTAGATAATGTCATGCTGTTTCTAGAAGCCATAACCCAAACTAGAACATCTAGCTGTTAGAAAAGCGGTGATGTACTTCCCATTGCTATTTGATACCATTCAAAGTATGAGTTCATTGCTGCCTGGGCTACATTTTGAAAGGCTAGGTCTTCCTTCAGGATTCTGTTAACTTTATGGTACGTTCATGGAGCTGTACTTTATTTGTGAGAGCCTCTGTCACTAAGTTTAACCATACTAATATTCTACTTTAGTTTGACACTAAGTTCTTTGTAACGTATACAAAGTTGGGTGTGCGTGCATGTATATACACAGCCATCACATATATGGAAGTCTATGCAGTCTAGAACAGAATCTTAGCAGCCACACTAAATAAAGCATGATTTTTTTTTTTTATGTATGCTATTACAGTGGCACCTCTCCCTTAGTTACACTCAATAAACACAGACCCAACACCAGTCATTAGACTATCGACTTTTTAGACTGTCACAATCTGCGCACTCTCATTTCTGTGGGGGTTCATGGTCAAGTGAGACTGATGGAATTGAAAGATATCCATGTACAAAGTTGCCATAGATCATATCTTGACATTAAGAGATCTGCAACAATCATCTCAGAAGCAGAATGCTTTATTAAAGGCAAATTTCTTCTCCAGCTGTGTAGAACAAGATGTCCTGAGCTAACTGCTCATTCTATGGTCAAGCACATGCAATACATTTCCCCATCAGTATCCTACGTACATTCAGAAATCTCATTCCACATATACGCAATCCTGCGCAGGAACTCATGAAGACGATGACGACATTCAGTGCACTTCAAAACCATCTTCCCCTTGGAGTATGTCCGCTCAGATAAATTACGATTTTGAGATTAGGCAAGATAATATTGTGGATCTTGGATGACTGTCAGCAATGGAATCCCAGAAGCCACTTTTACTAGTAACCTTTGTAACTCTCACTGGAGCTGCAGTGGCAGATCGCTTACACAAATGCTTTTCCCAGCAGAGAGGAAGACACGTTCGTCATTTTCTGAAAGCTCAACTGTTTGCTTCCAACAGGCCTGTCACCTGACTTGCCAATACTAATTTGGTTAGCTACTAAACCAGCAGAATGAGGATGATTCTTACCCCAACTGGACAATGCACAGGTTGAAGACTGAGGATCAGAGGATCGAACGCAATGTGATAAATGGCAAAGGTGTCATGAAGGTGGGCACTTCCAGATACATGAAAACTTGTAGACACAGGAACATGACATTTTTATATACTTTATATGCTGCTGAAATTATTGAAAAATATTTTCAGTGTCTTCCTATGTAAAAAGCTAATGTGAATACATGAAGTTCTGCTTTAAAGTCACAAATATACATACAAATGGCACTGTAAACTGTTTTCTACATCTTTGGCTATACAACATTAATAAATCACTACCTGCCTGAGAACTAGCTGAGGGAAGAAGGAAAAAGAAATGGCAGAAAGTTGTTCGTTCCAGTATCAAAAAAGAACAATAAGTCAAAGACAGGACTGGTAGCCTACAGTGCATGGTCTATTTTAAATTAATGCCCCACCTAACATGCCTGTGTAAAAGAAAGATTCCCTAAAAGGTTCTACCCTGAAGTACATCATCCTATGAGCTGACAAGAATTCTGATTAAAAACAGGACAGCAAGCAAACCAGGAAAGCATGCCATGTTTTGTTGCATGGGTTTGTGTCATATGATACCTGTATCATGATAGATGTCAAATACCTACAGAACCAATACAGGTGAAGATGATCTAAAGCTAAATGAGTAAAGTTAAGAAAATTTTGTCATCATACAACTTCTATGATAACTTAGGGAATGAGATTCAGCTTAAGCTCTTTTTTTGATCATTTGCAGTCTTTCCCCTTCGTTCGCCTCTGTCTTAAACATAAAGTCCACTGCAAAATGAACAAAAATCTGCCAAGGTACAAAAGGAGGAACTAAATCTTCACACCAGCTTTCAGTATATTTCATTTTGCAATGAATACATCAAAACTTTTCCCAGTTACTCTGCAGTGCATGCAAGCTGAAAGGTAGAAGCAATGTGCATTTCCAAGCAAGCTAAAGACCACATTGTCTTAAGCTGATGTGTGTTTTTTCCCCACAGTTGCAGAGTTAATCTTGGTCCTGTTTCTGGTCCCTACCCTTGTAAAATTTTTACATCTTTTCATTTAAGATACATGGGGTTTTTGCAATTACGTCCAACCAGAGGAACTCTAAGCTGCTGGATCCCTGTATCTAACATACTTACCCAGGAGTTCTGCCTGGTTTTAGTCACTGTAACAGCCATCTGCAACCACTGGTTTACAAACAGAAGCCTCTGCTTTCAAAATACATTGTTGCCAAAACACTTAGAAAGTTATGAAGTTTTTACAGTTTTAAATTATTATTCTCCTTTTATGTGACCTTTTTGTATACACTGCCACTTATGCCAATATATTCATATAGCAAATACCCCCATAAAGCAGCTCATAAATGGCATCAATAACTTAACATACTCAAAATTCACTGTCATCCTTAAGTTCCTTGTTAACTAGAACCTTATGTATAAAAAAGTTAGAATTACATAGAGACATGATGAAAACATGCTAAATACATCGATTCATTAAGAAAATGGAAACTGATTTGATTTAATCTGTAAGTGTGTACAAAGCTAGAAGCAGCTATGTATTCATCCATCTTATCAAGCATTTTTGCTGAGGTCAAGAATCTTAGTCACACCATTTACGCATACCTACACTAGCCAAAATACCAAGCTTTGGGATCAAAACGTTGCATTAAAATTTCACAAACTACTAATCTTCACCCAAGTCTGAAGAATCAAAAGTTGTATTTTAATAACATCAGTTAGACAGAAGATAGACAGAAGATTGCTCCATGCATGGATAATCTTCAACAGCTGGCAAAAGACTAAAAATGTATGTGACATACAAAAAGGCACTGCACCTTTCAGAAGGTATCATTACAGCTACTTATGTCTCTGTGGGGTTGTTTTATTCCTGCCTCGATTTGTATCAGACCCCAGTGGGGTTTAGAAAAATTGTGTGGACAGGGTGGTGTCAAACAGAATCAACAGCAGCAATGGACATCTGCCTACAGGAGTTGGGCAGGCACCATGCCTTTTTCTGTCTGATTGTATAGTACATTATAGATGTCAATGACAACAAGTGTAGTTTTTGTATAGGCCTTATGCCTGTTTTCACTGTCAATGTTTTAATGCCATTAGGTAACACAAAGCAGAACTCAAAACATTTTCCATGCTATGTAATCCAAATTCTAATCCAAGATCCACTATGTACTGAATCTGCACAGTGTCTACATGATCTTTTCACAGAATTTGTTTTATTTTGTCTTTCTAGCATAAACAAACTACCATCAGCTCATTTCAGGAACCACAAGTTCTATATGGCATGATCCCTTGGCTCCCATTCCTCATCTCTGAAACATCTGAATGCCTCCCAATGTATTTGTTTTGGTTTTAATTAGGAAGAATACAAAGAGAAATGTATTTGAAAGCTTTTGAAATAAATACATGTTAGGTATTAATATGTTAGGTATTAATATAGGCTGGAAGGAGTTCCTTTCACAGCTTGGGCCAAACTTCAGGGAACTTCTATCCCTTTCACAGGTAAATTATTTTTGCTGGAATGGTAGAATAGAATAGAATAGAATAGAATAGAATAGAATAGAATAGAATAGAATAGAATCATTAAGGTTGGAAGTGACCTCAAGGATCATCTAGTCCAACCCTCCCCCTACCACCTATTACCCACTAAGCCACGTCCCTAAGTACCACATCTAACCTTTCCTTAAACACCCGCAGGGACGGTGACTCCACCACCTCCCTGGGCAACCTGTTCCAATGCCCGAACACCCTTTCCGAGAAGAAATTTCTCCTCATCTCCAACCTGAACCTTCCCTGGCGCAACCTGCAGCCATTTCCCCTTGTCCTGTCACTAGTTATCTGCGAGAAGAGGCCGACCCCCAGCTCACCACAACTTCCTTTCAGGTAGTTGTAGAGGGCAACAAGGTCTCCCCTGAGCCTCCTAAAAAAGCCCAGTTCCTTCAGCCGCTCCTCATAAGACCTGTGCTCCAGCCCCTTCACCAGTGCATTAAGCACTGATGCATTAAGCACCAGCATAACAAACAGTAGAAACTACACTTACCTCCAGAACCAAGTGGTGTGATATTGCCCCCTCCCCCAAAACTAATCTAGTTCAGCCGTTTTAATGGAGTTTATCCAGAAGCAAGACTTCCATCAGATCCACAACACTCTGTCATCCAAACAGTATCATAAATCTCAAGTGAGAACCAAGGATTTTGTTCTGCTGCTTTAGATAAGTTAAATTTTAAGTACTATTTTATTGGACTAGCTTTCTCCAGCTGCCAGTAGCAGTACACATTGGCCGACATACACTTCTAACACAGTTCTATATTTAAACATGCTAAGTTGGCAAAAGCGAAGATTCTAACCTCGCTTTACAACGCACTTGCTTTGCAACTTGCACGCACTTCGTGCTCTCCACTGAAGCGCGATACCCCCAGCTTCTCAAAACGCAGTGAAGAACTGAGGTTGTACTGCAACTGTATGCTTTGGCTAGGCAAAAGCCTGCACCTCCAGGAAAAGCCGGTGCTTGAGTGAGCTTGTCGGAAACCGAGGGAGGGCAATATCAGCCATCCACACCTCCAGACCTCTATAGCAGTAGCAGCAGACGCTACCCGAGGACCAGCAAACGAGGTCCCACACCTCCCGCCCAGCAGCCTCCAGGTGCCCGACCCCCGCAGCCCCGGCCCGGTGGCAGCAGCCGAACGCTGGCGAGGACGGCGACCAGGTTCAGCAGGGAACAGCCAGAGCCGTCTCCCCTCACCGCGGACTTTAAAAGGCAACAGAAAAGCCCTTGGCTTCCCTCCTCCGAGCAAGTCCCCTGGCACTAACAATAACTCCTCGGA
>VWZZ01005416.1:118662-149025 GCA_013399095.1 Psophia crepitans | reverse complement strand
CGGGGGGGGGGGGTGTCAGCGCCCCTCCAACCGCCCGCTGGAGCCTCCCGCCTGGCGGGTTCCCCCTCGGCCCCGCGCCTGAGCCAGGCGGGAGACCCCGGCAGCGGCACTTCCCCTAACCCTTCGCCCACCCGGTCCCGACGAAGGGAAAGGCGGGAGAAGGGCGCCACTTACGGAGCCCGGGCACGGTTCCTTGCGACGGCGGCGGTTCGGGCGGCGCGGAGGTGCGGCGGCAGCGGCGGGTCTCTCTCAGCGGCGAAAGCCGGGGCGCTCCTCCCCTTTAGGAAGCCCCCATGCCCGGCCTTCCCACACGTGCGGGCCCGGCTAACCCCACCCCGCTCCGCCGAACCCCTCCCCGCCCTCCCCCCTCTCCTNAGGACCAGGCCACCCCCTCTCAGCTGAGCGGCGCGGTGGCGCAGCGGGGGAGTAGGGGCCCTTCCCAGGAAGGGTCGGCCCGTGTTTCCCGCTGTGTCCCGCGGGGAAGCCTCGGGCAGCCCCGACCCCACGGTCGGATCCCGCCTCAGAGCCGTTACAGACACCCCCGTAGCTGTCACAGAACGCCCTGCACCTCCTAACGGCCGAGGAGTCACGGCTAAAGTCCCACCCGCGACACCCTCCCGTTTCTCAGTACCAACAGCCACCGGGGTTTTCTAACCTAGTTGTGCCCCGCGCGCTTTGAAGTCCTGGTGTGAACAGCACCTGCGTGGGCTTCGCGGTCCGCCCTGGGAGACAGTTTCCCACAGCTTTAGGCGGGTGAGGCTGTGGGTGGATGCTTCCCCTGGCCTCGGGTTAGGAGGTGGGAGGAACAGGCGATCCGGACTCGCTTCGAACTTCCCTTTACCACATGTTGAATGTATTTTCCAGGGCAGTTTTCGGGAGCGTGTGGTGGGGCGGCATGTCATGGGATCCTCGTGGAATCCTTTGGGATTTCATGGCGGAGCTCCGGGGAGCGATGGGAACGCAGGGGGAAAGGAGGCTGAGGCTCTCCTAGCAGAGAACACCTCCGAAGGTGCTCCTGGGATACAGCATGGGCAAAATTTGGCAGAGAGCAGCAAAAATGCCACAGGATGGGATACAGCACTGGACTGGTGTTGTCAATCAGCTTAATAAATTGCCTTTTCCTACGAGCCTTGTCATATTTGTTCGAGGTGCCTGGGACTTGGCAACTCAGTCCGTCCACAGGTCGGAGAGTTTCTCTGCCTCCCTCTCCTTCAGCCTAAATAATTCAATTCTTTCCTCCGGGCCAGATACCTTAAAAAAACTCATTTTAGGGCTAAGAATAGTCTTAATCTAAGAATAGCTAATGCTAAGAATAACTAACATTAAGAATAGCTGGAATAAATCTTACAATCATCATCTCTTTTTCCCTGCGTATATTCTACTTACATAAGTCCTTTCCTTTCAACGCTATAACTTGAATCGTTGGGAATACCTTTAAAAATTTTGTCTGTGGATCTGCTTGTCTCCTTTCGGCGATATTCCGTCACCATATATGGCATGTGTTTGCACATATATGTGCATGTACATTATATGCACATATACATCTATCCCTACTGTAATCTAAGAAAATAGAAGTTGTTCCATGGACACCAGAACTAACAATACAGCTGACTTGTGGGGGAAAAAAAAAGTCTTCACTGTCTTTGGGTTTTAATGTGACATGTTTAAACCTGACTCTTTTGCTCAGACCACGATTTTCCAACACATTTTGTATTATGATACCCTTGTGCCATCAGTGGATCACATATAACTAACATTTCACTGCTGGGGTAAACTCTTACATAAATTGTTATGAACAGACCTTAAAATTTGCTTCAGATAACATTTGAAAAAGACCAGTTATCACTCGTCGTCACCAACTATCCTCAGTTCAAGCTAGTTACTTAGCTTGCATTTCACCAAAAATAAAGCTAACATATTTCCATAAAGACTTTATACTGATCCTACAGTGCTTCTACCCACTCCACATCCATATGATTTCCCGAAGAAGCTAATGTGATGTTCTGTCAAGGATCCAGGCAAATCCCGAGAAGGTCTGGTTCAGTTTCAGCATTCCTAGATCTCTACTTTTTTCTTTTTTTTTTTTTTTTTTTTGTAGAGGACTTGCAGATTGAATATTCCCTTCTGTTTCATTTTTGGGTCTAAATGCCATTTGCTTTTCAGGCAAGAAGTTGTCTGTCTTAAATATAGTTCTTTCCATGATGAATAACAATATTCCTTACAGTTATATAATATTTAACTGTGTAAATTTCCTTTAGACCAAAGGGCTTTTTTTTCTTCTGTGAAGATGCCACCTGAAGTGGTCATGTGTATGTGTGTGTTCCTCTATCAATACTGCCTGTAAAGTATGAATTTAAATATTTACATCCAGTATAAATGGGGTTTTGAAATGCTGCCACCTAAAACAGGAGAAATGGCCAGATATTATCTCAGCCCTAATTATATTACGTTGCTCTGTTAACAACTGAAATGGCTTTACCCTGCTCTCTCAGTCACTGTGGTGGCTTTGAAATGTTGACAGGTCCATAACTGCTTTTATGAAAAGCAGCAGAGTGTCACAAGCCTCAGCATGCATGTTTCTGGGAGGTCTGGTAGCCCTGCACAGCCTCAGCTCTCCTTTTCTTCAGTGGAAAGTCCTTTCCCGCTGACTCTGCAGCCAAGGTAAAGTGCCTTTTGGAATGGTCCCCATTTGCGAGGAGGCTCAAACTCAGATTGTCAGCCTTCAGTCTATCACTGGCCATTCGTAAATACTTCAGATCTGATTCAAATGTTTAGTATGTACTAATGTATCACGCAAATAAATCAAATAGCAGTTATTCCAGTTTGCCGGTTTTGCAACCTCAGGACTGAGTGTATCCTACAGTCAAATGTGCAGCTGCAGCTCACAAACATACTCACGGTCCAGCTTCAAACCAGCTAGATCAGAAACCAGTAGAGTCAGGGAGTTCAGTGCTAACATCAAACATGCCCAAGCATTTTCTTGTCTACCAAAGCTTCCTGGGCATGTTTGGAGTCAGCAATGAGCTTCATAGCTCCCTAACTACAGATAAACAGACAAGAATTAGTCCAGGAGAACAAGATACCTGCTGCCATCACTGCCTGGACTGCCACAAGGAAATACTCAAAAGTACCTTTGTTGCTCTTGTTGAGGCTAGGACATTGTATAGCTCCTTTCAGAAGCAGACCAAATGCCATCTTTAGCCTGACTAGGTTTTGCCTTTCTCCTTGCGCAGGGAACCTCTTTCAGAACTGCAAAGCGTCTGTAACTCTGATTCAGCACTTACACTGTGAGTTTCTTACTTCATAAGATCACACAGAGGACCAATCTGATGAAATAAGAAGAGCAGAAACATATTTGGGGAGTGGCTGTTTAGTGACTTAGCACAACAAAAGTGAACTTATGGCTCAGAGGAACGAAAAATTTTCTGTTTATCTGCAGAAGAATAAATAACGAACCATTCTTTTCAACACTCGTGTTCCCATGTGGTTGGACTGCTTTTCCTTTTAAATTCTCAGTAGAATTTCTCATCTTCCCTTTTCTGGATATTTGAGGTATAGTAGGGAGTGTCATCAGCCCACTAAAAAATAGCTACATCATTAACATAAGCAGCATGGTGAAGATTTTTTTTTCCTGATGTGCATCAATTATTCAGGGAAATTATGTTACTAATGGGAAGCCTGCTCAACCAAAACATTGGAAATCCGAAAGTTATTTGCTCTTGCCCTTGCCCTGTGTGCAAGACAACAGTTTTGACTAAATGTTCTAATGCGTATCAATAAATGATGTGTATGATGCGTAAAAGAGAGTACTGGAGTAACTGGGCTTGTAACTATGAATGTTGTACTAAGTCCTCTATGTGCTGCATTACATATCAGATGTGAAATGCTAAAATAATTAAGCACAACAGAGTTAGTCTCACCGAATCTGTGATACAAAATTAGTTTTGTGAAATTTTCGGCATCCTGCTGCTTATTGCTGCATTGTATGTGCTGTTACTGTACGAATACAAAATGACTATTCTCCACTCCATTCCTTAGCTGATAATAGCAGTGAGATTTTTATCATGTGTAGAAAACAAAGGTAAAAAACCAATGGCTCCTCTTTTTTTTTTCTTCTCTCTTCAATCTTCTACTGGAGTGATGCAATAGAAACATAGAGGTGGGTTCTTATTCTGTAAATTATAGTCTCTTCCCCTGCTAACATATTGCTTTCACCTTTCTGTTTTTCACTAGGTGGTTTATTTTTTTAACTGTTCCTATTCTGAGTATTGATTGTCCTGCGGGATGCATTGACAGGAGGAAATGTTGGAGAGATAAGTATTAATATACTTAATAAACACAAGTTGTAAATTTCAAGTCTTGAAGTTTAAACATGTAATTTTCCATTTAAACACTTAAAGTAGCCTTATTTTTCCAGTTTTCGGTCTTAGTGGGTCAGCCTGCTATTAAATGGCTTTCAGCAAATCAAGTAACTACCTAGAAGTATGAAAAAATAATGGCCAGCCAGTGAGAATGAGTAGGGTGGTCACCCAACTGTATGGTGGTACGGGAAATGAACCTGGAAAAGAAAGGCATCATGTAGTGGAGACATAGAGATATAGAGATATCCACCTCTTTCCCTCTGAATTTCAAACTGCTCTGTAGATTCTTGTGAGATGTAGAGAGTTGTGCCATACTAACAGGCTGATATCAGTACTACCATCTTCTGCAAGCTCATTGTGAGTCTTCAGACACTTTCCTCAACACCTTGAGTCCAAACGTTTGGGAGAAAATCTCTTGTATTGTAAAGAAAAACCTGGAAAACATATACCTTGATCTGAGTGAGGCTCAGAAAACAAGGTTCTGAAGATACATAACATAAAATTTAACATTGAAAAACCCGGTAACTTTTAAACAACTCTCCTAATTTTTGAAGTCTGAAAAGCTTTTAGATACAGTTCATGATACTGATTTTAACTGATGTGTATAGAAGAATATTAGCCCAGGCTTATTGATCATTATCACTTTATACAAAAAGGCTCAAAAAAGAGAGTCACGATGGCAAAGAGGAAAAAGAGTAGGAAAGAATAACCTTCTCTAACAACCCAATATTCCTAACAAAGCTATCAGAACTTAAAAAATAAAGTTCGCTTACGGGTACTTAGCTATGGTGGTAGGTACAATAATTCTTTTAATAGATGTTTTCAGGGAAATTTTATCTGAAGGAAAGTATTTAGTGGAGCTTTTAATGTCCTGGGCTGTGCTTGCTGGTGATTTGGCAATGTTATTCTTCTCCACCTGGTTCATGGCAATGTTATTCATAGTCAGTGATCCTGTGAGGAATGCAAATGCTGTAAAAATTAAGACAGTCTTCCTTGCAGACAGGTTGATACCCATCGGGTTGTGACAGAACTATTTGGTGGAACAGAAGCTTCACGTTTTGGGTGCCTGGAATACATTTAGCCACCAGATAAATAAGAGCTTTTATTATGCAGGACAGATCGCCCTTTAAACTTTTCAAATACAAACACAGAGCGAAAAAAGTTTGCAAAGGAAAAAAAAGAAAAACCAAGAAGTATTTTTAATCTGTGTTAATAAATAAAAACCCACTGTATTTTATTAGACTGAACAACAACAAAAGAGTGTTTAAATAAATCACAGAAAAGTAGTGTATCTCTGTAAATAATTCATTACCCATTTGCAGAAAAAAAGGTGTAAGATTTAAAAGTGTATTTCCATGAACACTGGATGGCAATTTTTATTCTTTCCAACAGTTTGGGGGTTTATTTTCTTTAGAGACCTTGGCTCTGTAGAGTCAGAAATGAGTTATTGCTTTTCCATAACAGTAGGAAAAAAGCTCTGGCAGTACTTGATCTTCAGCTGCATAAAGCAGGCCTGCTATTTGAGACTTCAAGGGGGTGTACCAAGGGGAGTGTAGGGGGGAGTGGCACTAGAGCTGCAATCATCTTCTGTTTTCCAGCAAAAAATGTTGAGGTAACTAACCAACAAGCAGTACCTCCAGCAACCTATGGCAAGTCTCAGCTGTTGAGCAACTGAGGCCATGTCAATGAAACTTCTAAAAGTGGAAGGCACACGTGCCAAGAAACCTGCCCAGCCTCATCAGCAAAGAAAACAGACTTTTTGTTACAGTTATCAGCAGGTTGCTTACATATTAACCACTGCTTTACAGTCTCCTGTACACAGATGCTGTTCACAGGCTCAACATATTCTCTTCTAGGGTCAGAATTTACCTAAGTACTTAAGGTTTGATTAGCCATAATGAATCACATGAGTTGCCTCAGTAAGATATATTAGGCGACTTGCTGAAGCCAAAACAGGCAGCATGAGTTTTGGCACATTTAAAGAATGAAACTGCCTTATAGGATTGTGAGGGTTGGCTCTTCTTCATCTCTCCTACTTTTCCACATGAGCTGTGCATCAGAGTGACACCTTAATTTGTCTGAAAGTAGTGGAGGAGGTAATCTCTTAAATTAGGATGGGCTTCTAATTTTGGTTTTTAGTCTTTCTAATACAAGTAGGTGCGAGTTTTGCAGTCTGATCTGCGTAGAGGGGCTTCTTGAGTTCAGAAATTGTATGCATTATTTATGCATATATGCGTTACTTAATGGAGTTCTGCACAAAAGTAGCACCTGCCGATGGGTTTTGTCTGGTATGGGGAGCAGCAAAAAGAGGACAGTCGTGTTCCAGTAGAAGCGAATTGCAAAGGCTGAAACTGGAACTCCTTTCTAAATATGGCCCTGCCAAAGTGACGTTGTGAGGTACCGTTGCTGTTGTCAGTTCTGTAAGCTTCTGAACCACAAACGTTTCTTCTTTCCCAGCATCAAAAGAGCCTGTGGACTGTATGACAATGTCCTCAGACACCTAGCTGTCTTGAAGAGGCTAAACTTTCAGTTTAGAGGGGGAGAAAGTATCTCACCCACGATTTATAAAGCAGGCTCAGATAACCAGCTACAGATGCTGTCTCACTGAGCTTCTGGAATTCCTCAAAAAAAGTTCATACTTTGAGAACAAACCTCTATGTAAAGATACTCAGGTTATCTTTTAACACACAAGCCTTTTATTCTGGATTCTGGTAACTATTCATGCAGAGCTTTCTGTCACTGCTGTCAGAATTTTCCTGACATGCGGCTCTGGATCTCTTGAAGTTTGGTCAGGCTCTTCTGCACCACATGCCAGTTGAGCAGAGACATTGGAAGAAAGATGAGCTGCTTCACACGTTTCAGTCAGATAGTTAGTTTTAATGTCAAAGACAATCCTACATCAATGGAATTGGTCTTAATTAATTAATAGTCTATTACTTGGACTTTCACCAGACATAGTAGTTTTAGTTTTGCAGCTTACACTGTATTCAAGAGCTCCTGCTTACTAGAACTTCCAGCTTTCCTAAATCAGTTCCTGTGATTCAGCATGTCTCTGTCACTCAGAGAACTGACCAAAATTCTTACAAAATCGCTTTTCAGAGTAAAGCAATACTTGTAATCAGCTTTCCCAGGAAGATTCTGCTGACCTTTGGGTTGCTGTGTAGTCCCCCACACAGCTATTCTTCTCCTTCTCTGTGGCTGAAGATGTGAGAGAAGAACTTCCCACAGAAAAAGGGTGGGAGAGAGCAGCCAGATGTGGAAGACTTAAACAGCCCTTCTGCCCTTGGAAAAGAAGGAGTATAAATATATACTGACACATTTTTAAGTTCAGCTCTGCCTAGCATGGTGGGAAGGAAGTTTGTCTGAATCATTCAGTCCAAGTTATACCACTGGGGAAACCATAATGTCAGCACACTGCTCCATCTCTGCACAACAGCATTCATTAATTACTGAAATATTCCCTGAGGAAAACAATGTTTACAACCGGGGCTTGTAATTGATTACAGAGATGCCACAGATTCTATGACTAGGTACATTGTGTATGTCTTTGCTCATCTGCGTTTGCATATGTATAGTTTATGTAAAAGTATACCTTATACATATACGTACTCTAAACCCGATGGAAAGAACAAGTTTGCAGCTACTATATGATGAAACAAAGCTAAATTTTTAAGCAGTAAGGAAGAATGCAACATGTTTAGGCTATTGCACATAATTTCTCTTCATATCTTACAACATTTGCTCTTTGGATCTGTTTCTTCAAAGAAAAAGATCGCCTAGATAACTTCTGACAACTGCCACTGGATTTTGCATTTGACCTTCCTGTTCGCTTCCTCGTCTGAACGATGGAGTAACAGGCACCAACAAAATGGTTTAATTGTTCCACTCCTGATGTTAGTATTCATTAGTAAGAGATGACATGATCATTGAAAGTATATCCTGCAAAATTCTTTGAACCCATCGGAGGAAAGCTGGTAGTAAATCTAGGGTGTTATTCATATGATGGATTTGTATGCACCACCTTTCTTCACATTGCTATTGATTTTCTTGAATAACAAGTGTGATTCATACCCTATTATTCCTTTCTTCTTTTGAGACATGAAATGTGGTAAGCTTAACTGAGCAACAAGTGATGGAAGACTTTGTTTTCTCATGGCATAAATACTTGTACTTTATCCCCTTTCATCACCCATATGTGTAACTATTGTCCTTCGGAATGAGGGGAGCTAATGCCATCCTTTATGTGGAGGGAAATCTGTCAGTTTAATATTTAATCAATACTGATTAAATTCATTAATCAACATGAGAGACTGCTGATAAACTACAGGAGCTGTATCTTCTCTTGGGCTTAAATCTGGTAACTCTGGTGAACTCCTAAGTTTCTACTGGCCTCTGAAACAAATATAAGACCCAAGACTCTAGGGAGAACTTGGAGTGCTTGTTTTAACAAAATCAGCTTATTTGAGTAAAATGCTTTACTGCATGAAAACTGTGATTGGAAGAAGCTCATTTGGGTTCAGAGTTGTAAGCACTGAAAAGGTAGAGGACACGATTCTGTTAATGTTATAAGATTCGTTTTGTTACTTATGTTCTACTGATGTTAAAGGTAATGTGTTCAGTGATTCAAGTAGCAGAAGGAAAGGATTATTTTGGAACATTTCCTATCTACAGCAGTACAAACAGTTGCACATTCTTTAATGATGTGTTTTCACATTCATAAGGACCTCTGCAGAACTCAGGGGAAGAACGTGTCCCTCAGAGCTGGTTCATGACTGTAGCCACTTACGCAGGAGGAACAAGCACTCTATCGGGGAGGTAGTATTGAGTCTTGACTGCAAATGCAAATATGGAAAAGTCTCCTCAGTATGTTAGCTTTCTCAACACTGACTTTCTAATTTTCCAAATTAAGTTTGCTTGCTTCAGTACATAAATTAGTTTACAATACGCATCTTCTTCCATGTAGTAACCAAATTACCATTTCTGCCCTCTTAATTGCTCAGTGAACTTTACTTGCACACAAACACAGAAATATATGTGTATTTGCATTATGCATTCGTGTATATCTAAGTTTGCAATATTTCTTATTCTGTGGCTGATCTTTACATTTGTTAAAATGCTGATGCACAAGACACAATATAGTAATCATACTAAATATAAGGAAACTGCAAACAGAAATGTAGTCAAAGAGACTGCAGAGAGCTACCAGCTGTCATAGGAAGATTGCCCTCACCAAAAGCCGCCTTGTGATGTACATACACACTGTGCTGCAATCCGTAGTGCAAATACTCCCCAAAGAAGTTTTTATCCCGGAAAATTGAAGACTGATGGGAGGTAGGATTGCAGCATACATTTCAAAGGGTAAGTTTTGGGGAGAGAGAGAGAGAGAGAGAGAGACTGTTTAGATTGGCAAAAGATGTTGGCACAAGAAGACCACAAATATATTTTGGCTGGGACATATGAGTCAGTATCTAATTCTTTGTAGGAGTGGTGTGGAGGGGGGAAATCAAGTAATGGGTCTCAAAATGGACCTAGTTGAATTTACGAAGAAGGTC
Organism: Psophia crepitans; assembly: GCA_013399095.1. Lineage (NCBI taxonomy): Eukaryota > Metazoa > Chordata > Aves > Gruiformes > Psophiidae > Psophia > Psophia crepitans. The sequence goes on along the minus strand of VWZZ01005416.1, from coordinate 139,112 downwards.
ATATAATGGAGTAGTTCACAACAGCTGGGTACTAAACATGATGATCCAGAAGGTCCCCTTCAGTCCTTTGTCTTTCTGAAATGGTGAATATATTTTTAATTACTAAAGTAGTTTTGGAGAGCACTGTCTATGTTTGTAATATTGACTGGGAAACATTAGGCCAGAGCACAAGGATTTAGAGACAATTCATATTTTTATTTTTTATGTATGCTTTTTATAAGAATGAGCACACATGGATTGGATTTATTTCCCAATGGAAAGACTGCAAGAAAAAGGGATTGTGTTAGTACTACCCGAAGAAGCAAGACATCCAACACAGAACAGAACTAAACTAGTTACAACAACACTATAACTATTGGGATTATCAGCTCGGCTCTAAATGCTATGTAAGACATAGAATTTAGCACCCTTGCAAGTGACTGTTGGACACTGGCTGTACTGGTCGAGAAGCAATTCTTTGTGGTGTAATTTGACAAGGGGATAATTGAAGTCTAAATTCAGGCAAAATTGCTTGAAGGGAGAAATTGTGAGTTCATGCTAAAATAACAGAAGAAGATTTCAAACTGCTAATACTGAACCTTCAATATGACAGAGCTTCAGAAATTAGAGCAAGCCTGAGTAAGTGGCAAGTGAAAAAGAAAGAGGATTTTATAGTGGAACCATTAAGTTTTAATTCTGGCACCAGTCAAGGGAAAGGGAAACTATAGGCAGTGGAGAGAGAAAGAAAGAGAAAATACATTATTTGGACTTAAAAAGTAACTGTATTCAGGAAGAAACATCTTGGATTGCTCCATGGAATGTTATTGGAGTCAAAAGAATGCTCAGCTGTGATGAGGAAGAAGAACCAGGAAATATAGACAGTGATGGGATCTGTATCTACAGATCCCTGATACTACCTGAAGTAAGGGCTGGTTAGTTTCGGAATCCTTAAGGTTGTGTTTATCTACTTTGACTGTTAAGTACCATTCAATAGTTGAACTGTAAATCCTGAATCCTCCAGGACTGTAGCTCTGGGAAAAGGTGTACCTCTCATGTTGAGAGTCTGAAAAGTCATTGGTCTTATGGGGACTTTTACTCTCAAAAATGGATTATAAGCAGAAGAGCTGACAGCCAGGAAATGCTTGAGAGGGTGGGGAAAGGAGGGAACAAATGAAACAAAAAAAAAGGAAGAAAAGAAGACGGCATCTGACTGAGGCAGTGCAATCTGAGTGTCAGTGGGAGTCAGATGCAGAAACATGATGAGTATCCAGCCAAATGCCCTCAGGGATATATGACAGTAGCATTTAAGAAATAAACTAAGATGCTATAAACATTTATTAACATTTACAGAAATTGCCACAAACGTGCTGTTTTGCAGGAGAGTAGCATTGATAGCCATGTATTAAAAAGCCATAAACTGGATTTCCTTCATGGTCCTCTCAGAACACAAAGAGTAATTCTGCTTCAGATTCTACATTTACAACCTTGCCCATCCAGTGTGATGCTACTGTATTCCTGCTGTCATTCCACAGTGACAGGATTTCAGGAGGTTTAACGGTAGAGGAGACATTATTTGTGGCCATGTTTCTTCTAGTAACTTCTTGCCAAGTAGCATGAAGCTAGATTTTTAACGCTCCCAGGTTCAGGAAAGTATTGAACAGGTAAATTCCAGACACTTAGTGGTACTCACCAGAGTGTCTGGGTGTAAATTTGCAGTAAGCCTTGAAGTTCATAGTACCTGACGCACTATCATTGTATTTCTGTAAGAAGTTCCTGCTTTGTGAATAGGGACTGTGGCTTTTCCTGGTTTGAAAACATTTATAGCATCTCTTGTGTGCAGATTCTCTGGTCTCTAGTAGAAGTTGTGCTGACATTGCAGCTTGTCGTTCAGGTGAGGCTCTTGCATCCTCTGACCTCACCAAAACTTCTGGGAACCAAATTATCTTTCAGAGCCCTACCCTTTCGTCTCTCTCTCACATACACACGCACACCCCCCGCCCGCCCTCTGCCATAAAACCCGTTACTATATTCACCGCCTTCAGATGTTCGTGAGGAAAACTGTCTGCCTTTGAAAATTAGACGAGGTACGGTTCCTGCCCATTACACTTTTTATAAATCTCCAGTTTTGTGGGAAAAATCTACCATCAGAGTACACAGAAATTTGCCAAAAAATCGAGAATGTTAAAAAATAGAATAAAAGAGAAAAGCTAACAAAAATTTAAGACTTTCTGTATTGCTAGGCAGGCTTCCAACACGTCCGTGTATTCAGTGTGGACTTTCCCATGCCCAGTATAGAAGGCAGAAGTGTTACTGCACATTAATAGTCAGCCTCTGCAAGCTGTGTCAGTCGTCCTGTCCACAGGGACTGTGCTCACATGTGGGGGTAGGGGCGGATCTGGCAGCGCAATGTGGGAGCCAGCTCCTGTCAGAGAAATCTGAAAGTGGTGAAGGTCATCCAAAAGTGGCTCAGACTGTCACTGTCACTCCAGCTTGCAAGAGCAGCTTCCCGCTGAACTCGATGCCGAGTCTTGCCTAGCTTGTTATGAGGATCTTTGCATGGGAGTGTGTGTGATTTAGCAATGTCACGAGAGGTGGATGGATGTTATTCCTCTTTTGAGCTACAGGGGACAGTACGTGGGACATCCACACTGTAGAACTACAGGCTTCTAACTTAGCTAGCGTTCCTCTCTCGGCTGCCCCAGAGCACCAGCCAGAGCAACAGTGAAATTTAGATGCACTGAATGGATCCTCCAGCCTGCATTGAGTACGTGCGGAGCTTTCCAACTCAGTCCCTGAAGTCCTGGGCCAAAAGTGGGGTTGCGTGAAGTTTGGCATGGAACAATTTGCTGCAAGTTAGGAGTTAATGAAAATAAATTCCATTTCTCCTTTGTTTTCTTCTTTCTTTTCCGGAAAGGAAAGGGTGTTGGAGTGACAACAGAAGCAAAAGTTTTGATGGCTGCTGTCTCCCACGGTGTAAGGATACAAAGGGAAGTTCATTGCTCTTCTGACTGATAGCATGAAAAGACAAGAATGAGATATTAGCTCTAAGAGGTATTAGGTAAAACCTGCCAGTAAAAACGTACAGTTGTCAAAGATTGTAAGTATCATAATACTCAAGCTGCCAACTCAGAAATTTTCATTTATTTCTCCATACTAATTGCAAACTTATTCAAGAGAATAAAAAGTGCCTCTTATTCAGGATGCAATCTTGTAAGGTGCTGCACACCCTGTAGAAGGCACTGACTCCCTTTAAACTTCCCATTTAAGGCTCCTTGAGTCTGGGTGAGTTCAGCATATTGCAGAATTAGATTCTTACTCAAGAATTAGTACCTTCCATTAAACGGGAAAGAGTAGTTTAGGGTGAAGGAGGCTGTGAGATTGTTCAGAGAAGTGAGTACTTGCAGCTGCCTTATACAATGTATCATTCAGCAACAATAACAGAAACATACTTTTGTTCTTAGCACTACTTAATGTACATCTTTTTTTTTTTTTAATACAGCTTGGAAGAGACTTTGGTGTGCTCCCTCCCAACAATATTCTGATGCATTTTTTATGACTCCTTCTGCTGAATAGGAGCCTTCATCCTGTTCGCCTTCGCACCCTCCAAATAAGGCTGATATTAGCTAGGTGTTTTTAAAAAGAAGTCTCAGACTTGCTGTATTTAGTTCTGTGCCAAATGTTATATTCAACAGAAGAAAGGGTGGCAGAAAACATCTGAAAAAAAAATAGCTATTTTTTTAACCAGTGTTCTCTTTTTAAAAATTAGGAATGTCTCAATTTGTACAGATCAGAAAAGTCACACAGGCTAAAAGCAGCTACTTCATACACCGCTGCCGGTAAGGACAAGCATGTGAAAACTCCTGTGCATTAATCTGCCTTGTTAAATGCAATTTTTAAAAACAAAGAAACAAACAAACACCCACCCACCCTCGTAGCATTCAAAGTATTAGATGATGCATTTTACAAAATCGGGAAACAAAATATAGTTTCGTTATGCTTTTACTATACTAATGGGCTATCTCTGACTACTGTGCTCTCCATCCTTTGAGTGATGTGCATAGGTGTAAATCCTCAGGGGAAAAAAAATTATAATGTGTGCCACACTCCAACAAATATCTGGCACTGAAATCTGTTTAAAAACCTGTAAGTATAAATCTGGATTTAATTCAGTGTTGTGAAATCAGCTTCTTGGGTGGAATCCTGGACCTTTTCAACCCGAGTTTTGTAGGGGGCGGGCATACTTCCATTGCCTTTATAGTATTTAAAATAACTACTCCAAGCTCCACAGTTACCAATGCGATGTAAAACCTTAGTATGTCTGTAAGAAGAGAGCTATGGATGAAATTATCAGAAGGAATTTCTGAATGGGTTTAAACTAAAAGAGGGGGCCTTTAGTTTGGATGTTAGGAAGAAATTCTTTACTGTGAGGGTGGTGAGGCATTGGAACAGGTTGCCCAGAGAAGCTGTGGAGGCCGAATCCCTGGAAGGCCAGGTTGGATGGGGCTTTGGGCAATCTGGTCAAGTGTAGGGTGTCCCTGCCCATGGCAGGGGGGTTGGAACTAGGTGATCCTTGTCATCCCTTCCAATCCAAACCACTCTACTATTCTGTGATTCTATGATTCTATATAACCTTGTTACACCCTGGAGCAGAAAAGCTGTATGTCTTGAACCTGTGGAACAAGGTTTCATAGGTTGACTTTCCACAGTAATTTCTGGAGCAGGACTTGCTCTTGGGCAGTATGATTTACACACACCTATGTGGACATTTTATTGCAGGACTGTTACTTCAGCATACCTTTTTCGGGAGACTTCTAGCACTTCTACCTTTGCTGCCATGATAGCAGTGCATCTTACTGGTTTTTGCAACTTGAGTCCTCTATCCATTTGGTGAAGAGGGAGCTATCACACTTTTCAAGTGCAGAGGGTTACTGGCTCAGAAATCAGTTAATCCTGTAATTTGCTTCTACTTAATAATACAAAAGCCATTTAGGAAAAGAAGAATCTGACTGCACAGCTTCTGAGTACCCGTTAAGCTGTCCAGATGACAGACAGAATTTCTAATCCCTTCAATATATATCATCAAAGAACATAAACCAGAAGAATTTGGCACCCACAAGTGGACTTCTCAAAGGTCTGAAAAAGTCCTACCTTCTACTCTGTAATTTACTTTCTCATGTTAATAGTGATGTACTGGATCATATGGCAAATAGAATCAATTGATGAATTATTAATGTAATGCATGCTGGAAAAAGATTTTATGATGGAAGTCACTATAGCTTGTGAATATTTTATTTGATAGAAATGATGGGACACATTATATTTTATGCCTACAGTTATTGCCATATCAAAATCTAACCAAGGTCACTCTGTTGTGAGGGAGAACCACATGTGATTTAACAACTGGAAAATTACACAAGGTTCTAAATTACACAGACCTTGGATTTCTGCTCTACTAAATCCACATCACATATTTCTATTTTAATAAGCCCTCAAGGGTTTTGTTTGACTGATTTTTTTTTTAAACTGGGAAACATACTGTTGTAATATATTTGCCAATATCAAATATTGAAAGAGATTCAGAAAATAGAAATTAAGACTATACATAGTTTCATTTAGGCATTTGCTAGTCGTATCTTCTGCTTACCTTTTTCTATTGTTTTGATGATCACATTAAATTGGTCACAAATATATCACAATGACATATTGTCCTTAACGGTAAAAATATACTTGGGTGTTAATAAGTGACAACCTAGCAAATCACCTTGTCTTTCCAAAAACCGCATTTCTGCACTGTTTAATCAACTCAATTAAATCTCAAGAAAATCAATGGAGGGCCCCCTTATCTTTCTAAAGTAAAAAAAATAAAAATTACTGTCATGCTAAAAAAGGTCACTTCTGAAGAGAAACCTTTGGGATGTTTCCAGTTTCACTTCAAATATACATTTAACCATACGATATCTGGAGCTTTTTTTCTAAAAGTATATTTTCTGAGGTTTGTGGATCTTATAAGTTCCATGTACCAGGAGTATTTCTTACTGTCTCTGCGTTTCTCTCATCTAGTTCACCTTTCTTTTGTCCATTTCTGCATTACTCTGAGAAGAAAAACAAAAGCCAAACAAACAAAGTAACATTATTTTTCTGCAAAGACAGAATTAAGGATGAAAATTTTTAAAGTCACTGGAATACAAAAGAAATTAATTAGCTCCTTTCCTTTGGGAAACATGCCAATAAAGGGCTTGTCCAATAAAAAGTAGACACCTTGCCAAGAAAAGAGAACACCCAAAGCCAAAACATCTAAGAGAGACAATGTTATCTTGAATCCCAATATTTTCTTGCATGATTCTGCAAACGCTTGCTGAACTTTCCCACTTGCAAAATACAGTGATTAAGATTTCAAGTGTTTCAATTAAATATAAATCTTTTCTAAGATCATATAAACTGTAATACAGAAGCTATGCTTGTACACTTAGAGATTTAGAGAAATTTTTCTCTGAAATTTGTTCTCCATGTAACAATATCTAATGAACACTACAGACAGACATGCCTGAAGTTCAGCATAAGTGAAACAACAAAGTAGGGCATCTGTTCCCTGAACACCAGTCCGTGAAAGTACTTCTACCTTGTCAGTCTTGCTATTTGATTTACTCTTTCTGCTTCCCTCTTCTCCTGCCCATCAGAAGTAGTCAGAGACAGTGGAGCTAGATCCACCTCAAACTTACTGTGGGACTGCTGGCAGGAAATTTCTATAGTGGAGCACTCCTTGACAGTGGAGAAACGTGCATTGCCAAATGCTATTCTCCTCCTCTCTGAAACAATCCCAACATTTCCCCAGAGCATTCTGTTCTCAGGAAACCCCTGAGATGCCTTCATTACTTGTGAGAACCATCAAACAGTATGCTAAAAATTGTAAGTTCAGTATGCCAAAGAGCAGCCAGTTTAGAATTTGGCCCTTATCTTTACTGTGCTGTTCATTCTCAGCAAGAAAGAAGATGTCTGTGGGACACAGAAGAGTGACTCGGGGACTAGAAGAAATCTCACATAGTTACTCAGTTGTGTGAGGAAAGGGCTGAAGATGATGTTGACAAGAGACAACCAAATAGCCTTCTACTTTTGGAGCATGTCAGGCTCACCAAGGGTTTCTGATTCACTCTGAAGAAGACCAAGGCTGGTCAGACCCAGAGCAGGTATCCTGGGGCAGCTTGTCAAACATGTTCACAGCACAAGAAGCTGTGGTGCCCAGGGAGGTGGTGGAGTCACCGTCCCTGCGGGTATTTAAGGAAAGGTTAGACGCAGTACTGAAGGACATGGTTTAGTGGGTAATAGGTGTGGGGGGGTCGGTTGGACTGGATGATCCTTGAGGTCTCTTCCAACCTTAATGATTCTATTCTATTCTATTCTATTCTATTCTATTCTATTCTATCTGCAATAAGGAAGACACTACATTAGTGGGTTTATCACCTGATCTTTATGTGAGGGTCCAAGCTGACAACTCTGGCCCATCTGGGATGTCTTCAACTTTGAGAGGCTATCAGAGCAGCTGAATCACTAACCTCCTCCCCAGCCACTGTCCCTGCAACATCAGGAAGGACAGAAAGGGTAAAAGACAGGCACCCTTTGCTGGGCCGGGCATGAATACCTCAAGCAGCTTCCAGGACTAGCTCTTCTATATGTATATATCATATTGACACAGGAGAACAGGAGTCTTTAATGACAGTTTCCTCTGCTATATAGAGCACTGCCAGCTTGGCTTTGTGACAACTGTTGATGAAGTTTATAGTCACACTAGTAGCTTCCTTACGAAAAACGGTCCATGCAGGCATGCCTGTGTCCCTCCTGCCCCGACCATGTGCTTCCTTCTGTCAAAGCGACACTGCACCTTGAGATTATGAAATACAGCTTTGCACAAATGCAGAAAAACCCACACCAATTACAACTGGAAGGAATGCCATGTGTTGCTTATGAGTACAACCATGGGCAAGTAACATTTGCAACACCTCTCCTTCTTATCAGCTCTGTTTTCACCAATAATTCTGGATCACACTGGGGGCTTAAGTCACAGATATCTTTCCCCTTAATCCTACAGGCAAGGACTGCTGTTCAATCACATTGGAAAGCTCCTCTATTCAAAGCTGTATCACTCAAAGATTGTCAGAGTCTTTGTATCATTGTCAGTTCAGCAGAAAAAAGGTTGACAGCTTTGTATAGCTTCTAGTGGCTGCCCGACTGCTGTTCAGTTGCTGTTTGGTGTGGCAGGGATAGCATCGTCCACACAGCACCCTTTGTAGACTTACAGAAGAAAGGACCTGGAATAACTGAAGGAGCAGGGCCTGTGAAAGCAGACCACCTTCCTCAGGGAAATGGTCCATCTCTACCAGTGTGAACACTGATGGGATGAAAATTTAAGTGTGGTGACTCATGGCGAAGATTCACAAAGAAGCCAAAGAGAAGGAGGCAAGGCGAGAGATCAAGGCTGGTGTGGAGAACACACATGAACTTTATGACCCTGCAAGTTAAGGCACATCAGGTTCAGATTCCTAATCTGGTCTCTTGTTAACTTTCTTCTTGGGGCAACCATCAGACCCTTCAGACCCTCAAGAGTCCAGAAGACAGCTTTGCTACAAGCTTCTAATCCCACACCAGCTAGGGAGGAGGCAATGCCAGAGTATGCACTCCACAGCCCAAACTGAGTGCAGAACAGCTGTTTGGAAGCCACATAGGACATAACACTTAGTTAAATCCTTTAGAGAAGAGAGTTTCTGTTTTCCTTTTCCTCTGCATTGAATACACAGGCCTTTGTTTATTTTACTTGGCTGGTTTGGTTCCATCTCTCTTTAATTCTGCTGACTACCCTAGTATTTAATATGGTATTACATTCCTGACACTGCTTGCTGGCCATGTTGGCCAAGGTATTGCTATGCAAGTACCAAACACTGTAAAGTTTTATTTTGTGACTAAGTTCTGCAGTACTGCCTTATACTATGGAGGGTATAAGGACATTTACTCTGCTTAGGCTTGCTCCCACCCTAAGATTCAGCTGTGGACAGCCCCTTGGGAAGCGATGTCTGAGGCCGATAAGCAGCAATAGATAAAGTGCAGCAAGCAGATACATCTTTGCTGGCATTGAACTACCAGCAACTAATTTATCCTTCAGAGTCCTCCAGAATAAAGTGCTGGCATAAATGCTCTCTAATGTGTAAATGCTGGCTCTAGAGGAAGCTGGCTATAAGCTTGTAGGTTGTCTGAGTAGCCCTGCTGTAGCAGGGACACCTATGCTGCAAGTAGTGGCTAGCTCATTAGATGCTGATGTACCCCAGAGGGAAGATTATGCCAGCTCCTTTGTCTCTTAAAAATTTAAAAATTTCAGAAAACTTGTCATCACAAACCCAGATATTGATGTAAGCCGTGGTATTCATGAATCTGACATTGTCACCAGTGAGGGACAGAATGCCTATAAATGCATCAGCTGGGTGAGGACAATGTGAGTAAGAACGTAAACACTGCTGATTTTCCTGCTATGAATTTTTCACAATGACTAAAAGTTGCCATGTTCTTGAGGAGGCTGTTAAAGCTGACCAAATAATGGAAGGAGCTGTCCATGATGATCACACACACAACGACCATGCTATCATGGAAAGTGGCTGGCCAGCCGCAAGCACAACTGGGCAGTAATGAAGGTCTACAAACTAGTGTTCACTCGCTGTCTTTTCTACAGAGATAAATGCTGGGAAGGAAGATGAATACTGATGCTGAAGAGCAGGCAGTAACTAGAAATAGAGGCTTTCAGATTTGAATCACAGAATCACAAGGGTTGGAAGGGACCTCGAAAGACCATCTAGTCCAACCTCCCCTGCCAAGGCAGGGCCACCTAGAGCACATCACTCAGGAACACGTCCAGTCGAGTTTTGAATGTCTCCAGAGAAGGAGACTCCACAACCTCTCTGGGCAGCCTGTTCCAGTGCTCTGTCACCCTCATGGTGAAAAAGTTTTTCCTTACATTAACCTGGAACCTCCCATGCTCCAGTTTGCACCCGTCGCCCCTTGTCCTATCGCTTAGTGAGGCCGAGAAGAGCCTGGCTCCATCTTCCCGACACTCACCCTTAACATATTTATAAACATTGATGAGGTCACCCCTCAGCCTCCTCTTCTCCAAGCTAAAGAGACCCAGCTCCCTCAGCCTTTCCTCATAAGGGAGATGTTCCACTCCTTTGATCATCTTAGTGGTTCTACGCTGGACTCTCTCTAGCAGATATAAAGTGAACCTTCATATCTGCAATTTCTGGCCCCTGCCCCGATAGTCAGCTTGGGTTGCAGTGCTGCATCCCCAATACTAGCTTTACAGACGCAAAATCTTGTCTGACTCTGAAGATACCACAGTGGACTTCAACCAAAGCCCTGCATTATGAGCAAATCTGGGTATGTGTCAGAGTCCTCTTCGGCATGGTCCAACAGCATTGGGCCAGTTGCCATAGCCTGGCTTGCAAAACAGCAGCAGCGAGCAGTATCACCTCTGACGCAGAGGGAAGGACTAGAAAAGATGAGACTCTCGACCATTGCTCTTGCATAACCAAGTGGTGTGCATTGTGCACAAGGCAGATGGATGACAAGCATAGTTACAGAGGTCTGCCCTGTGCTGGCACCAAGACCATGGAATAGCTATTGAGCCAGTGGGGTATGAACGGATTTTTGAGGCTTGTATGGACTTAGATCAGCATTAGAGATGTAAGCTAGCAAGTAACAACTTGCTCAGTTCAGTGGTTCATGTAGTGGCATGCAACAAAAATACAGTGTAGGCATACGCTTTGACTATAATCATTAGGTTTTTTAACCATTAACCTTAGAGTGGACAGTTATGTACAACCATATCTGCAGCTATCTGCAGTTAATGATACATCTCATCTCACACATGTTTTTTCCTAGAGATGGCATCCTTTCCACTCAGATAAGGACCTTTCAACCATGACAGTTCATGCACCTTGACTGTGACCAGCTAGGAGTCGTCCTCTTCTCGCAGATAACTAGTGACAGGACAAGGGGGAACGGCTGCAAGTTGCGCCAGGGGAGGTTCAGGTTGGAGATTAGGAGAAATTTCTTCTTGGAAAGGGTGGTCGGGCATTGGAACGGGTTGCCCAGGGAGGTGGTGGAGTCACCGTCCCTGCGGGGGTTTAAGGAAAGGTTAGACACAGTACTGAAGGACATGGTTTAGTGGGTAATAGGAGGTGGGGGGATGGCTGGACTCGATGATCCCTGAGGTCTCTTCCAGCCTTAATGATTCTAAGCATTCTAAGCGTTCAAAAGTATGTTGGAACAGTACCCTGGACATTCCACTCTGGGAACAGATTACATCAAATAGTGTCTTCTCATGCATAACCCATGAAAATAATTGACAGAGACCAAGAACATAGATCTAATACTACACAGGGTGAGAAACTTTAAGGAGTTAGAGAAAAGACATCTCCTGAGCCTCAGAGCTTTCAGCCAGGAAATGCCAGAAGCAGTTCAAACTTTCTTCAAAACCCACCCCAAAATGTATTTTTTCCCCCAAATCGAAGAAGCAGTAATGGAACTTGAAAAATATTGATCAGGTGAAAGTGAAACAAAGTGAATTCAAGTATAAAACTGAATAAATTTTGGATAAGCACATGTGAATTTAATCATAACCCCCTTTCAGTCTGAACACTGAGGTTTCTATGACCCTTGCTAATCAGCTATTTCTCAAAAACTAAATTGCTTGTCAGTAGCTGAAAGATTATTGTGTAATCTGAACCTCCTTGTCAGAGACGGTTAGTAAGCAAGACTTCACTGACAACATTCACAGTGTCAGCTTATCTCCTTAACACTACGGTAGATGAGGGGCCAAGGCAATCAGCTGAAATTCAGAAGGATTTCAAGAGGCAGAAGTCAGCCAAAACTGATTCTGGCCACTTACTGTGATGGCTGCTTGTCAGCAAGATGGTAGGAATCACATCAACTTCAGTTGTTTTGTATATTCAAAGAATTGCATTTCCCTTTAGCACCTTATTAAAAACAAAACAAAACAAAACAACCCTAATCTTAATGTTTCCTTTAGAAAGTGCAGAGAGAAACAAATTATCTGAAAAATATGTTTTCGTATGGTGTGAATTTGGGATATGAAGCAGCATTTCAGTGAAGTTTCATTATGTATTTTTGAGAAACGAGTACCAATTTTTTTGTTTCCCTACATATAGCATCAATGCTTCTGTAAAATTTGGAGAATAATCAAAAATAACTTACTGCCTTCACAAACTCATGCATAAATCTCATAACTGAAAAGGCCACATTTAATTCACTGAATTATGATCATCATAGGTCAATGGGAAGTTTCAAGATAAACTAACTCTTCAGTATTTTAAACATAGCTTTAGCTAATTCTTATACAAAGACCATGGGGTACATTTCCTCTGTTATCCACTTTTTCTTTCTTCTCTGTTCTGTTTTCCCTCAATCCAAACATACCACAACCATTTCTTTTTCTTCATGTTGGGAAAAATGCTGCAGGCAGGCCACTAATACAGTCCCATAAGTTAAGAAAAATTCCTTTGTGAAAACATTGGAAGCTGCCTTGCTATCCTGATTTTATTTTTCATTGAACAATACTGCTTCAGACTACACACAGTTGTGGTCTGCTTTGAACGCAGCAGTCTTATTTTCTTCTTCGAAGTTGTTGCTGAGTCTGTGACTGACTGTTTCAATGGAAAGGGTCTGAGAAGATAAAAATGCATTCTTTTTTCTCTTTTAAGTAACTTTTTAATACCAGTTAAGGGAATATTTCCTGCCTAAGATTCTGGATGAGCTATTGTAGAATTACTCGGAGTATCACAGATGCTACAATTTGGAGAATCCCTACATGACTCTCTAGGAGCTGGGACAGCTTCCTATCACTTCTTCTGAGAGAGAATTTGCTCACAATCACTCGTGGCTGATAGCTGACTCTATAGTAAAGTCACTTGCAAAATATCCAATTCCCATTTTTAAGTGCAAGAAACACATTTTTCTGCTATATTTTAATGAAAAATAAGTTATTTAAAAATTAATAAATCAGCTTTTCTTCTCAGTTTCTCTACATATCTGGAGATTTAACTTAGGAGCAGACCTGCTCAGATATATTCCAGCATAGCTAATGTATGGGAAGGACGGAGGTTTCTCTTGCAGTTTCCCAGTATCCCAGTATAGCCATCCATTGCAGCAGCATCCAGTTTGGAAGCAGTAAAGGGCAAGATGAAGCGATTGCTTTTCACTAAACTGTTTAACTGGCAACAGAGTTTAGGTAGAAATACCTGTGTGTATTGATTTGCAGAATAAGGTAAATCTCTAAGCAGTTACACTACTTCAGGAGTTTAGAAGCTTTGAGTCATCTTGTGGAAGAGTGTTTCTCTACTGGCTGTACTGAGAAGCACTTCTCTCCGGTTTCCCCCTATGATCCCTGTTGTAATAACTGACCCATTCAACTACTATACTTTCTTTTAACTGCTATATGTAGTATGACATGTACCAGCTCAAGTATCTCAGAGCTGACCTCCCAGCACTGCACTCTCCAGCTGGTTGTCCTTACATGCTTTGTTATGAAAAATGCCACATTTTTGGAGTAGCTGGATTAACTACCCTCATCTCGTTGAAATGCTGTCATTTAAGAGACAGTTGTCACTTTGCCAAAACCTTAATAGTTTCCTCAGTTGAGGGAATCCTCATGTTAGTAACCAGACAGATATACTCAATCATTCTAGAATTTCATCTGTTTTAATTCTCTGCCATGCATTTCAGGCCAATTATCAAGTATCTGGCGGGATATCATATACCATATGTCATGTACCGTATCAGGTATCAGGTATTGGGTACCAGGCATCACATATCGCATATCACATATCATATCAGTTCCTCTCTCTGCAGAATAGGATCAAAACCATTCCATTTCCAGAGGTCTGCTGGTATTCTTCCCCGCACAAAATTGTTTTTATAACAACGCAATGACGTTTTGTAACAAGGCAAAAGCAAAGATTGCTTTGAGTAATTCTTGAAGGAAATGTTAAAAGGTCAAACCTAGTACCAGTTAGCTGAGTTAAACAGTAAAGTGAAAGCTGCCTCCTGGATCCTTTACCTTGGCACATGTGGCTCCTGCCAGATTAACTGGGGAAGAAGTTTGTGTGTCCAAGTGCATTTGCCACAAGAAACCTGCATGCTCCCTGAAAAAGTTCAGAAGTTATGAAACAAGCATAAACAGACACGCTGTTTCTGAATCCGTGGTACTGATTATCCCGGGTGTGAATACTACAGACACCTGCAAACTGCACGTGTGCATTTGCACCTTTGGCTGTTTGGCCACTGTCAGCAGTGGCAACAGCAGTCAGTAACAGGCAAAGAGCTGTTTTGGTGCTGCAGTATAGGGAGGACTGCCGTGTCTCCTGCGTGAGGGAAATCCCCCCGCCTCACCAGCCCCCAGCCCAACTCTTCCCAGTTTGTTTTCTCATGGTTTTCACTTCCCTCTTTCATCCTTCAACTGACCTGGTTCACTGTCACCCCTCACTTCCAGCTGCCCCCTTGCCTCTGTACCACAGAAAACTAAAAACCAGGCAGCCAAAACAAAACAGAGTGCAGCAAGCTCACTTGGCTTACAAACACCAAAGCCAGATAAACAGCAAGCCAGAGCCTAGGCACAGGGAGCTGCAGGGCTGGAGACCAAGGCAAGAACTAAAAACAAGCTAGTGCTCTGCCTTGCTGCACTGGCAGCAGTTAGTTCAGCTCAGCCGTACCGTGAGCCTGTTGCGGATACAGGCAGCAGTGCAGGGCTGGAGCATCTCTTCTCTGCGACCTTAGCCCCAAAGAAAGCTCATCTGGAAAGAAGCTGTAACACTGCAAACCTACAGTGCCTGCTAAAGGCATGCGCTCTTAATGTGCTTTTGGGTTGGAAAGAGGATGGCTAGAAATCTTCGAAAGGCTTCTTGTTTCTTCAGCAACATCCTTGCACGGCGGGTCTTCCTAGGATTCTCGTGCATTGGGATATTAAAAGAGGCAAGAAGCTGGTCTGTGTTAGGTCATACAGCTCCTGCAACAGACTTCTGCAAGGAGGTTCTGCCAGTCCCATTGATATGAGTATCCGAAGTCCTTGAATAAACAACCATGAATTTATGGGGTTGGGGCATTTGTATTTCAAAAGGCTGCACCAGTACCTCCACTAGCATGTTCCCCAAGCACTGATCTTTATCATTTCAAAAGTGGCATGAAAATATCTGACAAAAGGAAATAAATTGTGATTTTGTTACCTTATGAAGGGGTTAAAACAGTAGAGCAGCACTGTGAAAATAGTGGAAGGAAAGAATTTTCAAACTACAAAGTAGATGTGCCTAAAATGTATATTACCATGATGTGCTGGTATTCTCAATCCATAATTACCAATTTACAAGTCACGTGATTCTTCAGTGTTACAGGTGTAGATATACAATTTTCAAAAATGTATTAATGTACTGTACTTTATGGTAAAAAACAGTATTGTTTCCTTTTTTTCTGATATAAAAAGTCTACTTTGCCATGGATCTTACTGGATATTTCCATTAGGAGAAGACTGATAAAAAAGGCAGGTGACTTTTAGGTAGTCCTGGTTGGTTGGTTGGTTTGTTGTTTTCAACAAATAAGGCACAAAGACCTGTATGCTGAATTGCAAGAGAAAGTGTTGCCCACAAACCACTTCTTGCCATCACTGAGTCCAGAAGTATTTCCTTGGTGAGATGCCACTGGAATCTCTGCGGGCCTTTTTTTTTTCCTCCATTCCTTATCCACAAACCCAGAGCTGTCCTGTCTGACTTTAGCCGACAGTAACATGGGCTGCTGTAACCTCCAAGTCTTCATCTCATATACCAGACTCTTTAGGTGTGGGATTCTGCCATGGTTGCTACAGCTGTCCCAGCAAAAAAGCTGTTTCAAATTGATTTCATCCCTATATCATACTAGTTAATACATGTCTATGAATCTGAATGACCACTTGTAGGCTACACTTGAAAATAAGTGTTAACACAAATACATAAATTTATTCTTTGAGCTTGTATTATATTAAAACGTGGCCTACAGGAAACTGCTTTTAAACTAGTAAAGTACAGTTGTGAAACATAACTAAATCTATAAGGTCTTCCAGATCTAACATGATGATTGAAATCTAGGCCTACCTAGGTAGGTAGTAACAGATGCAAAATGTCTGAGCATTCATGTGACTCCGCTGAATATAACAGAAATGTTTACATATTGGAAGTGAAACATGTGCGTTCAGGTTTTACTGGACGAGGCTGAAAGCTGACTGTATGGTGTATGGATATAAAAAATAAACACACTGGCATCATTACAGCCCTCAGTGACTGGCCCTCTTCACGTGACATTAATCGAGAACTTCGTTGGCAGTTGCAGCAGACAGATCAAAACCTATGTAGGCATAGCAATTTAATTTTCCTGCCCCTACATCTTAGCTGAGTCAGAACAGTAAATTATGGAGAGTTATTTTTTGTTGTTACACTCACTGCATCTCTGCTGTGGACAGAGGATTTCCTTTCCAGAATTGTTAAGACAGCAGTATCCATGAGCATGAAATGCATGAAAAATGTTAAAGATTTTTTAGAAGGTTGTGCTTACTGTAGCTTTCTGTGACAATTGCAGTGTCATAGAATCAGAGAATCATAGAATTGTTTGGGTTGGGAAGGACCTCAAAGATCACCTAGTTCCAACCCCCCTGCCATGGGCAGGGACACCTTCCACTAGACCAGGTTGCCCAAAGCTGCATCCAACCTGGCCTTGAACACTGCCAGGGATGGGACCTCCACAGCTTCTCTGGGGAACCTGTTCCAGTGCCTCACCACCCTCACAGTAAAGAATTCCTTCCTAATATTAAATCTAAATCTACCCTTCTTCAGTTTAAGGCCATTACCCTCATCCTATCACTATTTTCCCTTGTAAACAGCCCGTCTCCAGCTTTTCTGTAGGCCTCCTTTATGTATTGGAAGGCTGCAAAAAGGTCTCCCTGGAGCCTTCTCTTCTCCAGGCTGAACAATGCAAACGCTCTAAGCCTGTCTTCATAGGACAGGTGCTCCAGCCCTTTGATCATCTTCTTGGCCCTCCCATGGACTCACTTCACAGCTCCATGTCCTTCTATGTTGGGGGTCCCAGAGCTGGATGTAGTACTCCAGGTGGGGTCTCACAAGAGCGGAGTAGAGGGAGAGAATCACCTCCCTCGATCTGCTGATCATGCTTTTTTTGATGCATCCCAGGACACTGTTGGCCTTCTGGGCTGCAAGTGCACACTGCCAGCTCATGTTGAGCTTCTCATCAACCAACATGCCCAAGTCCTTCTCCTCAGGGCTGTTCTCAATCCATTCTCTACCCAGCCTTTAATTGTGCTTGGGATTGCCTCAACACATGTGCAGGACCTTGCACGCGGCCTTGTTGAACTTCATGCAATTTACAGAGGCCCACTTCTCAAGCCTGTCAAGGTCCCTCTGGATGACATCCCTTCCCTCCAGGATGTCAACCATCCCACACAGCTTGGTGTCATCAGCAAACTTGCTGAGGGTGCACTCAATCCCACTGTCCATGTCACTGACAAAGACGTTAAACAGCACCAGTCCCAATACTGATCCCTGAGGAACGCCATTTTTCCCTGGTTTCCGCTTGGACATTGAGCAATCTTTGAGTGCGACCATCCAAACAATTCCTTATCCACTGAGTGGTCCATCCATCAAATCCACGCCTTCAATTTAGAGACAAGGGTGTTGTGTGGGACAGTGTCAGATGCTTTGCACAAGTCCAGTAAGAACAACCCATGTTCTGTTTACAGCCGCATTTGCCCAGTAATTATTTTACCTGCTCAAGAGAGGTCAAAACTTTGGCAGGATGTTGAGCAGCTGATAGCTACATAAAAAGTCTCCTCTGAACAATGTCCTAGTTTTGCAACTCTTGATGAACATGAAGCAGAGATAAAGTGCATTTTCACTTAAGTCTGAGACTCATCTTGGCATCAGCAGTAGCACTTGAACTTGGCTGTAATTAATCACAAGATGTACCAGGAAAAGTAAACATCTCTGGGGACTGAAAGTATAACTATGTTTTCTTCCAACTTTACTTACTCAGTGGTGATAGCAAGTGCCAAAAGATGGTAATATATGCAGTGAATCACATCAGCCATAACTGCAAAGGAAACATATCTCAAGGTTGGTTAATTCTTAATCGATTCTGATAGCTCTGGCCTAAAACAGAGAACAAAATATGCCACCGATCAGGAGTCTTGTGAAGTCCATGCTTTACACAATTCATGCTCTTTTATGGACACCATCCAATGAATTTTCAAACAGAAAACTATATCTCCAACTCTCATTTCAGATCTGAGTGAACAGAGTGAAATGGAACAATTAAAAACTCCCAGAAGAGTTTTCATGTGGTTAGTGGGGCAGAATCTAGTTGGAGGTCTGTGACCAGTGGAGTCCCTCAGGGGTCGGTACTGGGACCAGTGCTATTCAATATTTTCATTAACGACCTGGATGAGGGAACAGAGTGTACCCTCAGCAAGTTTGCTGATGACACAAAACTGGGAGGAGTGGCTGACACACCAGAGGGATGTGCTGCCATTCAGCGGGACCTAGATAGGCTGGAGAGCTGGGTGGGGAGGAACCTAATGAAATTCAACAAGGGCAAGTGTAGGGTCTTGCATCTGGGAAAGAAGAATCCCATGTATCAGTGTCCGACTGGACACGTTCCTGAGTGATGTGCTCTAGGTGGTCCTGCCTTGGCAGGGGGGTTGGACTAGATGATCTTTCGAGGTCCCTTCCAACCTCTAATATTCTGTGATTCTGTGATTCATCCAGCTGATGGTGTGTCAGATCACGGCCGTACCAGCCACCCCTGCCCAATAACAGCAGTTGAACTATGAGAGAAGAGAGGGCAGAAAGGGACCAAAACAGGAAGCAGTACTGTCAAATCCACGCATGACTTACATTCTGCTCACAGAATCACAGAATGATAGGGGTTGGAAGGGACCTCTGGAGATCATTTGGTCCAATTCCCCTGCTAGAATAAGATCACCTAGACAAGGTTGCACAGGATCATGCCCAGGTCGGTTTTGAATATCTCCAGAGAAGGAAACTCTACAACCTCTCTGGGCAGCCTGTTCCAGTGCTCTGTCACTCTCAGTGCAAAGAAGTGTTTTCTTGTATTCAGGTGGAACTTCCTGCGTTCCAGTTTGTGCCCATTGCCCCTTGTCCTGTCACTGGGCAGCATTAAGAAGAGTCTGTCCCTTTCATCTTTACATCCACCCTTTAGATATTTATAAGCGTTGATCAGACCCCCTCTCAGTCTTCTCCAGGCTAAACAGACCCAGCTCTCTCAGCCTTTCCTCAAATGAGAGATGCTCCAGTCTCTTCATCACCTTTGTAACTCTCTGCTGGACTCCCTCCAGTAGTTCCCTGTCTTTCTTGAACTGGGGAGCCCACTGGTGATAATACAGCTTCTGTCTCCTCTAAGCAAATAGCTGGCATAAAAAAAACCTCATGATGCTGAATGATCTAACCATGCCTTAGCAAGGAAGTGGCGGGACTGGAGCCGGTACAGCTCTACCCATTGTTCCATTTCCCTTGGGGTAAGATGCATTCACACTTTTTGGTGGCACCGTCTTATTTTCAGCCCATATTTTAGCTTTCACAAAATAGATTAAGCATGTTCTGTTCTCGGCAGGCAAGAGAAGGATACGTAGGGAGCTTCTGCTGCTCTTGCCTTGGCCTTTGAGTGGTTTGACAGGTCTCCACATTTGTTTCTATCCTTTGACGAGGCTAGTCCCTATTTCTAAAGAGTCACTGGAATACGTAGATCGATGCAGAACACGTGAGCATTTTACAAGCCTCGCTATGTTTTATCAGAGATAACATATGAGCACCTCTAGGCATTTGCACATTGGCATGAACTCTGGAGAGTTTCCCTTTGCGCTCAGAATACAATAGTGATTCGAAGATGGTTGGAGATGCCTGATCATCTTTGTGCAGGTAAGCTGTGGAAACCAGCTCTGTAGCATTTATTTTTGTTCCAAAAGGTCACACATCTCTTGGACCAGGCAAGGCGAAAGATGGGACAAAGAATTTCAGGCATAAGATTGAAAATGTTGTGTCACAAGTAACGTCCCCTTGTGCAAATCTGAGGATGCAGGGAAATTGTGAATTGTAGGAAAACAGACAGGCAGAGCTTGAGACAAACAAAATTCAGTGCTTCGGTTTCAGTAAGAGCAGCTTTTGTCTTTGCGCTATAGCACGGGCTGGGCTGGGGAACAGGCACAAAACGGGGGGAGGCGGTCGGACAGAGCTCCCTTTTGTGTTTCTGATCCCATCTCTCCCGAAAGAAACGGCAGTGATGTAGGATAAGGCAGCAAACCGCGGAAGGGCCACCTCCGGGCTGTGCCTTTCGGCGCCCGGGCGGGCAAGCCGCCGGCGGGGACTAGG
>VWZZ01005416.1:103464-118429 GCA_013399095.1 Psophia crepitans | reverse complement strand
GGGCAGCGGGGCCGGCGGGGGGCGGCAGCCCGGGGCCCCCGCCGCGGCAGCATCCCCGCCGCCTTCCCTGCCGGCTCCCGCTTGAGGCGAACGGAGGCTGTAGCCGCGGGCCTGAGGCTGCGCACGGCCACCCTGTGCGTGCCTTGTAGCTGCGGCGGGTTTTGGCTTGGGTTTTGCTGTGGTTTTTTATAAAGCCGGTTTGCTGTGAAATCCGCCCCAAATACTCCGAGAGGTGCCCGCGCCGTGTTGCGAGGTGGGCTGAGCATTTATCGGGTATTTTAATTGCCGCTCAGTCAGCCCCTCCTGTCAGCGCGGGCACCCTCCGTGAGTTGTAGGTATCCAAAATAAGGTGTGTTATCTGCGCTTCAGGTGCCTTTGGTTTATCCCAGTAATGCAGACCTGGGGATGAATTTGTTTGGTGTCTGATGTTTGGTCAGCGTAAGAATTTTTTTTATATAGCTTTCTAAGCATAAGGCCTGTACCTATTAACAAAAGTGCCATCTTGCTCTGAAAAAGAAGATACAGTTTTGACATGCAAAAATTTAGTTTAAAAATAATCATAAAAACAGGAAGGGAGCAATATGTTAGTTTGAATTGGGGGTGTGATATACATGTATGTATTTTTTTATTTATTTACCCAAACTCCTGCAATTAAGAATTTATTTGTGGGTTTTATTTGCATCTATTTGTTTACTATCAATATTTAGTATGACGACATGAATTTGAGATGAGGGTCTCTTACTACTTCAGCTAGATTTTTGGGACTTCAGGTGTTAAGCTGCAACTATGTTAAGAAGATGGCATTTATGCCTTCCCTTTCATTTCATGATCCATTATCTGCCCTCGTGGAAAGGAAGAATATCAGAATAGTAAGAATGTATCCTATCACAGGTAGGAAATGGTCAGTGAAAGTTGCCTGAACAGACGGTTTTGTCCATTAGCTGAAGATTTCTGAAAGCATGAATGAGGACAACAGTGAAAACAAATTAATAAGGGTAGAAAAATATCCTATGGTTATATCTGCTGTGAATGGAAGGCCCAGGCAAGTCCCTCTTGCAGGCAATGGAAACTTCCCTGTTAGCTTTTCTATGAGCAAGTCCTTAAAATGTTAGTATGCGTATGCAAAGCCCAGCTCTGTACCTAAGAGCTGTGAGAAGGCACTGTACTGATGACTCAAGGCACTGAAAGTCTTACTCAGTGCAATGTGATTCTGCAGTCTTGGTTCCTGGCATTCCCTTACATTAGAGCTATGCTAAAAATTATCTCTCCGATATAACAAAGAGTTTAGAAGGCATGACTTAAAGGTACAAGTGATAGAAAAATCCTTTAAAATTTCTCACATAAATGTGGACAATCCAGAACATTCAACATGAGCTGATATTGAAATACTCCCCAGTTACTCCTAAATACACTGACAAGTCAGTGTACCTACAGTTACCTAGCAGTATCTTTGATTTGTTTGCTCAAAAAAACTCAGCTTAAATCAGCCACCAGAAGAGCATTGGGTGGGGTTTTGTAATTTATTTTTTTATTTACTTACTGAGTTCAGTTTTGATCATTTAGAATTTAACGTTAAATGATTTCCAATGCCAGCAATGTAAAAATAGGTAGGGGAAAGCTATGTGAAGCTAGGGGTATTCTTACCGTATCATGTGGTAGTCTCTGCTATCACATTTCCTGACTTCGTGCAATTTTGTCCTGAGAGAAATTTGACAAGCAATTGCCCTACTCTTTAAAGGTATTAATCGCAGAATAATGACACTTCCCTTGATTTACAAACCCAGCCAAATAGAAAATCAAGATAAATCCCATACTTAGAAAATTAATAAACTTAATATCTGAAAACAAAGTTCCTGCCTCCAGTAAAAGCTTTTCCTTCAAAAGGCAGTAAAAATTGTCTGTATCACATGATGTCTATGAGGACTTGGCAGCTGTTTTTTATTTTAATTGAAATAACAACTGTCACAAGTGATGGTTCGTAAATATTAAAATAAATCTGATATAACTGTCATAAAAAAGCAAAAAGAAATTACATACCAGTTGGATAAGTAGTTCATTTAGGCCATTACTCTGTGTCTGAGAGTAGCAGGAGAGCATGTAAACCTGGTCACATTCTGCACCCTCTCAGCATTCACAGTTGTATAAGGGTCTAACCCTTCCTATTTTGATTAGTCTCTATTTATGGACCTCTGTGTGTGAGTTTGCCAAAGCTTCTTCTAAATGTGCTGACACCTTCTGCCTCCACAGCCTGCACGGAAGGAAGTTCCAGAAAATCACAGCTGTACAAAAAAATTACATTCCTCTATCTGTTAAAAAGCTCTTAGTACTTTCATTCAATACCCCCTTCTTCTAGCTTCAAGGATTTGGTGAATCACAGTTCCACGTTTACCTTTTCCATGCATTCACCATAAACCGAGATCACAACCCACCGGATTCTGATAATTTCAGAGAAATGTCAACAGTGACCCCACAATCTCTTTCCTGTGTGATGACTATCAGTTCTGAGTCTGTGGTTGTGTAGATATAAGTAGGTTGTTTTTCCCACAGGCACACTGCTTTGTGTGTTGAAGCTCTTCTGTGTCTCTTTTGCCCACACCCGCTGTTTTGCAAGGCTCTTCTGAGTTTTTGTGCCATAGATAAAGCATTTGGCTGTCTAAGACAGCTTATGATCATTCACAGACTTGAGGATATCACTGTTTATTCTTTTCTTCACGTCACTGAGAAAGTTGAATAAAACCAGTCCCAGCACCAGACTTTGTAGGACTTCATTATTGACTCGTCTGTATCCTGAAAAGAAACCCTTAAGGCCTAGGCTTTGCTTCCTGGCCTTTAACCACCTTTGCCTGTAAATGGACCTTTCCTCCAGTACCACGGCAACTTAGCTTCTGTAATAACCTTTGATCGTCAAAAGCTTTTTTGGAACTCTAAACGTATTATGTCCTCTGGGTCACCTTTACCCCTGTGCTTCGTGGCAGCGTCACAGGACTCCAGAAGGATTTCCTGCTGCAAATGCCATTCTGGTTCTTTCCCAACAAACTGTGTGTATCCGCCGGCTCAACAGTCCCGTTCTTTCACATGCTGTTGACACAACTACATAATTTTGCTAATGATATGTTGTCTAGTCTTTCACCAAAACACGATACCTTTAAGTCTGCTTCTGCAAATTTTAACTTCTGTCTCTCCTTAGCAAATAAAAGTAGCAAGCCAAGAGCAGAAATAAAACCAGGTGTCTAAGACAGTTGCCTGTTAGACAAAACTGCTTTTCTTAATTCTTTTTGAAATGGTATTCCCTAGACCTTCTGGGCCGTCCCTAGACTTTCTGGATAGCCAGGTCACTGACACACTATTTTATGTACTGAATGCTATTCTATCATTATGCTACTTGTAGAACAGAGAGTGTATGCATGATGTGGGCTTATACATACATACTTATGCAGTAATGTTGTCTTCACAAAGTAAATGTCATCCTACGTAAGAAGGCTGTAATTTGAGTACATTTAAGAGTTGGTAACAGTCACTCATTGCTAAGTAGGATGATATATAACTACAATAATCTTAAAAATTAAAAGTTAGTAAAACCCTTGTCTGCCATGAGTATGGACTTAGCAACAAGATAGTTTAGGATAACTGCCAAAACCTGAAAAGTGACAAACGGCTCATAACAGTCATAAAAATCAGTAAGCAATACTTCTGTACAGACTAGAAGCACATCTTGTTGACACGTGTAGAGATACGTCTGGCCATTGACAGGCTGACAGATAAAACGCTCTGGAGATATGTTTGCTTCACAGGAGGACTTCATGCACTGTTGCTAATCAGTTACTTTATTTTACTTACCACTGTTCCGTATCATTTGTCTTGGTATATTGGCAGCAGGTCTACTGAATGGCCTTCTTGTAATACAGAATACAACAGATTCATCCCTGGTGTAACAGCTGCCTTCAGCTGAGCTAGCCCAGAAACCATCTGGCTCAGTATCTCTTGTTAACAATACTTGGGATGACTTGAGTTGCTCGAGTACTTTCATTTTGTGATGTATGGTAAGGTATTTCCTTTCAATGATCCCTCTCTCAGGCAGAATTTAAGATATGTTGTTGTTTCTCTTGATGCCAAATCTTTCTACCAGATGTATTACTTTCCAAAACAAATTTTCAGCATGTGTAAATGAGTGTTGTTTCCTTTGGGTTTCAGTCTATTTTTTGCTTTCCGTAGTTCTTCCTTTTCATTCAAAAAGCTTTATAATACAAGTCGATTTTCCCAATGTGTCCATCAGGAAACCGTCATCATTTACATCCACTTTATATATCACACATATAAATGGCAAAAAAAAATTTTCCAGGTACTCATCTAGATCAATGGCAAAATTGAACCCAGCGTGCCTAATCTTTACTCTCCAACTTCATCTGCTGGGTTGCTGGATCTCCACCTGTTTTTAAGATAGGCTGGCATTAGTACCATTGCTCTCCGTGTGCCTTGCACTGAGCTAGAAGGTGATGTTGTAGTTCAGGTCTACATACTCAGGCTACTGTTCTTTTTGGAAAAGTTCAGTTTCACTTCAGTGAAACACAGCAATATCCTCAGGCAATATCAGGAACCACCTGGGGATGTGGGCTGGTTGTTTCCCCTACGAGGCAGGGAATGGAGTGCCACAGGCACCTCACCATAGCGGTCCTGGCTCTTGGCTAAACTTGTATTTATTTTGCTATTTAGGAAAGGCAGAGAAGGTAAGGCTGGCATGGCCCTTGCCTTGTATTGGTGTTTTGGGTCATTAGCTTACAGTAGATACTTTACTGCAACCTCTTCTGAGTGCCAGGTTGATTTTCGGCTTTTCAGGTCTTGTGTGAAGGTGGACAGTATTCACTTTTCTGTTCTAAGTATACAGCTTAGAGCAGTGCACCTTACAGCTCAGCTGGTGCTTTCTGATTCCATAACCGTTTTCTAACTTTACATCAAGATTAGGAAATGTTTAACCTATTCCGAGGCCAGACACATTCTATGACTGCAAACGTGTCATTCTGCTTGATTGGTTATATTCAAAAGTGATGCATTAAAACAGGTACACTAATTCTGGGCACTTCTGACTGATTTAGTGCATTACAGATTTTTTTCTTGTTAAAAAATCTTCCCTATTTGGAACGCAATTTAGTTTTCTTTGGGTTCCATTTGCTCCATCTTTGTGCTGTGGAACTTTGAGCACAAATGATAAATTTAATGCCAATGAGCTTTGTAATATACTATGCTGAAAAGCATTCTGTGGTTTGGCATTCAAGACTGGAGGTGGATAAAATTAAAATAGAAACTGCAGAGGATATCTTGGTGATGTGGGATTGGATTTAAAATCTCAATTTGGAATTTGCTCCTAAAAAATTTGTTTTGAATTAGATTCTTCAAGAGACCTGCTTACTAGTGACAGTTTAGGTTTAAACAAGATCTTTAGCAGCCATTATTCTCAACAAATTTATTCAGGAAATGGTCAAAATGTCATGAAAATCAAGGTTATTGTGCATTCATGATACCAGTTTAATTAAATTCCAGCTCAAGCGTATTCTTTTTTCCTAACCCGCCTCAGCAAATTGTGGACTTTTAAGCTTTAGGTATCTACATTTGACTAGCTGTCAGAACCGCAGCCTGATTACAGTATGGACCACAAACTTGATAAAAACTGTAGTTACAGTTCACCTCACTCATAGATCATATTTTGGTAGATAACCTGACTGACCTACAATCCAGCTGGAGACTGTCCATCTCAGCCTCAGTTTTCTCATCATCTTTATCATTAAATCACTTAATATGTCTTTTTGGAACTGGAGGAGATCCAGAGCTGTCTTTGATTTTGGTGGGCTTCAAGATAATTTCATTATCAGTGAAATTAAATTAAGTCCTGCTAAAAAACGAATATTGCAGTGTAATTTCAGTGAATCACATAGCCAGAACTGCTCTTTGGGTCATCGATTTCCTGTTCCCCCACACCGTGGGTTTAGTTTGGCTTATTCCTACTGTATATATGTGAATACCAGGCTTTGTCTTGTTATATTGGAAGATTTTGGTGGCTGTTTTTTTCCCTGAGCAGTATTTCCTTTTTCTTGTTCACTGATTTGGATGGGTTTTTTTCTTTCTCTGAGGTTTGCCAGTTTGTGTTGCTGTTTTCCTTCTTTTGCAGTGTTTCTGTTGGACTTCACCTTCTTTCCAGTCTTCAGCTCCTATAATTTTATTTTTCCTTACCAGGAACTTTTCAATTAAATAATTATAAATTGACATGTTCTTATTTACCAGACCAAAATGAGTCACAGAAGGCTATTGTTGTCACTCCAGTTCTCTGAAAGCATCAGCAGGGTTCTCACGGAAACTTGCATATTTTCCTGGCTGTCTACCCAGCAGATTATCAGGGATCTGAGAACTGTCCTTCCATCAAGTCAGCAGTAAAATCAGAGACTTTGGGGTTTCTGAGCTCCTAGATCAGTTCTGCAATCTGGAGACCTAACCATAGCTAGCTCCTGGTTCCTGGGTCCACAAAGTCCTGCAGCGCTCACAGTCACAGCACCTCTCAAAAAATCTAGGAAACTTGCATCTGGCTGTGGATTTAAGAGCTGTGGTTCACCCTGTGAAACCAGAAACCTGGAAACTCAGGTAATTCAGGCTTGTTCAGCATTAGGACACTAATTTGGTCTCCATGTGGCAGAGCTGAAGCCTTTTTATTTTTATCCCCCCCTCTCCCCCCCTGCCNCTGTCTGGAACGGCTGTCAAAGGGATGGGAGTCTATCAAAATAGAGGTAAGTAGATGAAATTTCAAGTTGTGAAATGTTGCATTGAAGTTTTCAAAATGAAATATTGCTATTTTTAAGTTGCCAAAAAATCTTCATCTAAAATCAAAAACTTTTGAAGACGTAATTTTTCATACTGAAACAAACCTTTTCATGAGTAGCTACTTCATTTTTCATCAGTTGCACCTGTCTTTTACTTTGCTGGAATTTTAATTTGAGTAAACAAAATACTTAATTCATTGTGATTGCCCTGGAAATGCCTCCAACATAGATAGATTTCAGATATAACGTACCAGATTGAACCTCATCTTGCACCAACATGGACGAAAACTAAGCCAGAGTGATCCAAGGCACTGGCTATTTCTGTTTGCCACACAAGCACCAGATGTATGTTGCTTAGGGCAAGGAGCCAAACCAACCTTGGCCGATTCGGCACAGGAGCACACCGTAGTCCTGAAGTCTTCTGTGCCCTTCTCTTTCCCAAATTTCGTTATATATGCAAAATGTATTTATATTACAGACATGTTTGGCCCAATGTTGTTATTCTGGTGAGGCAGTAGACAAAACCCTACATTCTGTTGCTGGAATTTAAAAATATCACAAATTATCACAATTTTCTCCCTTTTCTTTGAGCTTGGAGTGGGCAGCACAGGTAAAACTGCTACGTGATCCATGAAAATTCAATTTTGTTTAAGTGGGTTGCAATTTTTCTATTGGCAATATAATGAAATACTATCTCAATGATGGTATGCCACTGTGGTTTTTCAAGTAATTTGTTTGTTAACATAAGACTAGAACTGAAACTTTGGAGTGTGGTTTCAGCTGAAATTTCACTTTTCTGTTTATTTGGGTGAAGTTTACATTGTGTTTTTTTCTCCTGTTTGTTTTTTCTTTTTGGACATCACTACTTATGGGATGAGATTTTTACTATTTTGCAGTAGGAATATAATTTAAGAACATTAGTTGCACCTAGGCTCCATGGACACAAAGGAGTTTCCAGAATCCCATTAAACTAGGTTCACAGTCTCCATTCACCATTTCTTCTTCATGTGCTTCTAACTTAGTTACCTAAATAAGGTACTGAAACTTAGCTGGCATTAATACCTTCTTAATTTTCTGTTATAATAGCCAACTTAGTCTGTTCGCTACCCTTAGATCTTCTTTCTCACTTCTGTAATGTGAGTCATATTTCTCACACTGATATATTAATATACATTCTCTTGAGAAAAAAAACCACCTAGAATATCGCTTTTGGTCCTCCTCATTCATATCGCCTTTCTTAATCTTTGGTCATACCATTGGAAGTGTCATGTGAAATAGTTAAAGCTGTTAAAACATGTCATATTGATCATCTCAAAATTCTGTGCCTGTGCAGTAGTAAGAGTCTGTAGGATAGCTGACCATTTAAATAAGAGCTAATTAATTGTTTACTGGTTGTATCTAATCTAGAGTGAGTCCAGGAACATGCTGACCTTTGTGATGTGAATGACTTACCAAGTAAGCAGAGGAGCTTTTTTACTAGATCAGACCAGTGTGCTTTGAAACCAAAACATGCGATTCAGAATACCGACTAAGAGGCAATGTAAAGGGAAGTGAGGGAAAGCATGATCCATCTGGGAATATGCTTCCAAATTTATGTCCTGAAGCGTGAACACTGATGAAGCCAGTGGTTCTAATCCAAAGGTCATTCAAGGCAATGAAAGAATTCCTCTGGCTTGAAAAGACTCAGGATCTAGCATTTTGGCTTTTATGTTTCTGGTTCTGTTTTCACTTGGTTTTCTTTATTTTACATTAACCTTAGCATTAGAGCCCTTCTACTCTGAATGCTTTTGCACTTTTGAAACTTGATTTTCATATGTATGCCTGTTCCCAATATATTCTTTATTTCTATTTTGATTGTAGTGCTGTTAAAAAAAAAAATAAAAAAATGAGGTCTTTCTTTAAATATCTTGGTTTTCCTACATTGTGTGAATAGGAAGGCACTTTCTACCTTGTAGGATCCATATTCTGACTCATTGTATTAACTGGAAAGATGGTTTGTCTCTATATTTCTAGGTTTGTGTCTATTCCTTCTAGATTTAGATTGCTCTGTTAAAAAATATTTTCCTAATCCTGGAATTGGCAGACCTCCTTTCGATTTTGTATGCCAGACTTCATATTTTCGACATTTTGACCCTCAATAAAGAGGCAGCTGGATAAAGTCATAAAACAAGCTCTAAAAACCGTGGAAAACCACATACTTTAGTTTGTTGTCTTGATATCTGTGTCTAAACCAGTAACTCTAAAACTTATTGCATGTAAAAAACGGTACTGAAAATCATTAAGACAGAATGTCTGCAGGGTGCTCTTTGATTTCTCTTTATGCATGGTAGGGGACTGAGGCTGGAGTGGAGGATTTGGGAAGTTTGGCTTCGAAGTGGTCAGGGCTGGAATCTCTGAGCCTGCTGTTAATGGACTTGGGTGGGTGGTATTTCATCTGCTGGTGTCCGTAACACAAAGGGACGATGTGTTTGCAAGAGAAAACACGCAGTGACATTTCCTGGTGTGCAGGTATGCTCTGCTGAGAAAGACAGATCCCTACCACGAGAAAAGGGAGTCCTACAAATCCATCTTTAATGCAAATCTTGTGCGGCCTGCCCAGCTGAAATAGCTTGGTACTGCTGCTCTAAAACAGACTGCTGAGCAGGGCATGGGTCTGAACATGCAACAGAAAAACCTGTGTCAGATGGAGGAATTTAAACATACGTTTCTCTTCAGTGTCCCTTGGCCGCATGCAGAATTCTTTCTCCCTACACCAGCTTACTGCTCTGAGCAATACAGTAATTTTCTGTATATTTTTTCAGAACTAAATCTAAACAATTTTGGCAAATGTAGTAAGATTTACTGACTTGAGGAAGCACTTTTTTCCTAAGTTAAAGCTGCTAGATGTTTTTTTAATAGAACACGCAGAAAAATTAGGCAATTCCTCAGTTGCTCACTTCTCCTTTTCTAGATAAATGAGATCTAACATAGACTGAAAGAGAAAACACATTACGGATGAGCTTTGTGTTATGATGTTGACCTCATATTGCAATGCTGTATACACTTGTAATAGGTTACTGTTCACTGCCTCCATTATACAACTGCTACTCAGCTATACCTGATAATATGGTGCTGACCTCCCACTTTTTTAATAAATCTTAGCAGACAATAGTGTTTTTTAAAGCCAGATTGTTAGGTAATTTGTTCACTGTCTTGCTAACATTATGACTCATTCCTTATAATTTTCTCAGCTCTTTTCCAGTAGTCCCATTTCATTTTAGTCCTTTAATAAATTCAATTTGCATAGATTTTTCCTGAATATTTTCCCCCATCCTATCACGTTTACCCTGAGGAAACTTTTTGCAATGCAGAACTTGAGGTGTCTTTACTTAAATTTAATGATTTTAGTACTTTTTGCTTTGGTTGATTCTTTTGACATATGCAACCATCAGACTCTGTGTTACAGATTGATTGTGCATTATTTTATGGCACTTGGAAAATCTTTTCAGAGCTGGAGGTGGAAATATAAGAGAGTTACATGGATCAACTACAGTTTTTGTGATTCTTATGAAATAGAATAGAAACCACATTAAATGGCAGCATCAATGGGCAATTCAGTTTTCCTTTATTCTTGTTCCAAGATTATGCAAAAAGATCACTTATTGTGTATTTTGTTTAATGAATACAACACTATACAATCTTTGTTTGAAAAAAATTGTGATACCATTTGAGTTTTTTACATTGTGATAACATTTGAGTTTTTTACATGTTGTATTTTTTCACCCTCAGGAATTATGCTAAACACATGGTTAGCTGGGGTCAACCGGGGTGAAGGAAGCTCGGATGTTTCACAAACCATACCAGCTGTGTTCCTTTTTTCTCATTAGACTCAGGCTTTGGGCTTACACAAGCTCTTCCTTTAGCCTTTGCGTGCCTGCAGTGCTGAACCCAGTGAGAGTCCTGTCACTAATTCCCAGGATTTGGTTTCTTCTTGCTTTTCCTCACATGTGTAACATCACAAGATGAGTAAGGAAGGCAGCTGAAATCCCTGGGCGATCTAGGAGCCCAAGGGAAGGACAAGTCCTGGACAGACAAGAAGCCTTTCTAGGGCTAAGCATATGCTGCTAACCTAACTGGGTCCTGGACATTCCTTGGCTTTGGGTCAACCTTTTGGTACCATAGACTGTTGTGAAAGCAGTCTTTCTTTACTTTTGAAGAATCACTGGAACCTCTTTGTACAGTCAAATATCAAGGTACTTTATTGGATGAAAATCTGGAAATTGCTTCAACAGGCTTTTGTTGTAGGGCAATG
The DNA here is from genome assembly GCA_013399095.1 of Psophia crepitans. Classification (NCBI taxonomy): domain Eukaryota; kingdom Metazoa; phylum Chordata; class Aves; order Gruiformes; family Psophiidae; genus Psophia; species Psophia crepitans. The sequence continues at coordinate 107,335 of VWZZ01005416.1, read as the reverse complement.
AATTTTAACTGGCTGAACAATGGAGAAGCTCCTGAGGATGTGGCCTGAGCTAGGACATTCCCTGCTTACCTTTCATTAGCAGCTTTCTCCTGGCTGGGAGGGTTTTCCAGTCTTTCTTCCTTTTTTTGTGATAAGGAATTAGAGGGTTTAGTAACAGTTCCTCTGAAAGAAGTAGGGAGCACCTGGTGATACATGTGAGCTGAGCTATTTTGTTCTTGGCTGCCAGATAGGTTTTTCTGCTTGTGGTGGTCTCCTCCCAGATGCACAGTGATAACTGTAATGGACAGATCGGTAATTGCCATGGCAGAACTGACAGTTCAAGTGTCTTAGGTTTAGGATTAGCTAATACATGGGAAGCAAACACACATACCTAAACCAGTGAGAATAAAACTCTGAGATGTTTTTCCTAATTCAAAGTTTCATTTCATTTGAAAATCCTACAGTAGAGACCATTTTGTGTCAGCTGGCGTCTTCCTGCTGTACACGAGTGGTGTTGTGTCAGGAAGCAAAGCGATGTGGAGGGGCGTGAGTCCACAGTCAGAACCGATCCTGCATTTATCTGAAAGAGCTTTCGTATGAGGAGTAATGAACAGCACGAAAAAGTAGCAGTAACTTTGGCTTTTTTTTTACGATGCTGCCGTGAGTTTGGAGAGGCTGAAATATCTTAAGAAGTGAGAATGAAGGTAGCATATTGAAGAAGCATTTAAAAATAGGCCATGCAGTCAGAGCTTGTTCAAGAAGTAATCTGTACTAAAAATGAAAACAAATTAGAGTACATGGGTATTTTTAGGAATAACAGTTTGGCACACCAACTTTCCTGAACACTTTCAGGGTCATATCTTTGCCATTCTTCCTTAGGTGGGAGTCCCATCGAAACTGATGGGAGCTGTGCCTGAATAAAGGTTGACCCATTCTTTTCCCTAATACAACATTTTTTTTCTTGAATGACCTCCTGGCAACCTTGTTCATAAGTCATTTGTCATGTTTTTTCTCTGAGTAAAAAGTGCCTTCCATCTGTTCTTAATCTGCATTCCCTTTAACTTCTATTTTTGCCTCCTTTTTTCTGTCATCTGTGTTGCATTGAAAATAGAGTTTTTGGCCAACTTTATTTATCCCCATGTAAGGGGTTGTAATCATTGAAATAAATGTCTTGGCAATCTTTTCCTCAAGCCTAGACAACCACAGTCATCAGGCAAAAATAAATGATGGGAGCAACAGCTTCAAATACATTATTGAAGTTTTAACTTAGATACCACTCTCCAGACTGGCTTGGTTAATGCTTTCTTTTTTCTCCTTGAGTTCTTCCAGCTTTCAGCTTTACAGGGTGTTTTTTTCTCTTTTTCATTCTTTACCTGGTATTTTCTGTTCTGGTCTCTTCCACTAGCCGTTCATTTTAGGCAAAGCACATGTGCGTGGTGTGAATGCCTTTTCATGACGTGTGTCGGTACATACATGATTTCTTAGGTTCTCCAATACAATCTACAGCAGCTTTGGTGAAAAAACAGACCACTTTTTGGAGAAAAAGTAGGAGATTGATTACTTGAGTGTCTCTTTCTGATTTTGCCTGTTTGTTTGTTTGTTTTTGGTTACTAATGCTGATTTCTCAGCATGCTGCTACTTTTTAGATAGAAAAACTCAGCTTCTTCCAAAGCACTATTGCATCGTGTCTTCCTCTCTTGTGGAAATGAACATATTCCCATTCCCTCTAGACCATTTAAAGACACTGTTTGTCTTGGCTTTCTTTTGCTGATGGGGAGGGTGAAAAAAAAACAAGGCTCTTGTGATCAGCAAGGCTCTCCTTTGATCAGCAAAAAGAAATCTAAGATTGAGGCTATCTCTATTTTCTTTTTTTTTTCCTTCTTTTTTTTTTCTTTTTTGGTCCCCTGTCCATGGGTAAACTACACTGCTTTTTCAGTAAGTTTGAGCAACTGGAAACTAGGCAGAGGAAGCACAGATAGAGCTCAGATGAAAACCGTGTAAATCTATGCAGGAGGTTATGCAGAGAGTTTTTAGAACAAGCTCCTGAGAACTGAGAGACCCTTACTGATCCTGAAGGCACTTCATGCCACTTATTCATTATAAATCAGAACTGTGGATCTGTGGATTTGAATCGAAGTAGAGTTCAGACTTCAGCAGTTCCCTTTTCCTTTGGAAATTGTGTTAGATAAGATGAGGTGGTTCATGAAGCAAGTTTTATTAATAAACCTGCTTTATTTTTCTCATACTACAGTAACAGATTGATGTATATCAAATGAAAAGTAGGTAAGGTTAATCAAAGAATCATGCTAATTTTTATTGAGCCAACTTTTGAGGTTCTCACTAATTTTAACTGACTCCTGCTGTACTCTTTAAGGTCAGCAGAAATGAAGGCTAGCTAAAAATTCATTCCAGTGCATCATCTCACAAATAGTACTTTTTCCTTGTTGAGCCTGGTAGGAGAGCTTGTTCTGAGTTGTACTTATCCACACTGAAGTACTGAAAAACTGAGAAGCTCTCAGAATGCAGAAAATGTATGATAGTTTGGATGCTGTGCTGTGTCAAAAAAAGTTGTCAGTATAAAAAATTCTATACCCTCAAATGTATGGAAATGGCCAAGAGCTCCACTTAACCAGAGCAAAGAAGTGTAGACAATTGGACCAAATATGTGTGTGTTTCTGTACAAATATTAAAAGTCTGGAAAAAAGGTTGTAACTAAAGTTACTGGTTATAAATGGGAATGTTGATGTAATAGGCACGTTGGAAACTTAGTGGAATAAAAATAATCAATGTGACAGGTACACTGGTGACAAATTACATGGGAAAGACCGGTGAAATCATGCCTGTCAAAGAGCAGACTTTTTGTCTTGAAGTAAACAGAATCAAATCTCATAGATTTACTAGAGTCCCTACAGATTGAAAGTACAAGATTAAATAGGAAAATAGAACTGTAGTACCACAGGACTGCAGTACAGTATTAGGGTGGTAGTATCAATTGTCCTGCCTAAATAGTGGCATTGCCTGTGACAACCCAAACAAGATCAAACAGGGCAAGAAGACAGGAAATGCAGTAGCAGTGGGTGACATCATTTACCAAATTGAGATTGGGTGAATGGGCTGGAGGGGGGTGATTCTGAGTAAAACTTTAGGGTTTCTAAATGATTGCTTATACAGAGGTAATTTGTTTATCTTGAAAAAAAAAGGGGGGGAAAAAAAAAGTAAGTAATTCTAAGTAATTCCAGGACCTGGTCTTAGACAGCTACAAAAAGACCAGGTTCAAAATACAGCTACAACCTCTGTCTGACAGCAGCTAACATACTTAAATGCAGTATTCTTGAAATAGCAAAAAAAGGGGGGGAAAAAATCTCCCATGGCAATGTTTAACTTCAAAAAGGAAGCTACATAAAGATGTGAAAACTGTTTAAAAAGAAAGGGAGCCAAAATTTAAAATGTTTATAGCAGTCATGAAGATTGTTTAAATATGGGAGCTCGTTGCAAGCCAACTTCCAGAGAAAGGCTTTAAAAGACCAAAAAAAGGTTTACATAGCTAAACAGCAGGGTGAAGGAGTAAGAGGATGTGTCTTATTAAAAGGACTTCTTTTATTAGAAGTAAAAGGCCTTTCTTTAAGTTGAGGTTGTGCCTAAATGAGGAAAATAAAGCATTAACAAGATAAATATATAAACGAGATAGAAATAGAAATAGAAACATTAAGGTTGGAAGAGACCTCAAGGATGACCTAGTCCAACTGACCCCCCCACACCTATTAACCACTAAACCATGTGCTTCAGTGCTGCATCTAACCTTTCCTTAAATACCCGCAGGGACGGTGACTCCCCCACCTCCGTGGGCAACCCGTTCCAATGCCCGACCACCCTTTCAGTGAAGAAATTTCTC
>VWZZ01005416.1:47848-102967 GCA_013399095.1 Psophia crepitans | reverse complement strand
AACTTACTGAGGGTGCACTCAATAAATAGATAGGGAAGGCCAAAAGAGAATTGGCAAAACCTACTAGTAAAGCCGTTTTTAAGTTGTCTTTAAGTAGGTAAAATCCTGACAGAAAAGCTACAGGACTAGTAAATTATCAAAGTAGGGAAGGTATTTAGGGACATGCCCATTCTGGCATATTTCTCTGCCAAGAACATATTAGGAGATTTATGACCAATAACAGTGTCATAAGACGAGATTTCGAAGAAACTGGCAACAATGAACAGTAAAAAATTACCAGGACCAGGTGACATTCCTGTAAGGTAAAGGAACTGTCAAGCCAGTAACAATGGTGTAATGCTTAAAAGTTTCCCGGTCTAAAAAAAACGGAGGTGATAAATACGACACCTAATCTGAGAAATTCATAGGAGCTGCAAAATCTCCAGGCCCCCTTTTAAATCATTAGATTTATGGTACTTATGATGAAAAGGGGAAGAATCGGCATAGCTTAAAAGGAGAAGCCCAGAATATCTAAAAATTTCTTTGAAAATGTAACTGAACATATGGATAGGGGTGATCCATTTGATAGAAGCTACTTGGTCTTCCAAAACTCATTGAGCATGTCCTTCATCAAAGTCTCTTGAAGAAACTCAAGTGTCATAGGATAAGACATACGGGCCTCTCAGTAGTCACTAATTAAAAAATAAGAAACATGGTAAGAATATATTGTCCATTTTTGCAGTGGAGTGGACTCATCACTAGAGGTCAAGCAAATCTGCAAGAGCCTGTGATGTTCAACTTAACAAATGTTTTGAAAGGTACAGGGAGGGGAGAAGATCCCAGAGGTGGCAAAGTTCCCTGATAGTATTGACATTATTCATGGTAGGAGAATTGAAAGATTGCTGTAGGGGCTTATCGCAATGACTCATGATACTGATGGACAAAATTAATCATTAATAATTATAAGATAATACACATGGGGGGTAGGTCTTATGTATGCAGACATGACTTGGAGTTACAATTGCTAGTTCTAAAAAAAAATACAAAACCCCCACTGCCTTCAACAGAGGGGGAAAAAAAAGCAAGCAATGTTTGAAAACTTTTAAAAATTGAATAGAGAACAAAACAGCAAACATCATCACTCCACTAAGTGAACCTATTTCACATCCAGATCTTGAATTCTGTTTGCACTTCTGGCCTCTCCTCAAGAAACGGACGTCTCGTAGGGTAATCAGAAGTGTGGAAGAGCTTGTCTGGAATAGTTTCCATAAAGGTCACAACTACATAAAGTCGGGCTCTTCAGTCTGGGAAAGTAAGGATGGAGGGAAGGATCTGTAACAGCAAGTGTGCCACAGAGAAAGTAAATGAGGGGTGACATTCCCTGTTTGCCAAATTGTTCACCGAATGCACGGTGCACCTGCTCTTGGTGGCAGGTTCAAAACAAGGGCGGCAAAGGCATTTTTTGGGACAATTCCTAGCTGAAACGTGAAGTTCACTCTCACAGTGTGTTGTGGGTGCCAATAGGTTATGGAGATTTAAAATGTTATGTAACAAAATTCATACAATTAAAATGCAGTTAGGGCTATTAAAAGCTATGACTTCAGCTTAGGAAGGCCCCAGAGCTGCTGTTTTTTAGAAGCTGGGATATCTCTTACGCCCATCCCTCAGCAACTGCATGCAATTGTCCGCTCTGAGAGATAACCTGCAGGTCCAGGTCAATCTCTGCTCTCACACAGTGCAGCCATTGTATTTGCTTTAATGAAATATGACTTACCACACAGTTCTTATTGCAACTGTTCTTATTTATTGTTCTTATTTATAACATGTATGTTATTTGTAGCTCTGTATTAAAAAAAAAAAACAAAAAAAACCCAACCCAAACAAAAAACCAAACAAACCAAAACAACAACCAACCAAACAAGAGCTCTGTAAGCATTATTCAGTTATGGAGCTCTGACTGATCAGTGAGGAGAGGATGCGCTTAGGAGGCCTGGAAATTCATCCCTCAGCCCCTGCCCTGTGTGTGGATATCTGCTTTGCTTGTGTTTCGTGGTACACATCATTTTTATTGTTGTTATTTGTGGGTTTCTTTTGAAGGGGCACTGCCTGCATCTTTCTTTTCTATCATCCCTGCTCTTTTATGTCTCTTCTTTTGCTTACTACTGAATGCTTCTTGGGATTCTTCCATTCCTCTTCACCCCAATATGTGACCTCTGAAGTAGATGATCCTGGGAAAAGACTTTATCCATGCTTTCTAGTTCTTTTATTTTTGCTTAATGGAGATTATAACTAGTCTTGAGGGAGAAGACTTGGTTTTACTAATTGTTTGATTTTAAGCATTTTGCTACCAAACTGGCTTATTTTGGTTTTAAGGATTTCTTTATTCATATTTTTAAAACACTGCAATGTGTTTGGAATAGACATTGTAAACATTGCAATTCTTAGGTGCTGGCATCATTCTGTTTCTGGTGTGATTTCAGTGGAATCATTTCCGCAAAATTTTGAGAACACATGACTGCATCCCATCTCTGAGAGCATTTTAGGAAGTTTCCGTCAATCTAATCTGGAATCTCTGCATTATTAAAAATCGAATTGATTTGGCTCATCCCTTTATTATTTTTTCTTTGTATTTGTTGCATCCAATTCTGATTTTCAGGAAATTGGTGCAAAATTACAGTTATTTCAATGCAAAAGTGATAAAGTCGTCTTTAACTTTGTTCTTGGTTTTTTTTGTTCCTCTCTTCCATTTTCTCAGAGCAACATTTGAATCAGCTTCTGTACTTCAGACACAAGGCTAGTCCCTTTTGATTTTAATGGGGGTGTTTCTCTTCAACAGTTATCAGTGTCAAGTCCCAAAAATAACTGAATATATAAAAGAAATTGTAAGACTTGAGTGAAGAGTTGAAGAGAGGATGTTGAGAAATTAGCCAGTGTGTTGAAGATCCTTTGCAGCAGTGGGCAGGCTGCACACATCCGTGCTGCTGTTTGCATGAAAAGCATGTGCTCTCGTACGATTCCAGCATTATAAAAACAAGAAGAGAGCATTTTGATAAATTATTACAAGCTGTAGGATATCAACCATCATCATTCTTTGGTTTGAATTAGGTATAATTTTAGGAAAATCATTCCTTTGCTAGAACTAGGTATAATTTTAGGGAAAAATACTAATTTTAGTTTTAAAATTGTTATAACAGCAAACCCATCAAACCTATAGTAGCAAATTATTAACTGTTTTAGGTAGTTTTTATCCCATTTAATATCCGTCTTCTAGATTTTTTAAATTTTTCTAGTTTCTCTTTTATAAATCATAGAATCATAGAATATCCCGAGTTGGAAGGGACCCATAAGGATCATCGAGTCCAATTCCTGGCTCCACACAGGACCAGCCAAGTCAGAGCAGATTACTGTTGTCAGACGTGTTGTCCAGATGCTTCTTGAACTCAGTCAAACTCAGTGCGGTGACCACTTCCCTGGGGAGCCTGTTCCAAGGCCCAACCACCCCCTCAGTGGAGAATCTTTTCCTGATCTCCAACCTAAACCTCCCCTGACGCAGCTTCATGCTGTTCCCTCAGGTTCTATCCCTGGTCACCAGAGGGAGGAGATCAGCACTTGCCCCTTCACTCCCCCTGGTGAGGAAGCTGCAGGCCGTGATGAGGTCTCTCCTCAGCCTTCTCTTCTCCAGGCTGAACAAGCCAAGGGACTTCAGCCTCTCCTCATACATCTTCCCCTCTAGACCCTTCACCATCCTTGTTGCCCTCCTTTGGACACTCTTCAGTAGTTTTAAGTCCTTTCTGTACTGTGGCGCCCAAAACTGCACACAGTACTCGAGGTGAGGCCGCAACATGCCATATAACATTAGATAAATGTCTGTAACACATGCCATACACAAAATATTAATGGTGTACAAGCCACAAACTGGTGATCTGAGAGTTAATAATGTGTTAGGGACTTGCTTGTTGTCAGGAGCATAGCAAAGAGAGAACACCCAGTTTGTGTCCAGTTAGGCAAAGCAGCGGGTGTGAAAACCTTGATTGCTGTCAAAAAGTGACTGAAAGCAAAGATTCCTGGCGTGACCACTGCTGTCAGCCCTCACAGGAACATACAGACAAACACTGAAACGTTTCTTTGAATTATCAGTGGAGCCTTGCCTGGGTGCCCAAGCAAGGCTGAAGAAAGACACTCTGCCACTATTGCCTCCTGCTTATTTTTTTTTAATTTAGCTTCCTATGTATCACTGATAATTCTGGAATGGCTTGAATGGACAGCATGGATCGTGAATTTAGCTGAAGGCCAGGCCCTGGCATGCTATCACAGGGTTTTGGGAAGGTGAGATAACAGGAAAGAGCTCAAGTGAGAAACTGTCCTTGGAAGTCGTTACTAATGGATTTTTGGATACAGAGGTACTACAAGAGGGGGAAAAATTAACATTGAGGTAGATCTGGAATTAGATCATCTAATATAACCATATTTTCTCATATAGTTGTACTTTTTTGATAGTCATTTCATGTGGTACTGAAAAGAATTCACTTTATAATGGACAAAATGTGGATCTTTAGATTTCAGCTGTGGCAGGCTATGTCATAGCCTAATTATGTTGTCTTTTTTTTCCCCCTGTCATTTCTTTATAGGTGGAAAACGTTCGGTTACTTGATCGTTTATCTTCAAGAAAAGCTGCACTGGGAACCTTGTATTTAACAGCTACCCATGTCATATTTGTGGAGAATGGTTCTGAAACTCGTAAGGAAACCTGGGTATGAATTTTTGGGTTGGTTTGTTGTTAGTTTTTTTTCCAGTTAGCTGTAAGTGCATGGCACTTCATTGATGGCAATTTGAAAATAACTTGCAAAACAGTTTAAACATAGTAAATTAGTTCATACAGATGCTTTCAAAACTTCAGAGTGTGTGAAATTCCAGCCTGGTCATTTTTGAAAATTTCCAATGGATTCTGGATATTACAACACAGTAAGAGGAGTAGAAGGACCCTCACCGTACGAACACCAGATGTGATTGACTGAGGAACAGCTGCTGTGAACTACAGCGTTGCTCCTATCATCTGGAAGACCTGAGGAGAAATGCTTTGAATGTGAATTATCTGGAGTCGACTCAGTCAGCTCTTGCCTCTAACTGCTTGTGCTGGATCAGTGATTTTGTTGGTTTTGGGGTGGGTTTTTTGCATAATGTAGTATTTTGAGTTATCGGTTGTCTGTATATATATAGGTACACATACAGCTCCAGTGTCCCACCATTTCGGAGCCTTTTATGCAGCTTAATTATGAATCCTTTGTTTGGTTTTGTACTAATTATTAACTTCATGCTCTTATGGCCCCACTGTTCCCTTCCTGATCCTTATTGTAATGTTTCATCGCATCTGATGCAGTATTTAAAATTGTATCAGGACTACCATTCTGCCAATGAGAAGGCCCGACATTTTAGCCTTATGTAACTGATGCTGGTTCGTCTTTCCATTGTACAAATAGATGAAAAGAGCTCCTTTTCTGACAACTGTTAGCTTACACTAAAGCAAACAAACAAAAGAGCTTTGGGTAGCATGATCAGGCTAATGTCTGAGCTGCTGAAACACTCCAGAAGCGCTGCTTTGTATGTAGGTGATGTATCAGGCACTGCTTGAGCCTGATGCTGGAGATAGGAACAAAACTACAAGCAGACAAGTGTGGGGGTTTTCTGAAATGGTAGTGGAATCTACTGTGCCTGCCTTGGCACATCATTATAAACCATTATTTTTCTTCCTAAAGACTTGAATCACTTGGCACAACCATTTTCGATTCCCTCGCAGGTTCTTCACAGCCAGATTTCCTCCATTGAGAAACAAGCCACCACTGCCACTGGTTGCCCGTTGCTGATCCGCTGCAAAAACTTCCAGATCATGCAGCTGGTCATCCCTCAGGAACGAGACTGCCATGATGTTTACATATCTCTGATACGTCTGACACGACCAGGTATGGAAAGGCAACTGGCACAAAAGTCCATCTTCATCCTGAAGAGGAAGAATGTAGTGGAGAAAATGTAGCTGTGCTTCTTTGTCCTTTACAGGTTAAGAAAAAAGACTTCCTTAGAGATGTGTTATCAAAACAAAAGTCTCTGAGCAGACAGGCATATTAAAATAATCACTTTGGGAGCAATGAAGAAAACACATTATAACAAGTTGTTCATTCCATAAAGTATGACATGAACTTTTGTTTAAAATAATACTCTAGGGTATCACAAGCCATAAAATATATTATAATGTTATTTTATATGTAACTGTTGTTTACCAGATGCCTTGTATAAGTGTGAATTTAAGAAAAAACTGGTAAGTCTTTAAATCTAGGGAACTTACACGTTCTCGCTGTGACAAAAAAACTTACAATTTATTAGTGGTCATGTCAAGATTTGAATTTTCCCTTTCTGTGCTTGCATAGATTTCTTAAAGTCAGTGAAAAGTTTTGCAGCAAGTAGTTGGTTTCTTTCACTGGACCACCTGTGTTTCAGCCTATTGCTAGGTTTTCATAGAATCATAGAATAGTTTGGGCTGGACAGGATCTCAAAGATCACCTAGGTCCACCCCCCCTGTCGTGGGCAGGGACACTCTCCACTAGACCAGGTTGCCCAAAGCTGCATCCAGCCTGGCCTTGAACACTGCCAGGGATGGGACCCCCACAGCATCTCTGGGCAACCTATTCCAGTACTTCACCACCCTCATGGTAAAGAATTCCTTCCTAATATTAAATCTAAATCTACCCTTCTTCAGTTTAAGGCTGTTACCCTTCACCCTATCACTATTTTCCCTTGTAAACAGCCCCTCTCCAGCTTTTCTGTAGGCCTCCTTTATGTACTGGAAGGCTGCAATAAGGTCTCCCTGGAGCCTTCTCTTCTCCAGGCTGAACAACCCCAACTCTCTCAGCCTGTCCTCGTAGGAGAGGTGCTCCAGCCCTCTGATCAACTTTGTGGCTCTCCTCTGGACTTGCTCCAGCAGCTCCATGTCTTTCCTGTACTTGGGACCCCAGAGTTGGATGCAGTACTGAATGTGCCCTTTTTGAATTTCTGAATTCAGATCAAGATCCTTTTGAAACCTTTCATCCTTTCAATGACAACCCAAATGTTGCATCAAAGTCCAATATCTGATCCTCTGCATATAGCTGCTCGCCTAAGAATCAGCTGGCAAGGTTTCTGAATTGCTTATTTTAAATGATAACTGTAAAAATACAACACCAACCTCTGTCCTTTCCTATTTTTCAACAGTGTGCAAAGAAAATGTCTACCACAGTCTGTACAAAACTGACAACATTTTTATCTTCCTAGGAGAACACCAATTTCATCTACTGTGTAGAGGGGGGAAAAAATTGCACAGTCAGCCAGCATGGCTACTGAACTTTATGAAGTACCTTCTATAATTAGGATAGTAGTAGCAGTAGTAATGTGCAACTGCAGCAGCTGTAACTGATCTGCTATGTGATGCAAGATGAAAGTAATCAGAGAAATTTAAAAACAATGAGACCAAGTCAGTCAGAGGTTCTGCTGTTGTAAATCTAGATTAATTCCATGGACCTCAGCTGCAAATATGTGTTTGTGCATGCTGGAAGGAATGCAATTCTGTAATGCTCTTTCCCTGGAGCCAGGAGGAGGTGTGCGCACTGCTACGCGCCAGAACAGGACACCTCGATACAGGCATACAGAATGACGAAGGGGAGAATAGCTGCGGACCCTGAATACAAGTTCGGTGGCAGACTGCAATGGACAAGAGGGTTTGAATGAAGAAAAGGCAGTAAGAGCACTGTAGAATTAGCTCTTTGCATAGTTCAGCTGCACAGTAGTCTTCCTTCTCCAGCAAACTATCCGTACCTCATGTGAGGCAGGATAAAATCTTGCTTACTTAAAATTACAAGGCTCCTATTGCAAGATGAGCCAAATGTACCCTGACAGTGCTCTGCTGTGTCCTTTTGTCTGGGCACAAAGCTGTACTTTCTTTAGGTAATACAGTTACTCAGCATTAGACCATATGCTTTACTCCAGGAGGAGAAAATTTGACTCACTCAGGCTCTATTTTCCATTTTCTGTCCTTTTAATTAATTCCACCATAGGAGAACCTGAGTGAAGCTCATGTTGTGTGCTGGCATAATATATTCTATGCTATCTGATGTCCTAGTTACACTAAAGGAGCAAATTTCTGTTTGATTTTATTCTTGCTAGTCATCAATAGCTTTTTAGTAAGGGCAAGCTCTCAGCTGAATTTGGCCTTTTTTGCTTAATTAAGCCATTTTGTGAAAAAACCTGACCATAACAGTTATCACAGGTGTAATAGCAGGATTGCAGATGCTTATGGCAAAATAACTGTGAAAAATTAGGGACAGTCCCATAAGTACTGGCAAAGAGGTGATAACTGAGCTTTCAGGCACTGACTATTAATACTTGAACATTTTTGTTATCACCTGTAGATACCACCATGCAATAATACTTGTAACATTGAGGCAGACTTCAGTCATAAATAACCTGAATATATTTTCATAGGTGGATTTTTAAAGGCTTCCCATGTGCCTGTGAACAGCAGGTCCCGTTGGAAAGAATATCCAGATGCTTCTGACAAACAAGCCGTGAAAACAAGATCTCAGATTGCTACCAAAAGCATTTTATTAAAAAGAGCTCGGATTGGATTTATGGATTATGCTTAAACTTTATGTTATCAGATAAGAAATAAACTAGACACTCTTCCTAATCTGTGCCATGACAGAAGTCTGCAGTCAGAGAATACAGAAAGAGTTTAAACTGTCAATGTGCAAATCATTCTTCTCTTTCTTCTAAACTACAACTTTGTTGACTTTCAGTACTTTCCTGGCAGAGTTAACATGAAGTTTTCTTTCCTTATATTCATACTTTTGTGTGTGTGCTTATACAACCAATGTAACGAAACTTTAAAAAGCAAAATATAACTTCAATTAAACCTTTAGAAGACATAATCAAAATAAAAGTAAAGACTTTCTATAGAAAAAAGTGGGAGCTTTCTTATTATTAATATTGTGGTTGTTTTTGTGGTTATTATTTTTATAAATATCAATTCCTTACTCTAGTATTCTAAGACTCTGCTTATTGGGTATTTATATTAGAAAAGAAAGTATAGAGTACGTAAATTTACTGATCTTGTTAAAGTTATATTGTGGAGCAAATGTATCAGTGGAGAACTAAGAAATCAGAGAAGATTCAGCTTGTGGTTTACTTCAGTTCTAAAGTTAAAACTCTGTTGGTCAGAAAGTTTTAAGGAACTGAGAGCAACAGGATGAAACATACCCTTGTGACATGCCAATATCTTAAGTATCAATGAGAACGTTAATTTCAAGCTATGTGCTGAATATCAGTGACAGTTGGCATTAAATAGCAATGGTGTCTGGCTGCCATTGGTCACCAGGAATAAGGCACTCATTAGCAATAAATACAGATTGACTTCTGGAAAGAGTTAAAAACTCCAGCACCAGCAAAGTTTCTTACATGGTCCTTGACAGAGAGTGGCAGGTGGCATAGCTGCTTAAACGATTTAATGGTCATAAAATGATTGATGTAACATATGCTATTTTTATACTATTGCAACATCTGTATCTAAAATGCCTTTGCTAATCATTCAAGGGCATAATTTTGCAGACCACAAAACTAAGATTTCATTGAATCTATTGGAAACTTTCCTATTTAGGGATGAAGACTTCTGAGTTAGCTCATTTTGGGAGGATTGTGCTGCATCGTGCATTGTTCAGATCTTTTCTCTGTGCCACAGGACAGATGTTATGTTAATAAAAGGACTTTTAAGCCAATTCAGGCTGGCAAATTCTTTTGCAGAACAAGTGCTTATTCTGGCACTGACTTCAGTTTTCTTTGGATGAAAGCATATTATCACTGACATTTTGTCTTTGCGCTGGGAGAGGCTTTTACAATTCAGTAGAGGCCTAGCAGAGCAGTATATTTTAAGTAGCACTACTAATAAGGCACATATATTGCAACACATGCAAATAATAAACGAGTACAGTACTTCCAAGTATACTTGAAAATAGTTATAAACCAGGATACGTGTTTTTTCATAGCAAAGCATGCTATTTTAAAAGGAACTACGTAAAGGACAATACCAAGATCTGGTTTAGAAGTGCAATTTCATGATGAGAATTCTGAAGTGGTTTACTGGTTTTGTTTGTTTGCTTGTTTCTTTTCTTTTCCCAGTGAAATACGAAGAGCTGTACTGCTTCTCATTCAATCCAAAATTAGATAAAGAAGAACGAGAACAAGGCTGGAAGCTGGTGAACCTCAATGACGAGTATAATCGAATGGGTATTCCGAACAACTATTGGCAGATTAGTGATGTAAACAGAGACTACGGAGTGAGTTGTTGTGATTTTTCTGTTACAGAGGCTGTCTGTAAAGCAAATCAACAGTCTGACTGTGAACTGCGGTAGTCCTTACATGTAGGGTCTCTTTGTGCTCAGTGCCATACACACATGTAGTAAGGTGCAGTTCTTCCACTCTTTCACACAAAAAGGCACATAGAAAGTAGGAGGAAAAAAATGTGTCTTCATTTAACACACGTAGAAATGAAGCACAGGAAATACGTCCACAGTGTTTTAAACGTTAGTGCTTGGCTGCCTGGGGAGAAGTTTAAATCATACCTAATGTTATGTGTCTAAATGCAGGTTTATATAACATTTCTAGTAACTGTAAGAAAAATATTACTTGAAATAGTGAATTTGGCAATATTTTTTTCTTCACTGGCTATCCTCACAACCCTTTTGAAGCCTCTGTGATTGACTGTTACTGATTTCACAGTTGTCTGACAGGTCATACATCTTCCCAACTGCCTGCTGTCCTGCCTAGTTCAGGCTGGTACGATTGAAGTCCCTAGAATGTTAATTAATTGTGAGAAATAAAAAACAAAGTATTTTTAAAGGAAGTTTGTCCATGCGCTCTATTGGCTCTGTTGCTGGAGCATATCCATGTTAAGGAAGGCCTGTGCAGTTCTCAGAGAAGACCCAATGTGTTGTTAGGGTTTGTTTTCTTTTTGTTAAAACAAGCGGAAAAAATGTTTGACCTCTTTTAAGATAAAATGTAGGAAAAATGACATCATGAACAAAACCCAGTCCCACCACACTAGCATCGCTAACCACAAGCCCTTCCTTTTCTTTCTCCTTCATTACATATCTTTGACTCTCTGAGAACTTAATTTCTTCCTGGGCATCCTAGTTCCTTTAGTCCCAGGGAGATACTGGATATCCTTTTGACCCCAGCCAGAATGCCACAGGCAGTATCAGGAAAAGGAAGTTAGACCAGGACCCTGTTTGAGGTCCCACTTGTCTCCAGAGGAACTTTTGCCTTTTTTCCAGGCTCATTGAGTTCCTTTCAGAAGCGATAGGCACTGTCAGGGCTGCTTGCCTTTTGGCATCCTCATTTCATACTCATTCATTTCTTTCCTCCAAGTCCCTATTTTTGCCATTTTTTTTAATTATCAGATTTGCTGGAAAATGTAGCTCTATAGTCCCCTCCCATTATAACACAGAGATGTGTGAGACCTTCACGCACTTCCTTGCTTCCAAACTCTCCTACAGAGGAAACCACAGTTATAAATACAACCTTGTTGTACATAATGATGAATCTTCTTTGGTATGAATGTATGTTACACCTGGCTGTTCTCAATGAGGCATGAATTAACATTTTAAAATACCTTCAACGCTTCTGCTTCAGTTTTTCCATCTGTAAATTAGAATTCATACTTTCCAGCTTCAAAAAAATGTTTTGAAAAATCTCAGTGATATGTATAAAATAATGATGGACTATTCCCTGAGATTAGAGTTCCTTGGTATTTTGTGGAGATGGCTAATGTCACTTGTGTTTTGTAGACTGAATGAGCAGTTTCCTTTCACAGGTCTGTGACTCCTATCCTACAGAAGTGTACGTACCAAAGTCTGCAACTGCACATATCATTGTGGGGAGCTCTAAATTTCGGAGCCGAAGGCGTTTCCCAGCTCTTTCCTACTACTGCAAGGATAACAATGTAAGTGTGAATTTGTAGCTTTGAAGTGTTTGCTTATTTTGGCCTTGCTTTCGTGATATTTCTCTAAGTGTTTACAAGAAGAAATCAGTCATTACTTTATTAAGAAAAAAAAAGAAAAAAGATGATTAGCGTAGTCTGGTTAGCGTGGTTTGTTCATATGGGCATGCACTTGAATTATGGTTAGTTCATTAATAGGCATTTAACGTGGGCATTTAAACTGAGCTTTATTATCCAGCTAACACAGAAAAATGTGGTCCTTGTATCACAAGGAAGTAGAGTAGTACAAGAGGTCCTGAAACACAGGTGGCAGAAGAGTGAAGGCCAGTAGCAGGCAGCTTAGCAGGTGATTGGGAGAACAGAGCAACAGCCTGAGAGAAGTCAAGGAGGAGGAGAACTACACTTGCAGCAATTAAAAAATCAGGAGTAGTTTCAAGAAAAGATCTGTGAATAGACCAAAAAGGATGGATGAAAGAGCTACCAAATTCTGGCTGAGTGGTGTGTCGTGGCTTTGTTGAAGAGACTTTCCTTGTTCGTAAGAGCAAGGAACTGCTTTACCTGTCTGTAAACATCTGGGAAAAA
The DNA here is from genome assembly GCA_013399095.1 of Psophia crepitans. NCBI lineage: Eukaryota > Metazoa > Chordata > Aves > Gruiformes > Psophiidae > Psophia > Psophia crepitans. The sequence continues at coordinate 90,393 of VWZZ01005416.1, read as the reverse complement.
ACCCTGTACCCAGACTATTTGCATTTTGGTCTCTGGCAGCTGAGGTAAAAGAGAGCCGTGGACTGAAGGATCCCGTGGACTGGGTGTTTTTACTTTTGCGTCCCAGCCCCCTGGGACTGGCTTAGCTCAGCTGCTATTACAAGTTAGGAGGATGGTGTGTGTCTTCTTCATACTCACAAAGGATCTGTGTGTCTAATATCTTCTCCTGTTTCAGCCCCAGGCTGGCAACTGCATCGGGAGGTCTTCCCTAGAGCTGGGGGATAGCCAGGATTTCCCAAGAGGCAGAGCCAGAGTGGGATTACAGGGCATCTGTAGAGTTTTCCCTGCAGGATGGGAGATATTTCTGTAACATGTCACAAGCAGAAATCATAAGCTGCAGTCTCCGCGGAAATCTTGTCTTCACAGTGACCCCTATCATAGGTTTAAGCTGCAGAAGGAAGGAAGGAGACATTATTGACTCCTCCTTTACCCCTTATTTCATCAGAATTCTGCTTCCATAAAGATCTATGAATTTGTCAACCAAACAGAAGGACAGGAAATTTTAAATAGTAAATACAATCTCCGCATAAATTGCATATTATCTTTAATATTTCCTTAGGGCCAAACTTTTCAAAGTTAATCACTTTGCTTAATCAGCTAAGTCCACATATAGGTATCTATGATTCAAAACACTTAGACAAGTTTCTAAATCTCAATTCAGACCACCAGGATGTGAAATATTGTGTTTACTTCTAGATCCTTCATGGTTCAAAGGGCTAGGAAAAGGATTGGGAATGCTGGAGGAAATACTTCCTTGTGAATTTGGAGGCTGGCATGAGTTGCCAGCTAATAGAATAATGGGCAGGATATGATAAATATGGTAGGATCAAACTCTGGAACTTTCTGTTCAGCTGGTGCAATAGCAAAACATGACCTCACTTCTTGCCCTACTCTTAAACAGAGCCCAAGAAGTTTCATAGACAGATGTGCTCATCCTAAGCAATTGGCCTGGGTCAGGAGGACATGATCTCTTCATGGATATCGTGGGTAATGATTCCCATTTATGATATCTAATGGTCACTAGATCAGCCTGTCTTCCTAGTTTTGCAGTACTGGCATGCAGCTGTTTCTTAAGCTGGGGTTAAATATGATCTTAACCCCAAGCCTAACTCGATAGACAAGCCATTCTCTCATACTGGTGCCAGCACAGGAGGATACAATATAATGGGCTCCAGCCCGTACTTTCCTGAATCCTAACCTCCATCCACAACCCTAACTTTAACCTTAATCTTGAGGTTTGTATCTGCCTTGTGTATGGTACACTATGGATAAGAGAGTACTGCCTTCCTCCTGTTAATATGACAGGCTGTACGCATATTCACATGTACCTTTTGCTTCACGCAAAGGAGGTATACGAATATATTAAATCATGGGAATGTGCGCTGATCAGCAGGCAAGACTCAAGATAACTAATAAACTGTTTGCAAAAATTATTAATAAAGCATGAACAAGCTTTCACGCAATTCAGGGTTTGTGTATTAAAGATCCACGATTTACTGACTAACTACGGATAGTTCAAAGACTTGGCTGAAAATGAGCATGTCCCTTCTCACAGTCATAAATAATCTGTAGGGCAGTCTGCATGGGTCATGACCTTCAGCAGGCAGATTCTCTTCATGCTTATGTTCGATGCTTCGAAAGTACATGTGTTAGCCCTTTGCCCTCTGCAAATCTAGCTGCCCTCTGCCCAGCAGAAATAAAAACCTCCCTGCTCACCCATTTCACATTCTGTTCCTTCTTCCCCTGATTCGTCGGAGGTCTGATCCCAATGCGTCGGTGGAGAAACTCTCTTGACTTCTTCGACAGCACTGATTAATAACCGTGCTCCAGGAGTCAGGCTGCAGTGCTAAAACAGAGCGCCATCAGTGACCTAGCTGAACATCAGGCATTTTTGTTTCCTGGCCTCATGGTGTCTCAGACTGCTTACTAAAGCATGTATTGGTGCAAGTTAGGTGTCTTCAGTATCATAACAGGCAAGTGTGAGTGACAGGGCAAAAGGACCCATTCTGTATGTTAGTCAGTGTTCTCGTGATTGCAGTGTTGTACTCATCACATCCTCCAGAGACCACCTTTCAGGAGCTATTCCACATTAGGGAAATACCGTATTTAAAATAGCACTAAAACTTATCTTCAAGACTAGGCATGGGCCAGTGAGGTTGTATTGTTTTAATATTTCTTTGCCTTTTTAAAAATAATCTATTTATTCATATGTAATTCATTTTACCATTCTGCCCTTCCCACGTAACTGCACATCTATGCAAACATCTAATGAGCTGGTTTTGTAAACACTTCTGGATGCTCAATAATTCTGCTTAATAACTATGCTGGCATTTTTGTTTGTGTGTTTTTCTGCAGGCCTCCATATGTAGAAGCAGCCAGCCTTTATCTGGCTTTAGTGCTCGATGCCTTGAGGATGAACAGATGCTCCAGGCCATTAGGAAAGCCAACCCAGGAAGTGATTTCATATACGTTGTTGACACTCGACCCAAAGTAAGTACATTAAATTTCTGGTACATAGTGAGACGAATCTGGGCTGAATACATTAGGGATGACGCACAGCCCCAGTGACTGCCCACACTTCTGGTCTTAGTAGCACCTGTGTAACTCCACAGGTAAATCAGGACTTATCGAGGGAATCTTGACTAGGAACCTTGCCCACATAAAATAAAATGCTTTTTCTTTACACTGAGCTTTTCTCAATAATAATAAATAACTTGGAATAGTAACTGTTTCCACACACACAAGATCTATCAGTAGCTATATTACTGATGAGGTTAGTGAAAAATAATTCCCATTATAAAACTATATTTACAGTTGCTTGTAATGTTGCAAACCTCTGTCTGCTTATAGTAAAATTTTCTCTCCTGCAAGTGGAAAAATTTCAAACACCTGTGCATGAGGCTAAGGAAAATACATTTACTCAGGATGCAAGAATTGGGGAGACCTTCTTTGAATATCTCCAGCACTTTGGTGGTTTTGAGAGAGAATCTGAAATATGGTAAATAGTGATCTCAGATGCCATATCTTTATAACTGATTAAAATCTTCAGTCAAGAGAAAACTTTTAGAAAAACTACGCTGTGCAGAAACACCAAAACTCGCTAATTATCTAGAAGGGTTTGGAAACTAATAAAACTTGGCTCCAAATTTGGCATGCTAGCAAACACCTCGAGGTGATAAGGACTGGAAAGGTTTCAGTTCCTGGAAGTGGGAAGAGGGAAATGTTCTTTCTTACACTATCAGCAGCTTCCCTGCTGAAGTTACCAAAGTATCTGAAGAAAAGAAATCAAAGGGGTAAATCTCCATAAAGTCCCTAGTAGATACAGGATGAGCTTTGCTTCCACTTCATTTAAACATACCAGGATGACTATATGCAGAGCTTTACTTAGGCTACTCTCTTAATTTTCTCCTTCCTCTATGTGTTTACAGAAGAAACTAATACAGATTTACTGCTTATGAGTAACCCAAATTCATTCTGTAACTCTCATAATAAGACAGGACTCAGTTATCCTCCACATTAAAGAAGATACCAGGAAGTCTGGTAAGGGAGGCCTGTTCCCTTTAGAGGTTGGCTCCTCGTGTTCTCTGAGATGAAGTGAGGACAGGCACAATTTAGAGAGCATTGCAACAACTGCTTTAAGAGCAACAGATGGAATTTTGTTAGGTGATGTGGAAAACTTGTTAGTAAATATTGTGGCAGCTGCAAAGTTTGGCAACTGACAATATTTAAAATAAATGAATGTCAGAAAGCCTTGCAAATTTAACCCTATATTTATTTACTTTTAAAAAGGGCAATTTCAGATTGTCTTTTAAGAAACGATTTCTGTGGTAAAATTGCTCTGCTGCAGAGACAGCTAATAGCATTTAGTGTCCTGAGGATTAGGTCAGTTCAGGGCGAGATGGTTTTCATTTAGAGTTCCAGGGGCTTGTGGTGGCTTAGACTCATGTGTACACATTGTTCTTCCTGAATGCAGCTCTATGCTACTGCAGAGGGACTGCTTCATTTTGTTTTTATTAGGACACTGATGTCTACTTCAAAAGAGAAAGAGTAGAATTCAACAGATAATTTATATATTTCTAGCAAGTCACACTGAGGACTCTGTCTTTAAAGGACATGATGTTCACAGGCTGTATCTTTTTTTTTAAATTATTTTTATTTTTTAATTGTCCATTGATAGTCAAAACATCAGCTGACTGCTGGTTGATAAACAACATTTTTTTTTTTTCATGTGCTATTTCCTGAATTTCATACTACAAGTTAAAAGAAGTTTTACGCCAGACTTGAATAAATGAAAAATGCTGCGGTTTTGCCTAGGTTCCTATCTTAGAGTACAGTTCCTTCTGTTGTATCATGAAATTCACGTAATGTTTCAGCTCCTAATGGTGATCCACAAGTATAACTATGTATTCCTATTGTCAAATTCTGCTCATGGGAATGGATGCACTAGAAAGTGTGAGATGGGAAAAAATCCCCTATCTTCACAAATTAAATTAGACAGAATAAAAGCATTGAAAAGCAGTCTTACCTCCCTGCTTATATATCTAAAATGAAGTGATAATGGCATAAAAAGCTTTTAGTCTTTAGCTGTTTCCTTTGAAAGTTAAGAGGCCAAATTTGGCCCATGGAAACCTACTTTGCCATATGACATAAAAAAGCCAGACTTGTTCCTCTTAGCCGGAGATAAGTTGGCAGCAGACAATTAGTCCTACTCAATTGCATGCTCCAAATTAAAACTGAATATCAGGAGTGCGTGTGTTTGGGTTGGAAGAGATCAGGAAGAGACACATTCTTGTAAATCCTATGATAGCATTAGCCTAGTACTGAAGTATATTAATGTGAGTTTCAGAAATGACCACAGAAGCAGCAAATCAACTGGAAACGGATTTATCTCCGTAGCCTCTTATCCTGCAGGCAATGCCTAAGAGCTGCTTGGTTTTGATATTTCATGAGCATTGGCTCTCACTGCAATGAAGACAAGTCACTTTTTGTCCAACTGATAACTCCTAAGGTCTCTCCAATACCTTTGTTAGTGTCCTCTGGTCTGAATGTGTAATATCCATCGTTATTTAATTCTCAAATCTTTCCTGAGCAGAAGCTGCTAGTTGTGCTTGGAGGTGTGGAAGTTCTGCCATGTGGGTCACTTTGTTACTCCTGTAGCCATCATATTTCTTGGGAAGTTCAAAGGCTCCCCAGCCTTACAGTGTGCATTTCCTAGAAGAGCAGCAACTTCATGCAAAAAGACAATTTCTTTCTACTGGACAGTGAGATTTTGCTATAGGAAATATTAAAAAAAAAAAAAAAGAGGTAATAAAGTAAAAGGACTCAATTATTTTCAATCAACTGTAGTTTTCAGCCCAGAGATCAAAATTTGGCGTAAGGGGCTTGGCAAATAATTTTCTTTTCAATCTCAGTGGGGGGGAAATAAGCATTAAAAAACCCCAGCCCTTAACTTTATGCTTGGGAAAACTGAACTAAAGAAGCATTTTGTGACTTCCATACCAGGAAGCAAGTTACAGATTCAAAGACAAAACTCCAGCTTCAGTTGAATGTATTTTTTGCTGAAGCACAGCAAAATATTTGATAGTGCTGGATTGTAGATGAAAATATTTGTGGTAATTTTGTCAATTTGAATCTTTTGTGGTCTCACACAACCAGCAATGACCAGCAATAGAACCTGAGGGAACAGCATAAAGCTGCGACAGGGGAGGTTTAGGTTGGAGATCAGGAAAAGGTTCTTCACTGAAGGGTGGTGTGGCACTGGAACAGGCTCCCCAGGGAAGTGGTCACCGCACCGAGCTTGACTGAGTTCAAGAAGGGTCTGGACAACTCTCTGTCATCTGCTCTGACTTAGCTGGTCCTGTGTGGAGCCAGGAGTTGGACTTGGAGATCCTTATGGGTCCCTTCCAACTTGGGGATTCTATGTGATTCTATGAACTAGAGGCAAGACACGATAAACTTAGGGGAAAACTACTCCAACTCTCTCTTCATTATTCCAAGCTTCAAAGAAGTAAGCTGTATCAACTTTTGGATGCTTTGAGCAGTAAAACACAGTAATTTGGGCAACATTACAGTGGACATATGCTGTGAAAGAGTGGCATAGCAGATAAGACACTGCCACCTCCTGGGTATATTCTGCTAGTAAACATAATGCTGACCAGTAACAAAATCAGCCTTTTAAAAACAAATTAAAACCTTTATGCTTTTGCAGAGGACCCCTACATAAGCTGTGGGGTTTTTTGTGTCTAACGCCAATAATGAAGTTTCACTCATTAAGTGTGTGAAAGAGGTCAGAGCCTCAGCGACCCAGTGCCCTCCGACAGGCTGTAAACACATTCCCGATTCCTAACCCGTTGTGTTGACACTGCGATAAATGCTTCCTATTTGTGCCTGACTTAAATCGCTCTGATTTATGGCAGTAGACCATGAACTTTGCTTTGAAAAGAATCTGTTTGCTACTGATTTTCATCCAATTTCCCCTAATTTTTCCAGCTCAATGCAATGGCAAACAGAGCAGCAGGGAAGGGATATGAAAATGAGGACAACTACTCCAACATCAAGTTCCAATTCATAGGCATTGAGAACATCCATGTCATGAGAAACAGTCTGCAGAAAATGCTTGAAGGTAATACTCTTTGCTGAAAACTAGAGGAAAGATTTGATCCTTCTGTCACACAAATCAGGATAACCTTGCTGAAATCAGCAGCAGTGAAAATGGGTGTGAGAGGAGAGCTTTGCCTGCTGGCTAGTGAGACTTGTGCAATCATCGCAACTAGTGATAATTTCCTAATTGTGCAAACACCTTGTGTCGTGGGTGAAATCCAGATATCATTTACTTTAATGACAAAATTCACTTGACTTCAGTATGCCTTACTTCTGCTACATCTTCTTGTGTTTTATGGTTTGATGGTATAATGAAAAAAATCACTTATAGCTGGGTTTGATGCTGGTGGGAAATACAGGAATTTAATTTTTTTCTAAGAAAACCTACAGTTTGATTTTTGTACATGGTCAGTAAGGTAGTCACGAGTTTTAGAGTACGAATTTTAATCGAAACTTACTCATGGCCTGACAGAGCATGTCACATCAGGTTTATTTATGAAACTCACAGTCAATGGGTGCAATCATTCAGCACCTTCATAATCCCATAGAAATTAATGACAATTGCTTTATAGATATTTATCTGTGTATAAACGAGCACATCTGTACTGTCATTTAATATTTGGGTTACATTACTGTTTAGAGGCCTTCTGGGAAACGGGTAAGAATAAATAAGCCATCCTTGACCCTCAACGCCTTGTTGATTTTTAACAAGCAAACAGTAAATAGTGGTCACTCCAGTCCACAGCCTCTCAGTGTTTACTTCATGTATATCATCAATACCTTCTGTTACCTTCTGGATCAGCTTGATCTGGCTGTTCTTAACTTGATGCTCTGCCCACGCTCTTCTATTCTTCATCTGTCTCCTATCACCAGTATGCAAACATGAATTTTAGATCGAAGAAGGGCTTGCATTTTCCAGGACAGGAGAGCTGTGCTCAGTTTTCAAATAAGAGCGATTTATGCAAAGCAGCAGTAAAGTGTGATGCAAGTACAATGGTTATTCTCTTCATGACATATTTTTACTTAATTTCTTGGTCTAAGGGTGTTAGGAAGGAAAACGGAAGGATTTTTAGTTCAGGACAAATTCTAGTTTGGCTGGGAGAGAGGCTGGGTGAACAAACTTGTGGCTTTATTTGTTCAGCTTAAGACCATCAAAGTTAAAATAGTAAACAACCAGCCTGGCTGCACGGGACAGTGCTGTGTATTATTTTTGAGCCAAAAGTTCATGACACAGACCCACGGCCCAAACTGACATGTAACAAGGAAATTTCTAATGCATTTGATGCCTCAGGCTGCTAGGAGGCAAGGGAATAACTTCTTAGCATATATTCTTAAATGAGCCATATGCTCAAAACATCTGCTTTTTTCATAGGTTTTATATTTGCTATGTTGAAATCTCACATTTAGTGACATGGCTGACAAGATTAGAAATTAGAGAAGCGAATTATGTGGTTTGAAGTACTTGAGACTTTTAAGTACTTTTTTTTTTTTTTTAATCTTCTGACTTTCAGTGGCTGAGCAGGGCTTTTCTCACGTAAGGGGCTGCATGGTTTTTCTCTTTTCCCATTTGTAGTAGTGTCCCTTCATCTGCTTCCCTTGTGGCCTTTAAAAAGGTATTTATTGCATGACTTGTGCATACAAAGGGAACCAGAATCAAAAAGGCCACCAAGGGTGATAATAATATACATTTAATATGGCTTTAAATTTTTCTGAAGGAGTACGTAAACATACCTAGGTGAATCTCTAAAGTAAAACATCATATTACACTACAAGCATTACAAAGTACTTCTGCTGTTCGTGACCTGTTGTGAGATATTATGGGGTACACAACAATCTTTGAAGTGATAAATGAGGCTGATGAAAACTGATTCTAGTTTAAAGTGTGGTACTGTTGCTTGGAAGTATACGGCATGGAAAAGAGGACATCAAGACATAATAGATCTGACGTGTTGCGGGAGTGCAGCAAGGGTAATTTATTCTGCTTACTAGAATTAAGTAGAAGTTAAGGTTGGAGGATTTTTTCATGAGAGACTGCAGATTATTTTCAATATACAATTTACTGGCGTTTAACCCAGAAGGCAGCTAAAACAACCCCACAGCTGTTTGCTTGCTCCCTCTACCCTCAGTGGGATGGGGGAGAGAACTGAAAAGAAAAAAGTAAAACTCATGGGTTGAGATAAAGATAGTTTAATAGGACAGAAAAGGAAGAGAATAGTAATAATGATGACAAAAGAATGTACCAAACAAGCGATGCAGGGCACAATTTCTCACCACCCAAAGACAATGCTCAGCTAGTTCCTCAGTCATGCTGCCTCCCAGCCAAACCATGAGCATGACGTCACATGGTATGGAACATCCCTTTGGGCAGTCTGGGTCAGCTGTCCTGGCTGTGTCCCTTTCCAGCTTCTTGGGCGCCCTCACCTTCTCGTTGGCAGGGCAGTATGAGAAACTGAAAAGTCCATGACTGCTTGGCAGCAACCAAAACATCAGTGTGTTATCAACATTATTCTCAGCCTAAATCCAAAAGACAGCACTATACCAGCTACCAGGAAGAGAATTAACTCCATTCCTGTGGAAACCAGGACACAATTTTAAATATCTTCCAATACTGAGGAAATTTGAACAAAAATAGATTATTCAGTTTTCCATTGGAAAATGCACTTATATTAGGAGTGTGTTAATTTCAAATGATATTTCTTTAGGAAAAAGCTGAAGAAATTAATTTATACTTCTAATAACGTCAATAAATTTAACCAAAATATTTGGTTTCAGCTTTGCAATTTTTACTGACTTTAATGCTAGAAATTTTATTTATCTTAAATTTAGTATGTATTTACTCTTTTATAATGTTAATTTTTGGCAAAATCAGCATTATAAAATGATTAAATTTGTAGAGTAATGAGAACTGTTATCAGAACACGCAAAAAATGTTGAGATTTGACTGTACTCTGGAAGTAAAATGCATTTCAACATGCTGGAATTTCCTTCCAGGGAAAAAAAGAAGTTGTTTTACTTCTGTCTCTGCTGCCTCATATTGCTGCAGTATAGTGTTGATTATTTTTATGTTTAGAGAGAGGTGTATGTGAAGATCCTTGTGATAACGTTGATCCTGCGCACAACCTCCTTGAAATAATTTTTTAATATTAGAAGGAAATGTTGCACAAGGACTTTTCTGAGTGAAGATTTGAGGGCTGGCTGAGGCTGCTGTTTGGTTTATGTGATGGAGTGAGCTTTGCTGTACATTGGGGGGCCAACCAAGACTTGACCCCTGTTTGTTGTTCATCGAGATGATGACCTCACATGCTCTTGTCTGTATTTAAACAGCAAATACGAGCGTCTCCTCCCCTCAGAACAGGAGCACTAGTTGCTGAGCTAAGAGCAGCCCTCTGATCCTTGGACTTCAGTGGCAGATTGGCCAGAAAGGGAGCTTGGGGGTTTGACCCACAGCATTTACTCCTTCCTCTGCCTATGGCTGCACTGCCTGAAATAGGGGAACTGGTCCGGCATCCTCACCTGGTACTTGTGGTGGTGGAAGAAGCAGTTTCCACCATGTGTCCTGTTTCTTCCTCTCCTCCTGGGGAAGGGAGTGCCACCACATTGCTATGAGCTCTGCCCACGGGGGCTTGATTTTCCTCTGCCCCCACAGCAGGTACAGCAGGTCTTATTTCTTCAAGATTTGGTACATTTTCTGCTGAGATGCCTTTTCCCCTTAGGCTAAGCCTCATAATTGAATTCATAACTGGACTCAGTATTAAGGTCCAGGTCGGTAGCCAAAATCATGTGAAATACACAGTGTATGCATTTAGGACAGTCTGAACTTTGCTCAGTGAAGTGGTCGGTAAATATTGACTCTAATTTGGTGGTGGGAATGAGCAAAGCACTATTTCAGCCTTACCTTGGGCTTTTGTAAACAGAGACAGCAGCTTCAGCCAGAATTCAGCTACTAATTGGTCATGCTTCCATCTGCACAGGAGCATTAATCATGTGAAAAGCTGTTTGCTTTCAGTACTGCTATCTATGCATTTTTATAAATATCCTTCAAAATGACTTTTAAAACAACCATCTGGGAGAGGCCCTGCGCACAAAGATCACAAGACTTTGTATGGACACATTAGGCTATTTTGCCTCCTAATTGAATGGAGTAAAGACAGTCAGATATGTTCAGATGTGGTATTAACTCTGACTTTTGGCTTGTAAAATTAAATTCCAATCACACTGAAGGAAACTAAAGTTATACCGCTTGTCATAATGGCCATAATTAAGAGTCTTTTAGAAGATTTTCAGAGGATGAGACCTACTAATATGTTATTAACTCACAGATCATACATTAACTTAGCAAAAACCATGACACTTTTCACTGTATCCTTTAAATGAGTTTCACTGCTTAATATCTTTTTCCTTAAAATACAGTACAATTCTGCAGGGATCCAAATAATTGCGTAGTCTGTTTATGGGGTGAATTTAGTATCTCACCATCCAAAATAGGTAGCATCAAATATTGTTAACTACTTGTTTGCTGCTGGATTGAAGTATCTGAATTAGATTCTGATTGCCCTTTTTTTCTTCTGATGTCACAAACTCTGTAATATTAAAAAATAGATACTTGGATACAGCAGGTTAGAAACTTAATGTAAAAACTGGGAGGTTTGTCTTTTTTTTCATGGCATACGGCTCGGAAAGTTTTCAGGAAAATATTTTCTTTGATGAATTATGTTCTTTCCTCACTTCTGAAATACTTTCTGACTACAAGTGAAGCTTTAATGAGGTTTCCTTCAGGGATGGAGAACTGTTGAGCGCATCACTGTGACTCAAACACCATCACCTGTGGTGATGCCGAAGGCTGGGTTTGGCGGGCCTGCGCTTACAGAGCTCCACCAGCAAACGCGGCTGGGAATAGGAGCCTGTGGCACATCTAGGTGGCTGCCTGCCTGTCCGACAGCAGAAATCAGACACTTTCTGTTCCCAAGCCTTCGTTATTAAATACCCGATCCCCTCCCAGGGGTTTGAAAACTTTGCTCCCAGCACAGTTTTGGAAAATCCGTGCCTCACAGAAGGATGCATTTGGTAAACTGTTTGCCACAGGCTTTGTAACGGCTTCTCTTTTTCATGTAAATAAACATATTGGGTGAAATTTGACTCAGCACCATTTCTTAAATGTATACTTTTTTTCCATTGGTAAAATTTGACAGTGAAGTAGCCATTCTTTTCAAAAGATTAATATTTTACTCGGGGGATATCTGAAGAGATAACTCTTAGTTTGAACAGCCAGTGAAAGCTTAAGAGACTGTAATTGCTGTACCTTTAAGACGTAGCTTATTTTGCAGTTTGTGAGCTGAAATCGCCTTCAATGAGTGACTTTCTGTGGGGCCTAGAAAATTCTGGCTGGCTGAAGCATATCAAAGCCATTATGGACGCTGGCATTTTTATTGCAAAGGTAAAGTGCATAAAATGAGAACAAAATTTGGACTAACCAGATACAGAAAGTGAGGACCAAATTCTCTGCTTGTGGATAACTTCTGTTACCTTCAGTGATGTTGCATCTGAAAAAAAACCCATCTTGCAATGATTCATATACGAGGAGAGATGATTCTTAGGTGCTGTCATGTGGACATTTTGCTAATATGGAAAAAAAAAAAGTTTGTGTTCTTTTCACTGAAGAATTCAAATGTACTAAATCCTCTACTAGCCTGTATCTTGTTAAGTCAGGTAGTTGAAGGTCCTTACTTTACTCCCAGCAGCGACTGCTTCCATTTCTTTCCCTGTTTCCTCTGCCTCCTCCATTGGTTTCTGGACATTTTCTTTGTTGAAGGTTTCTGTTTGAGGACTACTTCTTTGCATGGTAATTGTAATATAGGAATATTAGCTGCTGTGTTATCCTCTCTGAGTTACTCAGTGACCAGCTAAATTCACGTCCTAAACCAGCTCCTGTGTAATACACCCCATGGCCAGACTCTCCAGCAGCTTCTACTCTTACATACCCGAGAACTGTTTCAGAAAACCGTTGCTGGCTTTGATAAGAAATTATTTATCCTAATCCCACCCAAAGTAATGCAGGTATTTGTCATCTACCAACAGTATTTTTATTACCCCCTTCCTTGTGCTCTGCCTTTTACTGTTTCAGTTCTTATTTCTGAGGTTACTATTACAATTTCTTGTAGGCCGTTTTATTCACATGACCTGCTGTATACGACTCTGTGGATAAAATGCCACGGGCTTCCCTCCTCAGTAACTGCTTGTTTCTCTTGCTTTGCTTCTTCCTACTCAGCAGGCCACTCTATTTTCTTACCTGAACAGCAGCTGTGGGATAAATGCACGTGCTATTATTTCCCCCAGCCCTACTAGTTTTCATTAGCTTATAGAAACCAGGTCATATACGTTAGCTTTGGCCAAATTTTCCTCAGTGGCTAGTCTTAAAATATTGTCCAAAAAAATGTATGCTTTGTCCGTATGCTTGCTAGCCTCGTGCCTCCTCAGACATGATTTTGATCCATTCTTATTTGTACAGTTCCCAGTTCTCAGCTGTTGGTCTCCTGCCCACAGGAGTTCTATTTTGGTAGAATTTACTTGTTTCTTGAGATAAACATAGATAATTTATTATTATTCCTCGTTCCCTATTAAGCTCAAACTTAAATGTTTGTTTTTCTAAGCAGTATCTTTCCGAACCTATTTTATTTCTCTACTTTCTAAATTCAGTTCTCTTTAGAAATGACAAGGGCCAGATCCCTTAGAATTTAAAAAAACCCCAACCCTCAAGTTCCAAAAATAATGCAATACCAGACTTAGGAGAACTTTTAGTATGATCTCTTCTTTATGTGTTTATCCACAAAAATGGGATCCTCTCTCCCCAGTTACTTACATTAAAGATACCAATACAGTCTTGCTTATTCGATATGGAAGTTTGCCACTACCACAGGGTTCCTCACCAACCTTTAGAAGCATGTCATCAGTGTGAGTGCAGCGTGCTGTAATAATATCCATGCCAGCGCTGGCATTGGAAGCAGACGTTGCTGTTATTGACATCACCATCGAGACGAGAGCCATAAGAGCCATATCACAAGTACGGCTGTTCCGTTGCTGACACATGAGCTGGAGAATTAACTGCACCTGAATCTGCTTTAGGTAGTTGTCCGCTCTGTCAGGTTGGTGTATTTTAATTGAAATGGATCCCACATCTCTTCCCCTAACGGAGCATGAACCGGTGATGCTGCAACCACCATATTGCATGGGGTGGGATGAGACAGACTTTTCAAACGAGAGGAATAACACAACATAATTTAAAAACTCTGTGGCAGAAAAAAAACCCACCTGAACAAGGTTTCCCAGTTCCCAAATGAATGCTCTCTATATTGTGCTGTCTCACTGTTCCTCTCTTACCTTTGCCTTTCTCCCTGCTTGTGAAATTTCTGACTTTTTCTGTATCCTTAGGCTGTGGCTGAGGAAGGTGTGAGTGTGCTTGTTCACTGCTCTGATGGCTGGGATAGGACAGCCCAGGTTTGCTCTGTAGCGAGCCTTCTGTTGGATCCGTATTACAGAACTATGAAGGGATTCATGGTAAGCAGGTTCTCTTTCACAGAGTAAATAAAGTATTATGGCATCATTTAAGATGAATAGCTTTGGTTTTAATGGAAAATAATCTTTCCTTAACTATACCTTTTTCTTATTTATTTTTTGAAGTAGGAAGGAAAGTTTTTATCTGTCCAAGTCACAGTCTCCCAGTTTCTGTATGAAATGTTATCAAAGGTGGGGATCAGTTGGGCCCCCATTAATTTTTTTTCCTAATATTGACCAAGAAACTTTCTTGTAGCTCAAGAAACTTCTGTGCAATCAAGAACTTGTACTCATTTTCAGGGCTCAGTGAAGTTTTGACTGTCAAAAGTGTGTGCTCCGTAGACATTAGATGGCAATGTTGGAAAACCTCTTCCTTTCCCAAGCAAATCAGCACTGGTAAAGCAGCTAGGAATGGTTATCAACTTGCTAGTCACACGTTAAAAAGATGTTTGAGATATTTTTAGGTTCTATTTTAGAAAATGATAAATCAAGCTAATGGAGGTTGTGCTGAAATACCTATCTGCCTCCATGAAGAGTGCTACTTTCTCTTGAGCTGGCAGCAGTGCTCATCACTCATTATTTTTCTGCTTATTCCAAAAAGTATCTGGGGTTCTAATACTGCTTGCATACATCATTCTTGCTTGTCACTTTTCTACTTATTCTATGGATTAACTGGGATTCCAGTACTGCTTGTTTACAGTACTCTTCTGCCTGCTTCAATGTGTGTCAGCTCTGCTCCCCAGCACTGAATGCAATATTCTCATTTTAGGTGTTAATTGAAAAAGACTGGGTTTCCTTTGGTCACAAATTTAACCACAGGTAAGGCGGTGCTAAGGTTTTTCTATATGTATTTTTATGTAGTCAGTATCCACTGACATTCCAATTTTACTTCCTTGTTGCCTTACAAAGCATATCAACAGAATGCCCTCAGGAAACCGCCAGACCCTTTTCTCCTGCTATATAATTTAGCTGTCTGGAAAAATCAAAGGGAAATATTTCCGTATCAGTCTTTTTCTTACATATGCACTCCAAGACTGCTAGTGGGAATCCTGAGTGCTGCTGGCCCTGCAGTTGCTATGAGATTTCAGAGATCCCTCTGAGAGAAAAGCAGTATGTATGTGGCCTGCAAAATCTCTTTGGACTCCAGTAGATCTTTCAGTAGAGCCCAGGCTCCCCACCTAAGTCCCTGTTCAGCAAAGTCTACGTCTTCCAGGACAGTGCATTAGGCATGCCTGCAAGTTATCTGTTGTGTAAAATCTGCTCTTCCTGTTACACTCTGTTCTAACAAAACTAGTAGGATTTGTTCAGAAATGTCAGATAAAGCGAAGCAGAAAGTCATCTGTTCAGACAAGTTATTTTCTGCATCCATTATGTAAATGCTATAATGTAATGAAAATGTTTGAAGGCTTTATATATTTAAACATGGATAAATACCTTTCTTTCTTTCTTGTATTTCCTTTTAGTTTCTGTAAAAAATAAAAATTCCAATGGTTAATGACATTATATTGCTTGATTCGAATATGAACGTATTCTACTTGAAAAAAAACACAACCAAACTTCCAGGAAATCTGTGTGGCTCCACACCACTTGTGAAATTCCAGCAGGAATTACTACACTTCATATGATACTGTTAGATGTCTATTATTATCAGTGGGGAAAGACACTATGAAATGTAACCACCACGGATAGCTTTGCTTTGCAGTACAATATTGCTATATTTTCTTTGTTGCATAATAATAGTAGAATTAGAAGCTTCAATTTCAGATGCTTATGGAATTCCATTTTGTTGGCATATATATATGCACAAATACACACACACACTAGACAAGCAGAATAATTGATTGAAAATGTTTCTTCTGATTATGCAGACTTATAAAGTATTTTTTACTTCTATGTGTTTTATATTTTCAGGCTCCTTTTCTTTGTTGCAAGTGGTTCCCAGAAACATTTTTGTAGACAGAAAGTTTGATGCTAATTTGACAGTTACAGTATCATGTAAACATTTCCCACTTTCTAAAAATGTCACCAAGAGCAGGCAGCCTTAAACTGTTTCTGTCAAGGTTATTCTGTTCCTCTTCTACTCAGTTTTCTGGTTTTGGGAATGGCCTGCCGTTAAGCAGCTAAGATATGCTTCTGACATTAAGTCATTGCAGTCATTCTCATGCTAACTTATGTTACAGGGGTATAACTTTATATTAATAGCATTAAAACATGGCTATGCAGCAGCCTGTTGTTAGTAGTTGTAAGGCAACAAGACACCCGTAAAAGTTTTTTTGTTTGTCTGTATTTGATAAATTCTGCCTTCATGCGACTCCATGAATCTTGCACCATTTCTATAAGTAAAAAAAAAATACCAGTAGTTGACATTTTAGAACTGAATGCCTATGATGTAACCTGCACACTAAAAGTGAGCGGTTGGTTTTCATTAGTGTTAATTCAGTTTTTGCAGAGAATTGCAGGTTATCACTGAATGTATCTTGACTTGTTTCAGGTACGGCAATTTAGACGGAGATCCGAAGGAGATATCCCCCGTTATTGACCAGTTCATCGAGTGTGTTTGGCAATTAATGGAACAGTTTCCTTGTGCCTTTGAATTCAACGAGAGATTCCTCATCCACATACAGCATCATATCTACTCCTGTCAGTTTGGGAATTTCCTGTGTAACAGCCAGAAGGAGAGACGAGAGCTGAAGTACGAAAGTCTTGTCTTTGGCGGCATGTTTATGTGCACGGGGTGGTGGTGTATTGAGGAGTCAGACGTTTGCCAGCCTACATGGATGTGCTTTCATAAGGTGCGGGGTGCAGTGTAGACTTCTTGGCTGTTGTCTTCTGGCAACACAGATTAAAACCGAAAAAAAGTCGATCCTCCGCAATGTGGCTCTGCCGGGAGTGTAATCCATGGTGTGCGTGACAGGGATCAGTGAAAACCGACAAGAGCATTAGCCCTGCAGCCACGTGGCCTGACCTTTACTGCAGCGTTAATAACGTACAAGGCAAGCTGACACTGTAGCTCTAATACAAGGTATGAACTCTAGTTAAGTTCTGAGTTCAAGAGTCACTGCTCTTCTGGGTTTTAACCTGTCTTTGGATCTCATGTCAGGACACCTTAGCCCTCATCTCTCGGATACTTTCTTGTGAACAGCCTTTTTGCCTGGTAGCCCTCGCTAGGACTGAGTCAGCAAACTATCCTTCTGCTGTCTGGCCCTAATGCAATTATGAATTCATCTACCTGCCCTCAGGCCCAAAGGAGACAATACCATCCCTGGTAGTGCTGATGTTCACATCTGCTTCCTGGGGCCCTGGTTCTCAGGTTCATTGCGATACCCACCGCTTTTCTCAGGCATCCTGATGGTGCCAGCAGTAGCAGTGAGAGGAAGGTGGGAGTTACTGCTTGCTGCTGCCATTTGGTGCCTTTCACGGCATGAATGCAGAGCAGCCGCAGTGCCATGGTCCATTTACAATCAAAACGTTCATGGGTCATCATATCCCAAGACCTAACTGCATGCAAAATTCCAGCTCCATGGTGCAGGAGTGCTTTTAAATGTGGGGGATGCTGTTGGTGTAGAGATCAGTCTTAACGCTAATTTTATGGAAGCAGTCCTCTCCATCTCGCAAACGAACCCGTCTCTCCACATTCTCTCTCCAGCTGCTCTGGCTTTACAGGAAATGACTTGGATTTTGCCTTCGGTGACCAACAAAGGAATACGGGTCTCTGTTTTTCTGTATTTATAACTTAAGTCTAATTCTGTTAAGGAAGTATAAAGATAATTGTAAATGAGTAGTAGAGCACTAGAATGTTGCATCTAAGCTTTAGATATACCTGAATTGTAGTAGAGACTTTAATATATTTTTATTTAATATATTGTTTTCAGAATCCAAGAACGAACATATTCATTGTGGGCTCACTTGTGGAAAAATCGTGCCGACTACCTGAATCCTTTGTACAGATCAGACCACAGTCAAACCCAAGGCACCTTGCGCCCACAGATGGCTCCATGCAACTTCTTGTACAAGTAGGTAGTATCACCTGCTACTGGGAATTGTAGGATGCTAGTACAGAACACAGCGCCTTTGTATTTAAGTATTTCTCATTCCATAAGGTAGCTTACAGAGAGTAAATTCAGTCTCAGACACAATGTGTTTGTTCCTTCTGTGCTCATAGTCAGCCACCACCTCTGCACCATTCCACAACGGAGCATTAGTCTGAAAAGAAGCTTAAGATTAAAGCTATATTGATAGCTGTGTGTCCTAATTTCACGGTTACTCACTTCTTCCACTGAGCAATGTCTTTCAGTTCTGTTCTTGTCTGTGGTTTCTAAATTTAAAGTTGCTTCAAGTTCTTCCTTTCCAAGATTTTGTGATGTTTATTTGGATCAATTGGTTTCAAAAATAAAAAGCGACATATCAAGAAATCACATGGTTTCATTGCTAAAACAAGTGTTTAGTAAAACAAAAAGCAGGTTTTCCCCATGTTGCTGTTATACCTCGAAGTATACACAGTAAGTTTTATTTAAGGTTTTTTCAAAAATGTAACAAAATATCATAACTTTAAAAATGTTACTATTGACATTCTGACTTGAGTAATTAATTGTAACATTAACAAACTCAAGGATAACTTGGATAGAAATTCGTGAAACCTGTGATTTAAGTAAAATTGATCAGTTTGCTTTCCACTTGCAAGTAAAAGCACCTGTTAAAAAGTCAGTAAATATCGTAAGTCACAGAAATTAAATTATTTCACATCTACTATTCCAGGTCACATCCACTTTAAAACAATTTAAAAATAGTCATTAATCATGTTCTTTAGGATAGTGGGATTTATGAAAGAAGCACTGATACTGCAGATCCTCCGTTGGATGAATAATCCTGTTGATTTTAATAGAATTACTTGGGTGCATAAAGATTTCCATGCACAAGCTATCAGCTGAGAAACTTAAGGGGGAATGTGACTTAAATAGTATACTACTGGAGTAGGAAGAACAAACCACCAAGGAGCATGTGCTCCGAAAATATCTGTCAGCTCCTTGGCTGGACAGCTGCAGCTGAGGGCAGGTCTCTCGGTTACTTAACCCGTTTGGTGAACCAGTTACGTACTCAGAGCCTGGCTGTGGCCATGTATTGCCAGGAAGACAGAAGGAGGGCTAGAGCAAGTTAAGGACTGAGAGTCCTTTCCTTTTGAAAATGAAAAAAACAACTCAGCTGTTTAACTAAGTTTGTCAAATAATTCCATAAAAGAGGAAAAGAACTTGCTGATGTATATGCTTCATGCAATTTCCACAGATCAGTTTAAAATGTCAGTTTAAATTTTAAGACAACAGAATGCCATACTGTTTTTTATTCCTCATTTTTAACTTCTCTTTACAGGGAAACCCCCCTTGTTAACTAGCTGCACATCACCCTCCCCCTGCAGCCCCAGACAAAACCAAGCATACAGAATTTCAAAGTTGACTTCATGGGAAGTTACACAACAGCTCAGAACCAGGATTATGAAAAGCTGTCTTTAACCTTGGCTGTTTTATAGGTACCATTGCTCTAAAGCTCATAGTGTAGAACAAGAAAATAATAACAGCAAAAGTTTGCTTTCAGTAACTCTTCAGATCCCCCTCGGCCACGTAATCTGAGTCAAAGGTGCATTCACCTTTCTTTCTACTGTGGATCAGAATGGGTTCCAGCTATGTGTGTCCACAGAGCTGCATCTTCAGCACAGAGCCAAATGACCCATAAATCTTACCATATATTCACCGAACTTATGGTATGCAATCTAATGATGAATAGTGCATGGATGGATCACCTAGGACAACATGCGTCTGGGAAAAAAAAAAAAGTGTGTTTGTGTATTTGAGTCTTCTGAGGCCACCTCACCAAATGAGAAAATTCCTGACCTTCCCACCAATTCCAGGTTCTGGAGTGGTATGTACAACCGCTTCGAAAAGGGGCTGCACCCTCGACAGTCAGTTACTGATTATCTGATGGCAGTGAAAGAAGAAACTCAGCAGCTGGAAGAAGAGCTGGAAGTCTTAAGAGAGGTAATAAACACTCAATCTCAATGCCTCAGATTTAACTGATGGCAAATGAAACCCAACTCCCTATGCCACACAGTCCCCCACAAGCCATATCCTCTTCCAGCACGAGGATGTTCAACTGTCATCTTTGTTCTCACATAAATTACTATGAGTGTTTTGCACTGAAGAGCCAACAGTGAACTTCGTTTTTTAGGGATAAAATTTCACCTGTGTTGGTGCACAAGTACTATTCCTGACAGAAATTTCCTATCCTTCTGCAACTTGGAAGGAACCATAACTCAGAAGGATGCTGTAATTCAGCATTGTTAGTGATAAATTGTGCATTTCTCATACTCCGCGAATGCAAACAGGCAGTTTTAAAGGGTGCCAGTTGGGTTGGGCTCTGAACTTAGTTTATTTTCTTTTTTATAAAGGCAGACACCTAAGAGGATTACTGAGTCCTAAATGTGTCCATGTAACGTATACTGTTTCCTTTATTTCAGAGACTGGTGAATCTTCAGAAATCACAATTAACTGACAATAAAGTCAAGAGTAAGCAACAAGACCAAAGCAAACAGTTAGGGCTTTCTACTTCCAACAACAGCTTAGCTAACACTCCCCAGGAGTACAGCAACGATCTGAAATCATTCCCATCCCGCAGCCCTTCACAAGGGGATGAAGAAGATTCAGCCCTGATTTTGACACAGGACAACCTGAAAAGCTCCGATCCCGACCTCTCAGCTAACAGTGATCAGGAGTCTGGTGTGGAGGACTTAAGCTGTAGGTCCCCAAGTGGGGGTGGCTGCTTGCCTAGCGAAGACAGTGGCAAGGATTCAGATGAGGCTCTGTTTCTGGCAGTCTGAAATACCTTCACAGCAGCAAGGATCCAGATGACACGGAGTCTTTCACAGTCTGGAATGACATCCTTTATTCATCTGAAGAATGGTAGTGGTCTGTGGCCTAAAGAAATAATCCAAAGAAAGGGAACTGTGCAATTGTGTAAGTAAAGATCTTAAGCAGAACAAGCCATTTAGTTTTAAGACAAAATACTAAAGAACGGTAGTATCTGCTGTTATATTTAGTTAGGCCAACGTGGTGTTTGCTTTATCAACGCTGTACATAATTATTCCTTACTTTGTACCTTTCCATTGTTATTTATTGTACAAAATAATAGTTCTTCTCCAAAGACGTGAAATTCCAAAGTACTCTTTTAGGCATAGGGACAAGGTTGAAGACCCATTAGTGTTAGCTTACTGGTGAATCAGTCAAAACTTATTTTTGTAGAGCTCTTTTGCCTTCAGACATATTGTGTATATTCTTCACCTCTTCTCTCATGGGAGGTGTTAAATTTTGAATTCCAACAATTATTTTGCATATTCTCCTACTAGAATCCTTTACAGCAAAGTAAAACTAACAAACGGACATCCATGGTTAGAAGACAAAAGGAGCTTTGAACCTGCAAAAATATCCTTTAGGGAGCAGCTGCTGCACGCGAATGCATCCTATTCGTACTCAGCTCTCAGTGTTGAAAGTTCAATAGTTTCTGTGAGCAAAACTTCAAGGAATATAATAATACTCACAGGGTAAAGCCTCCCTTTATAACGAAAGGTACGTTAGGCAGCATACTCTAGCCTCTTTGTTTTATTCTCAAGTGTCATTGCTGGTATCTTACCCTTGCTCCCAACTGCCTACAGAAGATAGAAAGGTAAAATTCTAAAGGTAGTAAAACCCCAAATTCTCTGCCTAATTTTAATTCCTACTTGAAAATGTTTTGAGTGGGAGCCAAGTATATGTAGAGGGAATAGGGAATCCAAAATCAGTTAAAAATCACTTATAAAAGCATCACTCCAAATTCAGAATTAAAGGAGGGTTATACCCATAAAGAAACTGTAACATCCAAGTGTTATTGTTCAAAATAAAATAACCACAACCAAGGGTGGTTTTTAATCCTCACAAAATTTCCCTTTTAGTACTTGTCACCCTGACCAGAGCATAGCAATGCTAATTTAAGAAAAAGACTGATTCACCACAATAAAAAGGTTAATCTTGTTTGGTTTAAGAATTTTTGTAGTTTTTAAGAGTAGGAGCAATAGCTTTCATAACCATAGGTATGGAAGTAAACCACTGAAAAATGCTTAAAATTTCAGACATTTTGAAAATCACTAAAAAGGCTTCCATATCAGGATGTAATTCTTCTCATTTTTTGTTTGTTTTAATTAAAGCAAACAGTTAAAATGTAATTCATGTGGCTGCTCTTCCCTGCTTGCAGACAATGTGGTACTGAACTCTAGTAAAGCAAAGTGGTAGTAATGTAAGTTTACTTTGATTGCATTTCATATTACTCCTTCAAATACAGACAGAATTAAACTATATAAATATACCTCAGTTTAGCAGCTTTAGATTTTATTATTCAGTCTGCTTGTATGGAATGGCTTTTCACTCTGTTCTATGAACTTATGTTATTCAAAATAAGTAGGTGAACTTCAGTATTACCAATATCCTCTTGAGGGAGCTGCTGTCTTTGAACAAATAATTCATTTCCTAACAGCAAGATTTATCTTAATGTTATACTGGAAAGGCAAGATCTTCAATTTGATAACTCACTGTAGCTCAACTGAAATAAAGAGCTGTAATTTATACTCTGTTGAGAATCTAGCCTTCCAATTTTTAATCTTTATGAATTTTTAATAAATGAAAGCCCTGGTTTTAATTACACTTTTAAAAATGTTTCATATTTTGAACATAGCCTGTAAAATTTATGGTATTAAAGGAGATTTTGAATGGGTTTTCTGAAACCCAAGAAACATGCTGTAAAGTCAGTAATGAAAACACACAGATATTCTGCCTAAAACCAAGTTTAAAAAATGGACAAGATTATTGCTAATCTTTCAAATGTAAAATTGTGTATGATGGTATTGTGTCCTATTAGATATGTCTAGAAATAAATGCAGAACAGCAATACGTGCAGATGCAGAGTACTGTCTTCATGTCGCTTATGCAATTCCTTGTAACTAGCTTTACAATAAAAATATTAACATACTAACATTTCATATTAAGCCTTTGCTCTGTGATGTGTTTCAGCCCTGGGAATTTTGCATTAGGTACTACTGTCCTCACTGTAATGTATGTATTTGTGGCGTTGTTCGCCTGATGAGAAACACTTTCAAATAAACACTTAGGTCATTCAGTGTTTCGTTATTTCACATCAGCGAATGAAACAAAGGCTTGCTATCCCGACTTTTGTAATATACTTCTTCATTTACTCAAGAGTCACTTTGACACTGAGATCAAGGGATTTTTCTACCTTCCCTACTTTGATACTTGAATCCAGTAGTTTAAGCAGTGGAGGAATCTACAACTGATAAGTAAACTGAGGCTCCTGCCAATTGAGTTAATTATACTGGAGCATGTTACACACCTGTGGTTTTTTTAATAGGGATGTAAAACAATAATGATGAGAAAACCACACTATGAACTACACTGACTTCTTGTAGCCTTGTGGGGATCTCCCCTCTGCTGCAAATCCGGCACCAGCCCACCGTTATCTGAAATAGGATGCACATGACCGTAACTAAACTGCCAGAAAGAAAGGACTAGAAGAGCATTATAGATTTCTGCGGTGCAATTTTAGCCTTACTAGGTTCAGGCTGTTCTTCAGTATGAAAACATGCATCTAAAGGACACTGAGGGCCATGGGATCAAACAGCTGAAGTTTTCTCTACAAAAGATCACCATCTAAAGAACAGAAAGAAAACGTATTCACTAGCTGCTTTTATTGGTAGCTCTATACAAGATGTAGACAAAGGTTGTAAATTGGTAACGGATTCTGAGAAGCTGAGAAAAAAAATTAAAAGGTTGGAGGGCACAACTCAGACCGAAGTATATCATTAAAATGAGAGAAAAAGAAAAAAAAAAAAAGTAAAAGGAAGGAAGCAGAGAAGGAAAGCTCTTTGTAAGATTAGCAGTAAGGCAGAAACCATGTTCTTTGAAAACAGGGGTGAGCCAGAGCACCAGTTTACACAGCATGAAATAGTATGTTTGATGACACAAACCAATAACAATTAAACCCCAGCAACAAGAAGGAGGTAGCCTTTGCAATGAAGATAAGCATTTTGACACTGTTGACCAGCTAACTTGATGCTTTCATGTGGGTGCTGCCCTGATCCTCACACAGAGTCCTCAAGTTTCTCACAAACACTGCAGTGGAGGCAACGGGCTGCTGCTGCGCGTAGGCTGAAGGTTGAGCATAGCTTTTAGGTTGGCTGGTAACCCTTACACTCTGTAGTGCACAGACAGGCAAACACCACAATGACTGAAAGATCTCCTCCGAGGACGGGTAAGTCATTGACAAGTCATTTGGGAAGGGAGGAACATGTGGTAGGGCAAGTTAAAAGTACGTCAACTTATCACAGTACTAAGACTGGTGACGAATGTGCCAAAGATCTAGGGCCAAGCACACAGCAAACCCCGAACCATTGATAGAAACATTGCCAGAGTGGGGCAATGAGATAACACAAGCATTCAACTTTACTTAGGGTATTTAAATTGCCAGTAAAACGCCTGGAGCCAGATCAGATCATGTTAAATGTTGAAATAAAATTTAGTGGTCTTTTAATGGAAATCACTCTGAAAAGAAGCCAATGAAACCTTACAGGTCCCACAGAATCCCTGTGACTGAATTCAGGCAAGGACTCATTTTTAAGTCTGCTCATTGCCAAGGTTAACTGGCAGCTTAATTTATTCTGTTTCCCAAGACCAGAGTTCTTTATGCTAAGGTATCCCTTATTATTGATGCACAAGCTTTCTTTGTAGCCTATTACTACATAACAAATTTGATCTCTACAGGTATCTGACCACAAGAAGGCATTTACAAAAGCAGTTGCCAGAGATGCAATATGGGTTTTCAAGGCCAATTTTAGTGAAGGTGGCTCCAGGAGTTACTGCTATTGAAAGGGTTAAACAGGAAAAGCTCAAATCACTGCACACAAAAGTTTGTCCTTGAGAAGCTCACTGAATCTGTTTCCAACATAAGTCTGTATCCATCCAAAAAGTCCTACAATGCCCAATTACATTAGACATTTACAAGATATATTAAAAATCCCAAAGCCTTTATTTGTAGTTTAACACATTACAGTATTTACTGTTCAGAATAATGTACAGAGTAAGGCTGTGACAACTGACTTAACTTTGTTGCCAGAGTTTTACTCCCATTTTACCTGAAGGTCTCTTAAATCTCTCTTTTAGAAAGATTTACCCTAGTCTTTGAAGGGAGTAGTAAGAACTTGGACAGAAACAAGACTAAAAAGATTTCTAACTTCCACATTTGGTCAAGGTCTAAAGTGGCGAAGTTCAGGAGTACGTACAGCACAAACAGAACTACAGCAGATCACTAGATACTGCTTAGAACTAACTTTATTATAGTCTCTTGCCTGTAGTGGTGGCTAGCATAGCTGTACATACATGGTAATCCCCATCTTTCAGAAAGGCTAGCGTGTCAAATACACCGTGAAATCTAGGAAAACTTTCTTCTGTAAGCCCCAGCAGAATGTACCAGTAACACCAGTTGTATAAAAGATCATCCTAAAATGAAACCTCCTTAATTTTAGACTTACATTTTAAAATTTATCTGGTCTGCAATAGCATCAGTTACAATTGCTATATGGAGAATTCAGTTCTGGATTTCAGTAGTCACTTGGCTCATGGAGGAACAAGAGGCCTAAACTCAGTTATAGAAAAATTTTTTAGCAGTAAGATCCAGTATTAAAATTAGGCAAACCCCAGACTCAATCAGCAGTTACAATACAGAGTGCACCCCGATCCCCACCCCAAACTACCGCAACACCAGAGATAAGCCACCTCCTTACTCTTGCAGTTCTTGCTCATTTATTTCACCCTTCCACTGGGCAGAACACCTCAGCATGAGCACGATGCTGTGCAACGCTCTCCAGAAACAAGTCACTGTATGTAGTCTGTTATTCCAGATTGCTTAAGAGTTCACTTGACACATTTCAAAAGATTTTTAGAATATGCATCTAATAGCAGCTGCCATTTTCTTCAACTTCATAAGGAATTGTTTAAAGCTGGATTTACGCCTATGTGCCACATCGCAGCAAAATAAGGTAAGGAATGCGCTTAGCAGTGAACTAGTAGAGTGCTAGAAGCCAAAAAACCTAACGCTGACATAGAGTTATCAGTGTTCTACTAAGTCTTCTGGTGAAAGTACGATGATCACCTACAAGGAAAAATGTTCCCATTGGCACAACCAGTGTAGGACTAAGAAAAGAAAAGGAAAAAAAAATTCCCACAACGCCCCACAAAAAAACCAAGACAAACCAAAACCAAACCAGCAGCAGGCTGGCTTGTCCTTTAAAGGCCAGGAACAGGCTGGCCATTCCTGCTTGTGACAGGGCACCTGTAACTACACCAGTACATCACTGTTGAATACAGGCTTCTGTGCTTCTTTTCTAGAGGATGGGTTTGTGACTGCAGAAGGGACTAAAAAATAGGGGAAAAACTCCTAATTGGAACGACAATATAAGAGAGAGAGTAGAAAGGGAGAAAAGGAAGACCTTAAACTTTCATATCCTTGAACAAGGAACACTGTACTAAGAACTCACATCAAACAGTGACATTTTCTTCTAGACTCTTCTCCACTACCATCAGGACGCCATAGAGAAGTCCTGAATTTGTAAATTGGCTCACAAAAATAACGTAAGAGGAAAAGCTGAAGTGTTGAGAACTTGTACTAGTTTGGGAAGCAAATCCCCTGACAGTGACCTGGTTAGAGAGTTCAGTCACAGTAGAGCACCATAATACACCACGTAACATTCAACAGGAGGAGGCAGATGAAGACAGAAGTCTGTCATTCTATGCCATTAGAAAATGTATAAAGAAGATACTAACCCAGCTCAGGAAGAGCATATGTTTGGTCACCTGTTCCTTTCTCTGCTTACAAGGAAGAAACAACAAAAATCCAGCCATGTACAGAATTGTGTCTGGTCTTTAAGATTGTTAGCTAGATACTCAGAAAAAGATCCAAAACAACTCATACACTCAGCACAAAAACGCTGACTTGTAGTTTGACAAGAAGGTAACACTGATGGCTTAAATCTAACTCTTCTCCAGAGCTGCAGAGATCACAATACTTGGAGGACCAAGTCCAGAATCACTTGGAAACCTACATGATCTCATTTTTCATTAGGGCTTTAGTTAGCACGTTAGCAGAAGTGCTATGTCAATATACAAGCAGTATTATGCACAGTGAGTAGAAATGTTTTTGGAAGAAAATACTCTAAAATTATTGCTTAACCATGGCACTTACAACCTGTTTATTTTTCAGGCACCTAAGTATCTTCTTTGATTTGGACCACAGTTCTATTTTCTTGGGACACCTAATCTCAGAATTTAGACCAGCTTTACAAAGAAAAACACCATCAAATAACAGTGAATAGTTTACTGACCCTGAAAGGGAGTTACTTAAGACAGACAACTACAGTACTGTAAAGTATGACAGGGCTGAGACTAAAGCCCCGTTTGAAGATTCACTACCCCGCGGAACAGACTTCTTGCGTGACTTTCATAACTCCAAATTTACTCACTTCTCCAATTCAGAAGAAATAACTTGTCATATTTTGCTAGAAGAGCATTGAGTTTAGGACTGACTGAAGACTAGTGATATGAAAAAAACCACTCACTTGGACTGATGTGCTTTAATTTGAGACTTGAATATGTGACGGTCTGTGACCCTATCCAGCTACCACAGAGACAGTGTCTTGGCTAAAAGGTTTATCTCCAGACTGCTTCCTGGCAAGAAAGCAGCACGATTCCTACCATATTATTTAATCGCTGCTTTATCTTGTTTATCTCTCAGAACAGTACAATTCCTTGTGTTCTTCTGCAACTTCGTTGTCCCTATGAAAACCTAATGGACTGACAAGGTTAAGAAAAAGAATGTGTCTTATTGCAAAAGTAAGACAGAACATACATGCATGTACTTCGGGCTCATATTTTTCTCCTACAGAATACTGCACTTGGTCCTATCCATTCTCACCAGATATATCCCCATCCTAAAAAAAGTCAGCTCACCAGAGGCAAGATTCAGTAACTGAAGGGCAGAATTAAGTCTCACTTCCAAATTCTGTCACTGGCCTTAACAAAACACACTATGCAGCTCCAGACAGATTAGTTTCTTTGTTCCTTAAAATTAGGAAAAAATGACTGCTACTTCAGAAAGAGCTCCAGAACTAGGTTTTGCAAAGTGCTGTTGAGTTCCTCAGATGATGAACATACTCATATTGCATCAAACAGAAACTGGGAGGTGACCTGATTATTTTTCGTTTAAGTAAAAACAAATATGAAAATTAAATCGTCAGATGAAAATTGGGTTTAATTACAGTGGTAGGTACCAAGCCACTCCTGAAATCAAGTGCATCAGTGCTACTGAGCAATACACCAAATCTATGCAGAGATCATTTATTCTGTTTTGATTCCAATATAATTTGTTCCAACACATTGTTTGCTTAACCCAAATCTACTTATCCAAAACATAATACAGGCTATAATTAGTTTTGTGTTATTACTTAAAAGTAAAAAAAAAACAAAACCATGTTCTTAAACATTTTGGCTTCAAGAAAAGACAGCTTGTGAATCCAGTGACAATCTCAAATTATAAATTTCTTCAGTTTCCAAAGTCCTATCACCACTTATCTCAAACTCTTTTGCACATCAAGCCAAATCTATGTTTAAAGTTCAAAATACAAAAGATACGAATTATGTTTTTATAAAAATGTAAAAAGCTAGTCAAAATTACATGTTTAGATATTTAATCTCTGAAGAATGGAGTATAGCAGCAGGAACTTAAATATAATAAGAACTATCAACAATAAATACAAGAAATTAGTGCAAAGATTGCAATAGAAGGATTCTTGAGTACAATGAGAATATAAAGAGACATTCTAATTTGTACAAAAACCATCCCAACTCTGTATACAATCTCTTCTATAAATACAACCATATAAGATGAAATGCTTATTTGCAAATAATAGTCATTAAAAAGTGTGCTTTATTGGGTTTTTCACTCATTCTCTTGGCAGGTGTAGTTTGCAGGAAGTCTGTAAAGACAAATTTCCACAATTAGATATTTTAACTCCTCCAGAAGTTATGTTTTAAATACAACTAACAACAGATGCAGTACATCCTTGATTTCCACAGAAAGCATTATTACAACGCTAAGCGTTGTAAGAAATCCATTTGCAGTCAGCAATTTGTAAGTGTGTGACAACGAGGAAAATTGTACAAAGTTCACCACAAATATTAAAGCAGCAGTTTACCTATAGCGGAGCATGAAATTGGCTGTGCATTGCTATTGCCTGTTGAAGTTTTTCCTCTTTGGCTCGTCTACAGTGGCAGAGCTACAAGACAAGACACAGAAAGAGTGAATTCTGAAAGGAATTTTTCATAATGCACGCTACAGTTTCTCTTTAATGATGGAGCTACTTTGTGGGCTCTATGCAAAAGGAAAGCCCTGTGAACCACCTCCCTTCCAAGCTTCAGGCTGAACAACCGTCTATTCTGATAACATTATTCCAACCACCATTGCTTACAAAAGAAAAGAATTGTTTCCTGTGTTATGAAATGCATTTATTAGGCATCTTTAAAGAAAGGCACACTGTCTGGTAAGTTGCTTTTGTCACAGTATGAGCAAGAAAGGTGGTTTTCAAACCTCAGCTACTTATTCAGTGATAGCCATCAACAGAATAATTAGTTTCATTAATAAATGAAACATTAAGATTGCTTAATATAACATGCCATTTTGTGTTGACTTACCAAATTTAAAATTGTTCATGTGCCTATTTTCTCTATATCTGTACAGGATATAGCAGAAAGTGGCACAAAAATATCTGCAACAACACATGACTAAGGTCTAATGCAAAGAGACCTTTGTACTTCCACCTTAAAAAAAAGTGCCATCAGAGTGCAGATTATATTCTAAATAGACTGAAG
This sequence comes from Psophia crepitans, assembly GCA_013399095.1. Taxonomy (NCBI): domain Eukaryota; kingdom Metazoa; phylum Chordata; class Aves; order Gruiformes; family Psophiidae; genus Psophia; species Psophia crepitans. The sequence continues at coordinate 60,202 of VWZZ01005416.1, read as the reverse complement.
CACTCAGGGATATAGTTTTCTTCCATTGGAGCTCACTAAAGCAATGTTCTATGTCACAGGAACGCTCAACTCTAAGTCTTAAATTTATTCACTATGTGTTCTGTATCTCTCAGATTAGAATGATTTGTGTATTACATACCGTTCTCTTTTCCATGAAACTACTAAGAAAGTCATCTATTTCTGTTTTGCCTTCCAAGAAGTCTTCCGCAATAGTGTCAGATTCCTCTTCAGCTTCATGTGCAGCTACTTTAAGTCTGGCTTGCAGAGCACTTGGACTGCAACTCTAGGAAAATACAAACTGCTATGTAATATTAAACTATCCATCAAAACCTGCATTTCCAAGAAGAAAGATAGATAAATGACTATATAAATAATGGAGTATGTGAATAGAGCGTTGTTATTACATAAAAGCTTAAGTGACCAGATGAAGCTTCATCTTCAAGAAACAGCAGAGCTTATTAAACTAGAAAGCATTCAATGTGAGAAAAGCATTGCTAGTTTAGGTCTTGATTCACAAACATTCTCACAAATGCATAAAGCTTTTTAACTTTCCCCCTACACTGCAGAAAGCATCCAACTTGGAAATCTGACAGGTTCCTGACGGCACAATTTCTGAGTAGAACTAGTGTTTCAAGTGTCTTCGATAAAAAGGGTCTACTTTTGCAACTTAGTAGTGAACTTGAGAGGTCTAAGAAGGTAGAAAAGCACTTACTGTTCAACTTTTAAATACCCCTGTGGAGAGGAAGACAGGAAAGGAAAAAGCACCTATTCAAGAAGTAGATGGGCTGCTAATCTAAATGAGTATACTCGTTCTTCTGTTCTGATAAACCTCAAACCTTGTTCCTGTTTATTGCGTATAATTTCATTATTTTTCCTCTAATACGTTTGAGCAGTTAATCAGAACATGATTCACATCTTCAGTAGGAGTCTGTACAGAATCAGAACTGCAAAATTAAGTTATTTATAAATTTTTAGATGCTTGGACTACCCTTCATTTATCCCATGAAAAGTATCTTACTTATGCACCGTAAAACTGCAATGTAATCAGGAATTTCCTGTTAAATTAATCTTGTACAAAATTAGGAGAGTTTGCTCTAATAAGATGACTAAAATTCACCCACAGTAAAAAGATTTGTCTAAAACTTTGAAGGAGAGATAACAGGAAATAGCAGGCAGTGCACAATGAACATCAATACATGAAGACAGAGCACAGGTGGAAAAACAGCACAAAAATCCAGCTGCAGCTCCCCAACTCTCAGCCTCCTAACCATTATTAAAATGAATCAGCAAATCTAACTCAGAAAAAGAAAAGTTAACATAGCAGTGGGGCATTATGCCCTCTTCTTACAGAAAGTTTCTCAATGCCAACTACCTCTGCCCACTTTAAAGCCAACTCACATGACACAGAAATGAGGCGTTAGGAGCCAGACTATTCTGACTTTCAAGTGAGGAAACATTTAATTCGTTTAGATCACCTATGAAATTATTCAGTTTGCTGTCTTGTAACTTTTTGCTTGTTATTTCATATTTTGTTACTTTTTGGACATTTTGAAATTCAGGTACTATGCATGCTATTTTGCTGGACTCTTGTACTCTCAAGTGATAAAGTCTTGCAAATAATGAAGATTTCAGTGCAGGAATTACTTTATGAGAAGTTATATCTTCTAACACATATTCTGGTAAACTTACCCTTCCTCAAAGAGCTTTCGGAAGCAATGACTCTTCCTTGTTTGCACTTTGGAATGTGCAAAGTTTTGACAGCACGTAACACGTTGCCCAAAGTAAGCATACCCAGTGAATCACAGAATTTAAGTTTCTAAAGCATGGTTTTAATAATTTTCATGTGGTACAGGTTTTTTTTTGTTTGGGTTGTTTGTTTGGTTTGGTTTGGTTTTTTACAAGCTCATTATGTTCAATGGGTACCACTAATTAAACAAGACTTCTTTAAAAATCATTCTATTCTTAAAACTAGTTTGACCCAGGACTGTACTTAAGAACAGCTCTAAACACTCATCACACTCCCTTCTTCTAACTTTGTTTCTATTGTAGTCCACCACCACCCAACCCAAAAAACCAGTAAGTGCAATCGTAACACCGTTTTGCTTTCAAACTGTTTGGTACTTCATCCCATTTTATGTCATACTTGATGTGAATCTATTTCACATAAAATTAGAATTTAACCAGAATAATATTATTTATGGATAAAGACACAAATCAAATCTTCAGTTTTGTTAAAGTATTATTAAAGGACAATATGATATAGAGATTATACCTCACTAAGTTCATGCTGTCTTTGCATTTTTTTTTCAAAGGCTGCTTTCATCTGTGTGAGTTGCTCATGCTGGAAGGAAGAAGAAAAAGAACATTTTCCTCCTGAAAAAACCAGAATATTACAACTAATATTTCTGAAAAAGATTTTATCGTTCACTTACTTTATCCAACACGGTCTGTCTTTTTGCCTCGAGACTAGGCTCCAGCAACAAGTTTTTTTCTGTAAAATAAAGTCACTATTACTACTTTTTTTAAAGGACTCAGTTCGCAGAACACAGCCACAGATGCTAACGTTTTGACATCTTACTTGCCAGCTCTTCAATGCTTTTCACTAACTCATCTCTGTCAGCAATGACTTGCTTCAGTTGTGGTAGAGTCACAAACTGTTCCAGTAACACTTCCTCTTGCTCGTTCATATTGGTCAGCTGTGATATACTATATTTAAACAGAAAGAAAGCAGATTTAAGGCTAACAGCAAACATTAAGTGTAGAGTTACTCAACCTTGCCAAACGTCAAAAGTTCGAAGCATTTATTGGGACTTTAGAAATACACGATACTTGACAACTTATTTTCCCCCTTTCTCCTGGATTGTGGGCTCTACTATCTGCAGCAGTGTGCGTAAAAAGCAGCGTTAGAAAGTGCCTCTCATTTCAAGCCTTATTTCCTGTAAGTATTTTTTAATGCTACTATAGTGGGTTGACTTTGGCCAGCCACCAGATGCCCACCCAGCTGCTCTCAGTGCCCCCCTCCTCAACAGCGTATAGGGGAAAAAGCTTGTGAGTCGAGATAAAGGCTGGGAGATCACTCACTAATTATGATCACAGACAAAACACACTCAACTGGGGAAAAAAATAATTTGATTTATTGCCAATTATAGTAAAAGCTGGATGGTGAGAAAGACAGACAAGGACTACAACACTTCACCGCCTTCTTCCCCAGGCTCAACTTCACTCTTTCGTTCCCAATTCCTCTTCCTCCCCCTGACCCAAGCAGCAAGGCAGAAGGGGTGGGGAATTGTAGGTGTTGCAGTCCGTAACAGCTTGTCTCTGCTGCTCCCTCCTCCTCCTCCTCACACTTCTTCCCTGCTACAGCATGGGTCCCTCTCCACAGGCTACAGTTTCCAGCAGCATAGCCTGCTCTAATGTGGGCTTTCCATGGCTGCCGTTTCAGGGCGTATCTGCCTGCTCCTGTGTGGGGTCCTCCATGGACTGCAGTGTGGACAGCTGCTCCAGCACAGTCCTCTCCATGGGCTACAGGGAAATACTTGTTCTACTGTGCGTTTGCTGCAGAGGCAGTGAGGACTGAGGGAAGGATTGGAAAAGCGCATTCGCGTTAAAATGTGTTTTCAGAGAAGCACCACCCACTTCACTGATCAACTCAGCCATCCTGCAGCGCATCTGCTGCCAAGCCGGCTGTGCCTGCCACAGGGCAGCCCTGGCCCCTTCTCAAAAAGGCCACTGGTGCAGCCCCCCAGCTACAAAACCTTGCCACCTACATGCAATAGAGCTACTCACAACAGCTGCAATACTATTTGTGATTTAACTTAACTACCACCAGAAGAATTATGGAATTTTAATCCATCTTCTTTGAAAGACCAAACTCGACTACAATGTTTTGTTTCAACAAGTAACGCTTCCCGCCAAGCCCCTAACTTTCTGCTATGTAATAAGGATGCTGCGAGAACTTACAACTGATTCAGCTAAATTAAACAGGCTCTTATGAAGGTGTCAAGGGAAACAAAAAAAAAACCAACCCAGAAGACCTTCTCGCCAGAGCTTTTCGTTTTTGAAAGGACAGAATTTTCAGTCACTAAACTATGACACCACCATAAAAATGTGAGATCAGAAAGAAACCAATCTCCTAAAACCCTTTCAGAATTAATAGCTAATTTGTAATCTACTCAATCTAGGCTGTCTCATTAGATCTGAGGAAATTGCTGGGAAGAATAACTGATACATTTTTTTTAATTGTGACAAGATATGCTTTTGATGTAAATATTTGTGTAAAAGTGTATGAAGTGTTTAGATGTGGAAGCGATTTGCACTGGGACAGCTGGCATAGTTACCACCTGGATTTATCTAAGCCAAGCCTCCTGCACATGCTGAGCTGCTCACAAAGTAGTCCATTGTTTACCCTGTGCTACAGTCCTTTCGAATTTAAGAGAATGTAGTTTGTAAACCAGTCTCAAGTCCATTTCCCTGTCCCCTTTCCTCCTTCACAAGTTACGCTTACAGAATCAGTAGAAATTAAGTCCCTGGCAAGGCCTCAGAGGACAGCAGAACATTGATAGTCAGGAAAAGTAAAAGCAAATGCTTTTTTTTTTTTTTTTTTTTTTTTCCCCTGGTGTTGAATCCTAAAGTACTATTCCTGCTGAGAAAACCTTAAACAAACAGCATATGTGAATACAAGGCTGGCTTACTTTCTGCCTCTACAGTTTTGGTAAGTGCTAGTTCTATTTATAATTTCTATAAAAACCTTTCAGTGATCTATGCAGACTTGTGACAAAAATCAGGTACAGACCAGCAGTAATTGCCTTTTAATGACCACGGGAAAGTCTACCTTAGTTCTGCAAGTTCTGGGAATGTATCAGGAACATCAGGCATCTTGTAAGTAAGTCCATTCTGGCCAACCTAAACGGAAGTTCAGAAATGCTGAGTAGTTTTTTGAAGAGCAATGTCTTGACATTTAACCTGAATAATCCAAACCAGTGATGAATATTTGCCAGAAACAAGAAAAGCAGGAAAAAAAGTAACAAGCAGTAGCACTAGTCTCCGAACAGAAAATATCTCAAGCCAAGCATGGCAATAAAAAACTTGGGGATGTTTGGGGTGACATGTCATAAAGGATGAGTCAGCTTTGGAGGAAAATAATTCTTCCTTCTTTGGAGGAAAATAATTCTTCCTCCATTTGACAACAGTTCGGATAACCCAGTAAACACACAGGATAATAACTCAGGGAAGTGAGAACAGAGAACGAGATTGACATTTTGATCTCTTTCATGTGATTTTTAAAACTATAAGCTTGGGAAAAAAGGTTTTAGACAAGGAAAAAGAAGTATGTTTTCATAGAATGTAGAAATTTTAAGTTCTATGAAGCCAGAAAAATGTCTTCCAAGACTAAGAAAGCTTTTGTTTCTAAAGACAAGATTTGATTAAAGGCTAAACTTTTAGATATAAAGTTTTTGGAGGACATTCAAAAAAATCCTTCCAGAGTGCATCAGTGAGAGGGGATTTGTGAGTACACACAAGATCTGTGAAGAGAAGCTATTTTAAGCATGAAAACAAGAAATAAATACTCTACACATAAAGGCTTGAGACTGCACATCGTTCTCACCTGACAGGTTCTGGGCAGCAAATCCCATATAGAGAAAAGAATCTCGTTTTCTATGGCTGGAGAAACCGTCCCAGCTGCACTATGGAGGAGTGCAGCTCCAAAAAAAAAAGTATATTCAAAGATACTTAGCATAATACTAGTTTCACTGAAACTCAGAAAGACAAACTTGTTGCTCTGATTTCAAGTTTGTTCTAAAAAGCTTTTCATCAAAGTCAGAATGACATTTTCATTTTTTAGCACCAGCAAAACAATGAAGTGCAGTCACTTAGACTGTTCCCTTGAGTTTTGCAGCAGTGCCCTGCATGCCCCTGAGGGAACTGGTACCCGGTGTCTGACAGCTCAAGCAGCAAAACTCAGTGCACAGACCTGAAGCACTGCTTCTGCTGTCGGAACAGGTAGTGGCAGATCAGCAATCAAGCCGTAAGAGGGAGCAGCAGGCTTGTCTGTAGTGTAGCTTGAAGGAACTGATTCAGCAATGGGCACGGCTGCCATTGGTCTGTTTGTTTCTTGAGGTGGGTATGGAGGAAGAAATGGAAACCCCTGAGGAGCATAAGGAGGCATTCCAGCTGGTTTGTTGAAAAGGCTGAAAGCAAACAAAAAATCACAACCATGAGCAACCATCTGCTTACAGCACATTGCTTATCATTTGAATTATAATTTACTAGACTACATACAAGACCCAAGATTGAATTTTTAAATGACCATAAACTTTGCATTTTCTATTCTCAGTTAATTCCAATGCACTACATCTACTTTATGCCTTATACTGCAACATAATATAAAACTCCATTATACTACATTCTTGTAGAGCAGTCAAATACATACTCATATTCTTAATTACAAGAGAACTACTTAAAAATTTATCAGAGCGTAAATTTAAATTGTTTCCATCTAAAAGTCCTGAGAAATGCATCTGTCATACATTAGTTCTTATTTATGGTATAGCATTTAACAGCTTGGGCAACACGCACCCAGTAACACTGTCAGCCGTGAGAATCACAGTTGTACTGATAAAGCTGTAATGTCTCAGACCACTTTTGGATATTTAATACAATTATTTAAATTGCACAATTTCTGTTACACAGCTGTGCAACACAAGCTGCCCCTAAACCTGGGAGATTATGAGCAGAATAGTAAGTTGTGAAGAAACACAACTGCTCAGATCATGATCTACAGCAAATTCAGGATTTCATCTGATAATGTAAACATTTATTCTTTTTCAAGAAAACAGAAGCACATAAAGTTACTTCAGCATGCTGATAGACTGAGTCCAATGAATCTAGCATTTCTTCTCAAACCAATCATGCCATCAAGGATGAACAGGCAGAGGTAGGGAATCTATGTCTCCCAATACATCCACTACATCATTCCTGTTCCTGCCCTCTTAATATTTGCTTTCCTCTCTTTTTTAAAAATATAAGTTAATACACATAGTTCCATTCATCATTTTTATAGATACTTACTATGGAAATGATGTTGAGCTAGGAGCCAGAACTGGAGGATTCTTCCAAAACTCATCCAGTAAACTTTGAACAATTTTTCCAAGGTCTGAGTGCATTGTAAACTGGTAAAAACAAAAAACACACAATACAGAAGAAAAATTATGCCTGGAATCCATCTGTTCCAAAATGTGCTGAACTTGATTGTTTATTATACCCACATGGCAGTGCTGGAAGCTATTTCAGAAGCTAATGTCAACTGTGTCTATAGAAGATCCAATTAAAGTGATAAAGCCACCCAGAACTGAACAGAAACTAAAGGTGTTTTGTATATTCCATTAACAATGGAGAATCAGTCAAGTACAACATTTCTGATTAACAAGCAAAAAACCCCACCTTAGTTACCAAGCTACATTTGGGAAAACAAAGAAAAGGGGAAAAAAACCACCAAGATTCAAGACAAAAAGCATTAACTGCATTCTGAAAAAGCTGTAACCTCCCCCCCACCCCCACAAACGACCACATCCTTGCTGGCAGAGAAAAAGAGAGGAAAAAAAAAAAAGAGGGAAAAAAAAGAACAGCGTATTAAAATCTGAATATTAGAGCTAAAACCTTGACAACTTTCTAATAGGATTAGGGTAGAAAGAACTATGTTACAAAACAGTCTTAACGCACTCCTCTCCCTCATTTGGAATACACTGTAGAGAAACAAGAGCTGTGCTATTGTTGTTCCTATCACAAGAAAAGTGATAGGAACTTTCTAAGTTATCATAACTTGAAATAATTTTAGATAGATAGAATACTCAACTCAGTAACAGTAGCAGTAAAAGAATAAACAGCAATATATTGAACACTACTGAATTTTTGTCTCCAGACTCCTCAAAATACAGTTTGAGAGAGAGATTAGGATCTTTACTAGTCTTTTTTACCAGATATATTAGCAATAATCTAGCGTGACGTGTATTAAAATTGCTATTAATAGTAGAAATATGTGAAGCTACAAATTATACATACATTACTTATTAATGGACCGGTCACATATACTCCCTGCTTGTCCATTAAATGATGTCTCACAGGTGGGAAAACACTGATGACTGGTTTTTCCTGAGGAAACTGAGGAGGAAGCAAGCTGCAAATACAAGAATAATCATTACTACAGCTACATCCCATAATCAAGTTTGCATAAGAAGGCTTCTTATGCAAAGAAAAAGTACTATTAATTACATAAATTTACTTTTCTGCAAGAAGAGTTATGGAGAAATACAGAGTGAATGAAGCACACAAAAGGATTATTCAGTTACAAAATCAGCAGTCAGACAGATTAGAATACCAGACTTCCACGGAACTGAAAAGAGCGTTTAAGCTGTAGCGTAACGAGAATATTTTCTAATACGAATGTTATTATTATAAAGATAATGCAGCGTAACCTGCAAGAATATCAGACAAGTGATCAGGCTAAAGTAATAAAAAACTTGTGAATTGAATACCATCAATATTTGCCAGAGCAAAAAGCACCTCCCAAAGTAATTTCACAGGGAGCGTCACGATAAATCACTTAAATTACGATCCAGAAGCTTCACTGAGGTAAGAGTTAAGAATCATAGAATCACAGAATGGTGATGGTTGGAAGGGACCTCAAAGATCATCTAGCACCAACTCCTCCTGCCATGGGCAGGGACACCCTCCACTAGACCAGATTGCCCAAAGCCTCATCCAACCCAGCCTTGAACACTTCTAGGGATGGGGCATCCCACTTGGGACTTTGCAATTTTGCAAGCTTGGGTGGAATCTTCTTCTTCAAGTTCATGAATTCAGATGTGTGGTATTTCCTGGGGCAGACACTGCAAATTCCTGAGATCAGGGCTTTGGGAATCAGTGGTGTAATGCAACCAGATACTGCATGTCACGGGCCTCTTGGAGTTACAGCAGATCAGTAAATCACTACTTTTTATTTTCAGTTGTAAGGGATTCAGAGTCATCAGAAATCCTCAAGGGTTTTCTCCTACTTACCTTCAACTAAAAACACTGTAGGCACCGTAGGAGTTGAGCACAGAAAAATACAGTTTGGCTTTCAGCTGAGCATCTGGATCTTGTACAGAACTACTTTCACTCACATCACTACAACTACTAAAGCAAAGTCAGGTTACAGTTCCTAAAATTAGTTATGAGATGGGAGCCATTTATGTTCTATTACTACTTTTTTTGGAGAACAATTTTCATTTTTAAGATGTGGATAGATATACTTCACTCTACTTACATGTTAATATTAATTGTCAAGTTGTTTACAGTGAACGGCAGTCGATATTCCACATCTTTCTGAATTTCTGCAATGCTGCGTAAAGAAGAAATTGTTAACATCCAATCCATAGTCAATGTAACAGCCTGAAGTCTAAAAAAACCCATAATCTCAGACTTTTGTATTTAATTTTGCTTTGAAAAGCTTTATAAGAATAAAATTGAAAGTGCTGGAATAAGTTAACCTGCTTCCGAATGCCATGTAGAATATACAGATTAAAGAAAAAATAGTAGATTCAACTTCCAAGCCTCATACATGATCACAAGCAATAAAAATACAGGAGAAATTGTGCTACTCTCTGATCTGACAACAATCTCAACTTATTTTTCTCCACTTACTGCCTTAATTTAAGATATCATATCAGTGATTTTTTGTTTACATACCAAATTTTATCTGATAAAACATTTACTTTGACAAAGCATTACACTAGGTTCACAACTAAGTACTGCTCTGCAACACTGCCTACAGACCAATATTTAGAACATACATTGCACTAGGCCTGCTTCCTTAATAGATTAACTTACTATTTAACAGCAATTTTTCCACGTGCACCAAGTTCTATGCACTTGCACAGATATTTTCAAGCATTATCTGGAGAAGAGCTACTTGAAAGAATGTAAAGTTCTGTAACCCAGTGACATTCAAGTGAAGAAGTACGTCTCTCATGAAATATGGTGAGACTGAATCCAAATCTGCTTCTCCTGTAACAGGTAAGCTACTGGGAAAAATCTTTAAGCCAGCTGCAATAGGAAGTTGATTTCAATACTCAAAAGTACCCTAACAATTTGTATGTGCAGTAAGATGGTTTTGAAAAGATAGCATCCCAAAGAATGCAGAGAAGGAGAAGACTTAGCTCAGAACCAGAATTTCCAAACAATACAAACATACCTAAGCTGGGACTGGGAGAGAAAGCAGGGCAGAAAATTAGCTTCATCTTATAATGCCTCAACCAAAATAAACTTAAAAAGCAGACTAATTCCTCTTCCACGTAGTTTTCCTGCCTGCATCTGGTTAATAATAGTCTTCTCCATCACCTCTCTAAGGCTTCCTTATAAAGGGATGGAACACAGCTCCAACTGGGAATAATGGCAGCTGGGTGTTCCCAGAAAGTCTCCTTGCACCCAACTTCAGAAATGCCCCTCTGTCCATCCCCAGGTACATTCCACGCAATTAATGCCTCAAAAAAACCCAAAACACATTACCTGTAGTGCTAGGAGTGCTTTCTATCCCTCCAAAGTATTATCTGCACATAGAATTTTAAACTCCGGTTTTCAAAGTTTGGGGAATAAACGGAGTAAGACATAAACCTAGCTATGCACCTTGCTTTCCACAATCGGACCTCATTCCCCTCACAGACAACTCAGTATCTGCTCTTTCCCTGTGAAATCACATGCTGTTTGAAGAAACTATCAGGTGTCTTCAGCACAGGAGAATTCAAATCAGAGTTTAGGGCTCTGCTGTGACACACCACACACTGAAATCACCACCTCCTCATTCTTAACCGAAGGATTCTCCCTGGAATCTCTCCTGCACGTTCCTGCCCTGTAATCATCTGTCAGGCATTTTAATAGCCTGCTACAAAAGCCTTTTGAGAAGGGTATGTAATTACATCCCACTCACGTGTACAACCTATAGGAAGTGGGGAGGAAGAACTGAGAAATCCAGAATCCCATTGAGCTGTTCAAACAGTTACAACCTCCTTTAAGCAAAACCCTGAACCAATAAACTCAGTTGTCCCTTCCTCCAGTGGGAAGGGGTACACTAGAGAAATGACACATTCTTAACGTTGGCTAGAACAACAGCAAATGTAAGAGCACTGGTTTTTAAACACAAAAACTTGATTTCAAGCTCCTAACCTGTGAGAGATCTTTTGGAAACTTACACAAGTACATGTATCTTTTTAAGAGCACAGAACTTGAGGCACTGTTACTCAGATTTCTTCAGCAATAAATATCTCTTATGAAAACTGTACACTTTGCCAGAATTTACCCCTTTGCTTGCCTAACTGTTGCTTTTTCACACCTCCTGCCAAGAGATCAAGTAGGCTGGTTCACATGGCGGTGAAGTTACATTTGAGCAGCTCCCATCTCCATTCCCGGCTGCAGGCCCATTCCCTTTCTGCCTGTGCTTGAACTAGTGCTTACACAAACTGGTAGTAACCCAGTTCAGCAAGCTGACTTTGACAAAGACTGATCACTTGTGTGAGGACTTGGGCTGAGCTCATCTCCCTGGCAGCGAGAAAAAAAAAAGGATAGAATAAAAGGCTGAGTAGGGCTGGTCCAGCTTACCATCTAGTTAGGTAAGCTACTGCGTACCACGGAGACAGCTCCTCAGAGAAGTGAGCTGTCTTTCAAAAATATTTGCAAAATTGCCTCTGAACAGATTTAAGCAAGCAACAATGCTTAGCAATACTGTCATACTGATCTCCTGTGTGATAATTCAAAATGCTAGGATAGTGATTTATCCGCAATCATTCAACTTGGAAATACAGTAAGTATCTCTTCCACTAGTCTCAGCCTGACATAACAGAAAGCATTCCCCTTCCTTTTCCTGGACCGTTTTGAAGACATCCATCATTCCAGTTCAGCATACACCCTAGGAAGCCCGATGAAAGCTTACACATTCACTGGAAGCGTAACTTGAAATATATATATAACATGGCTCTCCGTTTAAAAGACTAAAATTTAGGCAAAACTGATCAGCGTGTTGACAAGCTAGAGTATGTCAGGACCAAGGACGGTGTTTTGCTGTAAAAAGCGTGGCTGCTGCCCAGGACAAACACACCTGCCCGTTTGAGCCGCTAAATAAAGCAAGTCACCAAGCACTGCCAGCTACTCACAAGTCCGCTCTGTGCGGCAGAGCCAGCCTGCAGAGCCGGCAGGGCGGCCGTGCGGCTGCTGACAGCCCGGCCCCCGCGACCCGCACCCCTCCGCAGCCTTCAGACCCCACCAGGTCCCCTCGGTGACCTACGGGCCAGGCGGCCCGTGTAACTGCGCGCGACGGCCCGCCACCGA
>VWZZ01005416.1:0-46829 GCA_013399095.1 Psophia crepitans | reverse complement strand
GTGTTTTCGCGGGCCGCCCGGCTGCCGCCGGAGGCGTGCTGGGGAGCGGAGCCTCTTCCTGCGCCGGGCCGGGGGCGGGAGGTAAGCCGCGGGCGGCCCCTTCCGATGGCACCCGGCTGAGGGGTGCTGTGTGCCGCGCTCAGTGGGCTCTGCGACTCCTCGGGCGCTCCTGAGGCCTCGTATGCGTCAGGAGGCGGCCGGGAGCCCCGCCGGGGCGGGAGTCCGCCTCTGCTGGGCCGCCTTCCGTCCCCTCGCACCGCTCCGCGGTTTCGTACGAGCCGAAGGAGCTGCCCCTGCGCAGCGAGGCCGCCAGCCCGGGCGGCTGGTTCTCGCCCGCAGTGCCCCCGGGTGCGGCGGGACGCTGCTGGTCGCTTTGCCGCTCCGTTTCACGGCGCGGGACGCGCGGGGCTGAGCGCCTGTGACCGCGGGGGAGTGCCGCTGGTGGGCTCAGGTACCGCCTTTACCCCTTGAGCTGGGGCACCTTGCCGGCGCGCTGGCTTTGCGAGGGGAATGAAGGCACTGACAAAACCGTGGGGGTTTAGTTTCCAGTACTAACCTGAACTCGGGCAGCTGAAACTCCCGTGGGTTTGGTGCCTATGTTGTGCTGCTGCTGTCAGGTTCTGAAGAGTAGAGGTTGATCCTGGTGTTTAAGTGTTTTTCAGATAAATAAAAAAAATGCATTTTAATATTTTGCTTTTTTTATCTCTTAGGTTAAAAAAAATAAGTAGTTAAGGTCCTCTTTATGAAACTGATCCTCAGTCAAGTGTAACTTTTGATGTATGGTCTCTAAAGCCCCCCACTATGCCAGCAGCTACCGTAGACCATAGCCAAAGAATCTGTGAAGTTTGGGCTTGTAACTTGGATGAAGAGATGAAGAAAATTCGTCAAGTTATACGGAAGTATAACTATGTAGCTATGGTAAGTGAGCACTTGATGTTTATCTAGCAAATTACCATAAAAACCATGATGACTTCATTTGGTGTTAGTAAATTAAAGCTATAAACTTGTTCTTCCGTTTTCATTGGAAGAATAATGGATTCCTAATGTTGAGCTAGCGCTGTACAAATATTCGGATCCTAATCTAGTCCCTTATTAAAAGCTAATGCTGCACACAGTACTCTTCAGCTGTGGAGCTGTTACATGCTTGAAATCTTGTTATTAAAAACGAGCAATGTAATTTTGTTCTGGTTGTCTTTTATTGAAGTTTTAATTCCGTTCTTCTAGGATACAGAGTTTCCAGGAGTAGTTGCAAGGCCTATTGGAGAATTCAGAAGCAACGCAGACTATCAGTACCAATTATTACGCTGCAATGTAGACTTGCTAAAAATAATTCAACTAGGACTAACATTTATGAATGAGCAAGGAGAATACCCTCCAGGAACTTCAACTTGGCAATTTAATTTTAAATTTAATTTAACGTAAGTATTAAATGTCTGTACTACTCAGTGTGTGTTTCTGACTTACTGAAAATATATTATAGGTTGTTAAAGCTGTGATAACTTTTTATCTATGTGATTGGAGTGCCACAGATACTTTGCGAGGAAAGCTTTTGTGAGCCAAACGTATGCTTTCTTTCCTGGCTTCTGCGCGTCTGTCTTACTGTTGGTTATTTGGTCAAAAATGCCAAGCAACTTCAAAAGAAGTCTCTGAAAGATGCATTTATACTTAGTGCAAGAGTTAGCTCTGCATTTTCACATACAGCGTTTCAAAGTGCTTCTACCTAAAGTTTGTTTCTTACTAGTCGTTATAGAAGTCTCGTGTTGTTTCTTTGCATATTTTTTCATAGAAAATACAAACTTGAAGAAAAAAATGTAAAGTTACCCAAGTGACTAAAAAAGAAGTATGAAAAATGTTATCAGCAAGTTCTAAAGCAAGTGTGCTCTGTCTGCTTTAAAATAATATTTTTCTTGTTAAAAGACTCACAAGTTCTGGATAATAAATTAGGTAAAATACTGTCAACGTTTTAATACTGCAGCAGCTTTTCTTGTGTTTTCAAAGCAATTTATTTTATTAAGCTGCTGCATTTGAATTTTCTTTTATAATAGGTTGAAAGGGAGTATTGATTCTACAAAATAATTCCTGTGGAGATTTTTGTTCTGGATTACGTTGTGTAAAGTGTTGATTAAATAGCCCGCTGATATTTATTATCTGTTGGAATCGTATTGTGAACTTTATTTTAGAGTGTGATTTTTATCAGTGATAGACCTTTAACTATGAACTTAACTTTCCATTGGGTTGAGACAGTTATGTGGAATTCTAATTCTATTTTTAGCAGGTAGTCAAGAGAGTTACTAGTATCTTGAGTTTTTTTCCTGGAGTAAACATAATTGGTCTGATAAGTTTTCTTATGGCCCGAGTTGAGTATCAGTGCAAACACTTCTCAAGTGTAAACGTGTTTGTTGAAAGCTTGGCAGTTTTTGGCAGTTGTGTTACAAGCTGATCACTGGAAAGCTCGATACACATTAGTTAAAACTGCAGCCTACAAAGGTTTAGACAACAGACCTTTTTTTCTGCAGATAGAGACACTTGTCTTCAAAGTACTTGGTGTTCTCAGAAAGAAAAACAAACAAACAAAAAAAACACAAACCAAAAACCTGCTGCTGTCTCTCTTGATTTTTCTGCTTTTCTAAACAAGCACTGCCATGGCTTGTCACAAATCAGTTTGATCTGGAGAATGACATGCTCTTTTTAGTTTTGTTTGAAGCACCTCTTGAAAGAAAAGGAAGTGCAGATTTGATATCTTGGTATCTCCAAACTTACTTGGCCATGTAAGCGCTGGATGGAAGTTATCCATTGTGTTGCTAGAATAATATACTAGTCCTGCTAAGGATGGGAGGAGGAAGAGGAGGAACGAGTTAATAATATTCAGGCTGTGATCTGGGGAGAAGAGCCTCTGGTATTGTTTATTCATTTTCTGAGCTTTGAAGGTCTACTTAATGTCAAGTAACTGAAAACAAAAGTAGTTTTCCATCCTCTTGTGCCAGATGCAGCATAGAGAAGACAGCTTAGTAAGGCAAGATCTAGGTAGTCACTTAACTAACTTGTTCACTGGTAGGGGAGGCTATACAAAAAGGTAAGCTACACAAGTGCTGCATGAAACACAAATTATTTTTTTTTTTACAGAGGTGGAGAAATTACTTATTTTTGTGTGTTTCTAAACTTCCTTTTGGGAAGTGGCACTGTGCCAAGTGTTCTGCTCCTAAAGCAAAATAGCTGTTGACTGTTCCTAGAAGGTAATTTTTTTGTTTGTGGTTCCAGTCAGATCTTGTTACAGTGTGCTTTTAAAGAGCATAAATATTTCTCTAAACTAACTATCCACCTGATTAGTGCAGAGCAACAAACTAGAATTCAAACTTACTTTTGTGAAATAGACATGTTTGTTTTGGATGGGTTCTTTAATGTGTTACGGAAATGGACAGGTGTTGGGAAGCTGATGCCTTAAAGCTAGAGCACTAATTAGCAGCTGTGTGGGAGGGAGGGGAAAAAAGATACAGCACATCTTGCAAATGCATCTCTATGTTCTGATGAATGATGACTTGCTATTAGGAGTATAAGGCTATGACTGAATCTAATAGCCAAATTTGATATATTGGTTTTCTTGTGATTTTTTAATTTTAATAAAAAGAACAACTACTCTGAAGAGACTTTCTAGAATGGTATGTTGTGGACAGTAATATGAATATCATCTTCTAAGTACAACCACATTTGCTTTTTTTTCAGTTAACTATTCTATGTCTTTTATGGTAATGTAGATTAAACTTTAGAAAAGGAAAAAAACCTCAATTCATATCATCACAAAATACTTAAAAGAGTTTAAAAAATGTTAGTGGTAAAGGGAAAAAATAGAAGGATAAGAGGAGATCAAACAAGGCATAGAGGAGACTTTTTTTCCTTCCTGTTAATAGCTGTATTTTGGATTTAAAATTTAAAGAAAAGTTGAAGTTGTTTATTTCTGTATGGAAAGAAAACATTAGGCTACCTGAATTTTAAGGATTGGATGGAGCAAGTACTTTATTTGCAGTTATAGTGAGTAGGAAGTGTTGATGAGCATGCATCTAAACACTTTTGTAAGCTTAAATCGCAAGAAATGTGTGGAAATATTACCTACAGAACTAATAACAGCACTGGGATCTGGAGTCTACTGTTCTCAGTGCTATAGCGTAACAGTTGTGAGTGCTTCAATGATTTTGTTTAATTTGTCACAGTTTAAGTAGTGGATCTTGTTCAGAAAATACCTTCATACCTTCACTTTCCTCTAGATTTGCAGAAGGGAGTTCTAGGTAATCAGAAAAAGAGTAGGAGCTAGGTTTTTATGAAGGAGGCAAGAATGGAGATGCTGGGAACGATGAAACGGTGGTGAAGGTTAACAAAAGCTATGAAAATGGTAATGGTTCGTTCTGTAATTAACATGGAACAAGGTCAAGTTGCTCCTGCTCTATGCTAGTGAAGTCTGTGGAATGAATAGCAAAAAATAAATGTTACCAGGTTTATGATCACTGAGGCTTGTTGATTTTGAAATTTTCCTTTTCTTCTCTCTGTTTTTAGAGAAGATATGTATGCCCAGGACTCCATTGAACTGTTGACGACATCAGGTATCCAGTTTAAAAAGCACGAGGAAGAAGGAATTGAGACTCAGTACTTTGCAGAACTGCTTATGACATCAGGAGTTGTACTTTGTGAAGGAGTCAAGTGGCTTTCGTTTCATAGGTAAATTCTGCATGTTAAGTATTTGAGTTTTTGATTTTGATTATTGAATTCTAGAGCTTGGATTTCATGTCTTATGTTTGAAGTGGTGTACATCTGATAGTGTACATAGAGCATATCTTGGTCGGTAAGACAAGACTGTTTTTGCTGTAATACTTATAGTAGTGTTCTGTAATAGAAGAATAGAGCGTACAAGGTGGTACTGGTGTTTTATTTTTATGACTTGTTATGCTGTAAGGAGAGAATTGTAAACCAGAAAAAACATGGAACTCCTAAACCAGCAGGTGGCATTGTATCTTCTAATATCATGCGTGCAAGTAATAATAGTAAGTGATAAAAGCAAAGTATTCATAAGTGATTCTTGAGCAAATATTGTCTCATGGGAGAGACCACAGAATTATCAGTGAAGAGTTTTATAAAGCACTTTAAAATTTGTTTCAAATCTCCTGGTGATCTGGGCAGCTGAAAATTACTTGCCCTGGAAGGAGAGCCCTGATAAGCCTTAACTCTAGCTGCAGCAATGGATGTAATTTACTATATATTCCATCTCAGGAACTCATTTTCCAAGTAGTAATAGAAATGCAAATGCTAAATCTCTGAATCTGTGGAAGATCTTCCAGTAAAATTTATGCAGTAGTCATTCTATAGTCAAGTATGTGGCAGAGAACTTGCACTTTTTGCAAGCAACAGTGGCTTTAAAGGCTTATTGCAATGTGATGCCCTCAAGTTGACATCTTAAATGCTGGCTGCGAAGTGAGTCAACAAAGGTGGAGCAAGGGCTTTAGCTGAGACTAGTAATTTATTTACAGCCTTGTTCTTGTTTATCATGCATGGTACGTTGATGGGTGGTAATATATAAATGGTGAAATTAAAAAGACAAATTCTTCATCCTACAGTACTAAATCTTGGAGGGGAGGTTAGAGGACAGTCACTTGAAATCAGAGAAGTATTTAAGTTATTAATCAACTGAAAAATAAAGATTGCTTCAGTAAGGAATGTAAATTAGTAGCAAGGTATGTATAACAAGCAAAGTGATTTTACAGTTCCCCTAGTGGAAACAAACAAAACACTGAATAAAAATTAAAAAGAGTAAGAGGTTTTTTCTTCCTAGATGCTTACAAAGGCATGTTGTATATGTTTTGACGCATAGCAAAGCCATGATGCTTTGCATGTAATTTACAGTGGCTTTTATACTAAGATTTACTAAAGTTCAAAAGATTTCTATAAATAATGAACAAAAGAGTAATTTTATATATGGCTGCTAAAAACTGAGATCCAGTTGTCTGAAATAGCCAAACAATACAGTCTTCAGAGAGGCTGCAGGCATTCTGTGTGTGCCAAACAACTGCCGCCAGCCACCGTAAGAAATATACCTGGGGTTTTTGTTCAGCTTGTTGCAGAATTCATCACTCTGACTTGCTTTGTAGAAAGCAGGTGTTAGACTGACTTTCCAAAAAGCAAGCAGGGGGATGTGGAGGCATGGAGAAAAGGAAGTGTGGGGCTTTTTTAATTTTTTTTTTATTTAAAAACAAGCAAACAAAAAGGATCATCCTTGTCACCTAATGTGACACCTAATGTGTCACCTTGTCAAACACTGATTATCCACAAGTCTGCTTGAAGTCGGAGAGTATTTAAAGGCTTTTGTGCTTGACAGAGCGCGTTGATATTATAGTGAGCACAAAATCCTGTAGTAGTGGCTGAAGTTCTGAGGCAGCTAAGATTGCACAAATCTGTGAAATGAACGTGGATTGCATAAAATATGCCACAGAGAATAGTAAACAGTTTCTAACTATATATTAGATTGATTGTGAATATATTCTATCAGTGGAAACTTGAACACCAGGACAGCTCAGTTGAAAACTTGTTTCATATGGGCTCTCCATGCAGTAGTTCTTTGACTGTTGAAAAAGCTGTGCTTGATAGTTGCTGACTCTGCTGCTGCTTCTGTTTCCTCAACATACTTTAATAACTACTAACTCCTGAAATTTGTGAGTCTCTTAAGAAGTAGGCAGAAGGAAATTACTCCTTTTTCAGAGTATGAGGTTATATTTTGGTTTTGTTTCATTTCTCAGTCTTTGATTTCCTGGAACCCTTACGTAGCTTTTTGTAAGCTCTTAGCTTTTCAAGTAGTTTTCTTTGTGTGCTCTTTATCTCTGCATTTGACGTACTTGCTTTGGCATGCTGACTTGTTGGCAAATCTGTGTGGACCTGCAGTTCAGCCTGGCATGAGCGAAGAAACATTTGCACTGTCACTGATTCTTATATACCGCAACTTCATAGGTGACTCCATCAAATCTTTTGTGTGTGTTAAATGTATTTGGGTTGAGGAGAGGGGAGGCCCTGAGTTTCTCATTCTTCTCACAATTGAGAGCTGTGTGTGCTTGGCAGTCTAATAAGTTCTAAAACAAAACAGCTGAAACTGTTTTTGTGGATGTTCTGCTGACTGATCTGAAGTTTTGAGTGCCCACCTGCGTGCAGCCTCCTCAGTCTACCTTTGGAGCCTCTGTGCAAGCATGCGTCTTAACCCAAATGTTTTTGGGAAGCTGGAAAGTTCCAAGCTATTGTGTGTCAATAATTATTTGTGTCTGACTGGTTTTAGTAAAATTTAATCTGTTGACTCATTTATATTAGACAGTTACAAAATGAAGTAAAGCTTTCTCAGCCCTGTCAGGTTTTGATTAATTTTGGAGACTGTTGGTGCTTGAGTAGAGTTCATTGTTAATTGGCTATCTGAATTCTTTCTGGATAGTCAGGGAAAGAAATATAGACACGTTTGATCTTTTCCATGGTCTTGTTGCCTACGGCTGTCCATGTTCAGTGAAGAAAAAAACCAAACCAACAGTGTTTGTGAGAGTGCCTATGTTGCTGCCTAGCTTCAGGGGTTGTGGCTAGCTGCACTTAGTAACTTCAGGTGATTATATTAGAAATGGTGAAAGCTTTTTAAGGAAAGGAAGCCTGGATGCTTTAGGGTATAAACCGACCACTAATTGCCTGTTAAAGGATTAGAAGAACACCTCGTTAATGAGCAGATAATTGCATAATTGCTCACTGTGGACTTTCTTACCCTTCTGTTAGCCTTCTGCAGTGGCCACTCAAGTGTTTGAACGAGATGTATCCTAGTCTTGGAGTGATAGTTCTTATGTCTGTGTAAGCTTGGATGACTGGAGCATATTATCCCCAAAAAGTATACTAGAAAGGTTATGTAAATGTCTTGAAACTGCATTGTGATTAGTAAAGTGTGATGATTATTATGAGCACACTGGGACTAAGTGTAAGCAGCTGGAACTTAAGGAATGTGAGACATCATTTGGTTGAGCTGATTAAAAGTAACTCCTGCTTAGGATCCAAGAACAGATACCTGACTGAATGGTGTCATGCAATGGAAGGGTAATCATGCCTGTTAAATTACTGTTCAGGTATCCTGTTCCCTTTTTCTGCATGAGGATCCTGGAATGAAAGAATCTGCTACAGTCTCCGGGGGGGGGGGAATTTTATATATTTTTATATATATATACACACACATATATAAAATATCTTCATTGGCATTGCAGATTTATGATAGCCTGTTCCCTCCCAATACAAATAGTAAATGAAACTTGACTTTTCTTAGAGTATTTCCTTCTTAATAGAATTTGGAAGTGTTTGAGAGCATCTGTTTTCTAGTAGTTCAGTCATGTGTGTAATTTTATTCTTTTGAAGAGGGAGGGAGTTAATAACTTTTTTTTTGAAAGAATAGGAGCGCAAATACTGTTTTCTTCAGTTTAAAAGTTTTAATACAGCTGTTACATTTGAGCCACAAGGATGACAGATGTCAAGAATTCAGTTAATAAATAAGCTCTCTAATCTCTGGAGGAGTAAATCTCCTTAATCCTGAAGTCTTTTTGCATCTTTCTGAACAGCCTTTTTTGCTTGTGTGGCTTTTTTACTTTTCTGTAGAGAGCTTTATGCTGATACAGTCTTCCCACTGTTATTCCCCACCCCCTCCAGGTCATCTAGTAAAGTTATGCTTCCACGCTACTGTTTTGCCAAGTATGTTGTGTAAGGCCCAGCTGAAATCCTTCTTTATCTTTGGCTCCTTTGCTAACTGGCCAGCGGCCACTGCTGTGGAGATTGGAGTGCTGCCAGCATAGCTTGGAAGCACCAGATGCTGTGCAAGATTCATTCAACATGGCATTCAACATGAAATTCCTGTTTGGAGCACTGGAAAACCCCCATGGGAGAGCTGCAATAGTCCATACCTTTTCTGTATCTTCTATTAATGGACTTTTAGCAAGGAATCCATTCACTCCCAGTATGTTAAAGATTTTGTGCCGCTGTCTAGGAAATCATAAGATGAAGATGATGTAGAGAACCCCACTGTATATAGAAAGGACAAAAAGCCATCCTCTCTGTATTGAGCACGCAAGCTAAAGCCTTGGGTCTGTATCAGAAGTCACCAGTCTGTGGGCGCTAAATATCTGCAGGATCAGTAGTACAGTGTTCTTCACTGATTTGTCTTCTGTATTGCTCATCTCACAGTTAAATGTCTCAGGCAGGATTTGGAGCAAGTTGTAAAATTCTTGGTTTTGGGTATGATCCTCATGTAACCAAGAAAAAACACAAAGTCTTAAACTGGGAATTAGGAGTCTGGCCACTTGTTCACTTGGATTGTCTGTCAGCTATATGCCGAGGTTCCTTAAGCGGGAGAACTGATACAGCCTTCAGTAGAGGCAGCCATGCTGTGTGCTTTCATCTTCTCTGTTAGTACAGGCGTTTTTAAAATTGCATGTCGATAAAATCTCGGAACTCATTGGGTTCAGTGCATACTTAGTAACAAGATAATGTATCAGTTTTCCATCTAGTTCAGTGCATATGCGAATGAACATTAATGCAAGTGCAGGGGATCAGATTCATGATGAGATCATGAATAATCTAGCTTGTAACCTCTGCCTTCCTAGGGAAAGGGATAACTAGTCATCGCTGCATTTTATTGGGGTGTTCAGTCCTGCTTAATACCTGACATCTGTCTTTCCTATGCTTTAAACCCTGTTTCCTCTCATGAACCTTTGTGAAAGTAGGCTTTCCCCTTTTACTGCCACACCTCATTCCTATGTCCTCTTTCTTCAGTCAAGCTACTGAGGAGGAAGTCTTCCCAAACTCTTCTCTCCACTACACATGCACTATGTATATACACACATGTATATAAAAACCTCAGTTTCTTCTACCAAACTTGTACTGCTCAGTTATTTTGTTGCCTCCTGCTGACTTATTTGTACACACAAAAAAATTTCAAACTTACTCTATCCCTGCCTCCAAAAGGAGTGATAGTCTGCAGAATACTAAACTTTTCAGTTGTCCAACGGTGCGCTGATTTTAGTTGCGAAAAACAATCTGCTCTTCATTGCTGAGGGTAATTCTTGCCTTCAGGCATAAGCAGGTGCTGGCTCTGAAAACTCTTGAATCTTTTGGATTTCAAGAATGGTAGAAGTCTCTGTCTCATGGAGTTTGTAGTGAGAAACTCCAGTCTTTGTGAAAGGAACCAGTTAGGAGTCTTTCTGGTTTAAGTTCTTATCAGATGAAGCCCCAGCAGCACTACCTTGTTTCAGGGTTTGGAGAAGCTCCTCTAGGCAGATCTCTTTTTGCTTCTTCACTTGGCCTCATTGAGACTAAATCAAAATGTTTTCCCTAGAAGCTGCAATGAAGCAGTTTACACTGAGGCTTAGTCTTTTGTAATAGTCTTAATTGCATTGAAACTAAGCAAAATGTCCTGTATAATAAAGTCTTGATGTTGGAAGTGAGAAGGATGCTTCTAAGTTATTTGCTTATATTGTGTTTGTTATTAATTTGCAGTGGATATGACTTTGGCTATCTAATCAAAATCCTGACAAACTCTAACCTACCTGAAGAAGAGCTGGACTTCTTTGAGATACTGCGATTGTTTTTCCCTGTCATCTATGATGTAAAATATCTCATGAAGAGTTGCAAAAATCTGAAGGTAAGTAATCTGTTAATGGCTCAGAACAAATTTTGGTTTTGGAGAGAGCGTACTTTCAGCTAAAAATACTTTTCTGTATTTTTTTTCTGGTTTTGCTTTGATAGTATGTATTAAACAGCCTTGTTGTCTCAAAATTTATGTATGTAATATTAAAGGCTATTGATAGAGCCAGGCAGGAGCACACACGGATTTTTCTAACTGCTTACCAGTTTAAAATGACATGTTCATACTGTATTTATAGAGCCCAGTCTTTGTTGACAGATGATAAAAACCCATGTATGGAATTGATCCTTCACTTTCTGAGCCATAAGAATTGATGGGTTTCATATACTCTTTATTTCCTCATTGTGCAGTCCACTAAAGGACTGCAGTCATCTTGGCAAAGGTAATTGCAACGATGATGCTGTGGAAGTGTCTTGGGAAGAGGAATGGAGCGAAGAATGTTTCAGATGGCCCGTAAGGAGAGATAAACAACAGCGTGTATTCAGGGACAACGTGTGACTTATAGGAGAAAAAAAATGCGGTACTAGAAACTAACCTCATGTCAGGCCAGCGGGGTTACTAGTTGGCTTACTCTATCAGGCATAAAATTTGGATACTTTATTGGACTGGAGAATGAATGGAAACTGGAACTAAGTATGTGAAGGGGAAGACAGCAAGTGAAAGAAAAATGCTACAGGGATTGTTAACAGCTTTACTTGCCAAAGAACTGCAAGAGTTTGGACGGCTGCTGGAATGAGGTGCATCGCTCGTCTGAGGCAATTAATGACTGGCTGCTTGTATGGAAAGTAACTTGGTTTTCTAGGCTGTCTTAATGAAAACCTCCAGGAAAAAGAGAACACCTGACTGTAGTACCACCACATCCTAAGGAATGCCTTGCCACTTCGTCGTGCTCAACTAGTCATGTGTGTGGGGTTTACAGTCCTCTGTTTCTTTGAGATAAACTAAGAATGTGTCACTGTTAAGTAGTAACCAACTTGTGTGGGAAGTAAGGTGTTCTTTTGTTAATCAAATTAATGTTGAAAGTGGAGACCTTCCTTCCAGTCAGTATGAAAGGTGTGCCTACCTGTGTTCATCTAGAGTTGTTATTCGTATAATCAGCTGAGCAAATAGCTGAGTATTAGATAACACCTTAGAAACAGTTTTTCTCCAAAGTGGCCAGAACTAAAAATGAAATGTTCATGAACTTCATGAACTGAAAAGAGAGGTGAGGGGGAACTCCAAGCAAAAAAAAGAACTGTCACTTTTTCACTCCTATTGAAGCGAAGTAAAGCATCTGGTATCGTAGTGGTGGCGACACACTTACCAAGAACAGAATGTATAATCCCAACTTTAGTGATGTAGGAAAGGTGAGAGAATGATGTTCCCTGTCACCATTCCAGAGGTGACATTCTCAGTGGGTTTGGGGAGGAGGGGATCCTATTTCCTGTCATTTCGTTAAGACCTAGTTGTGTGTAACCTGCATTGTTTAGAGGTGTTAATGTTTTTTCGAAGACAAGAAAAACCTTCATGGTTCTTGTTTCAGCAAACATTAAGAACAAGGGTGACTTTTTTTCAGAGCTGTAGGTCAGCTTTCCTGCAGTAAATTTGGTTCCTGTCACCTAACCTGCAGACTGGTAATGACAGGAGGGGAAGGGATGTGGACTACTCTGCCCCTCCACATTTACCAGCGATGAAGTGATAGTGGAATGGTACTGTACTGAGAGCAGCTGTCTGAAACAGGTTGCTAAACATTCAGCATTGTGACTCTATAAAAATGCATGTGCTGTCTCCTGATGTCTGTCACTTTCAATCTCTATTAAATTGCAGTGAATTGTACTGCTGTGCAGTTGTCCTTTATTGACTTTTCTATTTTTCATATGAAAGTCACTGACTTGTTGCTGCCACCACACACCCAAAGAAGAATTGTTGGCATTGAGAAGAGAAATATACTTCGGGATTGGGGAGCTGTTTGATGCTCCCTTTGTGGAATTAAGTAGTCTGTGAATTTACAGTATGTAACTCAAATGGACATGAGTGTACTTTACAGGCGTGCAGATTTGAGATATTAATGTAGTGTAGGTGAAACTCTTGTTTTCTAAAAAATCTTTCTACGTAAACAATTGTGAACTTTTTTATAATAACGACAGCTCTTCAGTAATGTAGATTTATAGACCTTGTTGGAAACTGGCTTGGGGGGTGGATACAGAACAATGAACTCTGGTACCAGTGCTGTGAAACTCCAGAGTTGTTTGACCTGGCTTTGCTGTTGATTGTGGTCTTGTGATTAGATAAATTATTCTTTGACCTCTTGAAGGACCAATGCTTTGAAAATTTGGAAAGAATTTGTCCTTCTCCTCCAAGAGAAAAATGTTCTTATCTAGAGTGCAAAACTTGTGTCTGAAAGAGAATCTCAGTAGCCTGTTAATCTTCAGACACATCCAGGTTTTATTCTGTAATTATTGCAGTTACAGACCAAGAAGTTCCAGACAAAAGTGGTGTGTGATACATTTACAAATAGATATATACCATTAAAAGTGCTATTTTCAAAGCAATTCTGTTGGCTGCAGCTACTGTAAATTTTGAATTACTAAGTCTACATTCCAGAATCTGCAGCTGCTGTGTAAATATTACTTGGTTTTATTCTTTTTTTTTTTTTTTTCAGAGTTATTCAAAGCTAGTGTAGATAGTCCTACAGCTAGCAGAACATGATGCTGAGGCACTGCTAATTTGCAGCTTGAGGAAATAGAGGATTTAGGAACAGAAAATGGTGTCTTGAAAGGGTGCGGGCTGAGCTGCTGTTGCTAACTGATAGCTTGTTATTGGAGTTAGAAAGCAGAGAGCATGCTTGTGTCTGAGATGTACTTTTCTTGTCCCTGCCCACCAACCCTCAGCAGGTTTTTGAGAATGTAAGTTAAATAACTGACTTGCGGTGTTCAAACGTTGTATCCAGGCACATAAAGGAAAAAAGCTAGCTTCAGTGCTTAACTGTGTAGCATATGGCTTTCACCTTAAACTTCTGTTAACTGTGTTCCTGTTGCTTAAGCTAGAATAAAACTAGCCATACCAGTACTAGGTTTTCATGTTGTTTTGCAGGTGTTTCTTGAGAATGTTATTACTGAAACTTCCATCTTTTTAAACAAAACAAAAACCTTGGACCCAAACCTTTTGCCTTAAGATTCACAGGAATTTTCATAGTATTTGATCTGATTTTCAGGTCAGACTTTATTTTTTTTATTGCTCTGTGAGTTTTAACTTTGACAATTACGCTTTTGTCTCTCGCTGCTTCCCTTCCTGTACTTGAAACAGGTTCAGACTGTGAGGAACAGTGCAGTCAGATACTAGGCAGTCTTTCTTTAAAAGCATTGCCTTTGTGCAACATTTTTGCTTTGCAAAGCTTGTGGCAACACTAAGGATTTTGTCTTTGCTGTTTTGATCTTATTAGACCTTGAAGAATGTGCCGGTGCTTTAGTCTTATTTCCAGTAGCTTTATGGCTTCATAATTAAAAAAGTACAAAATTATGTGCTCACAGTATAGCTTCCAGCATTAAAAGATTGCAATTACAGTATAACCTGCCTATCCTTCAGCTGTTCCGTGTTACCTATCAAAAACCAATCTGACTTCTGATGGGTTTTTCTTCTAAACATGGTGATTATTACCATTTTTGAGGGGGATGCTAAAAAGAGGTTTCTTTAAGTGACTCTAAATAAAAGCAAAATTAGTAGCCAAAGGGATAGTTTTTCACATAAGCTTATTGGGAAGAAAATTTACTTCAAAACTGGGGAAGTTTTGCCTGTAAGAGCAGACAGATTTGCAGCTTTGGAGTGATGCCTACAGCTTCACAGTCTGTTCTTTTAAACCTTTTGTCAACATTCAAACCAGTCAATTACTGTTTTAAATCTTCCCCTTTTTGTCTGTGAGATGTTGATATATTTTTTCAAGAAGCAGGTTTCATTACACATGTGACTATGAAATACATGTGTTTAAGAGAAAAGCTGGCTGTACCATGGGATTTTAGTAGCTTAGAAAGCTAGTTGAAGGATGATGGATTTTTCTGGCTGTTTTTTTCTTCCTGTATCTTCTTACGGCAGCTAATGAAACAAACTCTGAGGAGTAGAATCTTTTGTAGAGATGGAGTGGGTACTTTCTTCCTTTTTTGACTTTACCACCTGGTTTCTAAATGCCTGCTGTGTAACATTTTCCTGGACTCCCTGTAGTGTTCTAGATACTTAAGGATACTCTCGGTTGTTGTGAAGGGAAGTGGAAAAACCCTCAACTTAATTGTTGAAAGGTAAGTGAAAAGAAAAAGGTCTGCTTCAAAGGAAGCCAAGGTACTTTAATAGATGGAGGCATGTGGGCACCTCATTTATAGGCACTTGAATTCTTTGTGGAACAATGTTTTTTACCATTTCAACTTTCATTCAAAGAGGAGTACAGGAACACCTGGTTTTGTTCTTCAGCATTACCAGTCCTTTCAACATCTTGAAGGAGTTGTTTTGTTAAGCAATGACATTTAGTTACTGGAGAAGCTGGAACATGAAGGCATAGTCGTTTAGTTGGTCACAGATACTGCTTTATTTAATCAATACTGACACAGAATTATAATGCTGCTATTGATACTGAAAGTTTGATTTTCAGGGGTGTATTTGTCTAGTATAATGACTCTTTCAGCTACTGTGCAAATGTTAAAGTATACCTGGAATTGTATGACTTGTGTAACAGACTGGCCCAAATATAGCTGCTCAGTTTTCTGATTTAAATTTTTTTCAGCAGTTAACAAAAATCTTTTCTCTTTCAGGGTGGATTACAAGAAGTCGCTGAGCAGTTAGAGCTGGAAAGGATAGGACCACAACATCAGGCAGGATCTGATTCTTTACTCACAGGAATGGCCTTTTTCAAAATGAGAGAAGTAGGTGGACATACTGGTTTTATCTCTGTGATAGTAATGTGCTGTGATAGTCAGATGGAACTGCTGATTCTGATAAGTCTGCCATATTTTAAGGAGGTCTCTGAAGGGCTTCAGGGGTCACCCCTTTCTTGACAAAAACAAGACCACCTGTGTTTTCCCTAGAGTAAGTGAACCAGCCCTATTGATTCCTGCTTAGCTGTTGTCAGTAGGTATTGCTTCCTGTTTCCAGCCTGTATCTGGCTTTTGGATTTTTTGTGGGGGTTTGGGTTTTTTCCTTCCCGGTTTTGCAGGATACCTGTTTTGGGTGGCTGCTGCAGTGAGTTATGAGCTGCTGGAGTGAGACTCCTTTCTGGGTGACAGTACCCAAGCTAATTTTTGTGGAGCTTCTGCTCAGTGTAATACCCAGCTGGTGTGCCCTCCTGCTTGTGACAGGCCTTTAGGGGGGAACAGTGTCTGGACTAGACACTTCTAGCTAAACTTGCAGACTACAGATGTATTTGATAATGACTTTCAGGCTCCTGCGGGGAACGTCCATACATTTGTTCCTTACCATTGAGTAAGGCACAGATTAACTCAGGTTCTAAAAGATTATAAACTGTTCAATGAATTCAAGACTTGCAGCAAGGGAAATCAGGTCTTACAAAGTTCACATGTCCTTGCTGCTTGGCTGCTTACAGTAGGAAGATGCTAGGCTATTTTGCAGTAGTAGAACAAACAAATGTTGAAGGGCAACTGTTGAGGGACTGCTTACAAGGGCATGGACTGACAGGACAAGGACTAATGGGTTTAAACTAAAAAGGGGAGATTTAGATTAGATGTTAGGAAGAAATTCTTTACTGTGAAGTTGGTGAGGCACTGGGACAGGTTGCCCGGAGAAGCTGTGGGTGCCCCATCCCTGGAAGAGTTCAAGGCCAGGTTGGATGGGGCTTTGGGCAACCTGGTCTAGTGTAGGGTGTCCCTGCCCATGGCAGGGGCGTTGGAACTAGATGATCTTTGAGGTCCCTTCCAACCCAAACCATTCTGTGATTCTATGAAGGGGCCTTTTCTGGAAAGCAGTTGCACCAGTCAAATGCCAATGCATCTGAACTTGGCATTCTGCCAGCAATTCAAGGTTTTTACCATGCCAAAATGGATGGTAATAGCAAACCTCATATTTTAATAAGGTTTAGTATTGTATGCCAAGGTGTCTACCTTCTGTAATCCAGCCTTTTGTGTGAATGAGAAAATGACCATGAGTTTCTGACAAATACTGATGAGACAGCAGGTAAAACACAAATGCTGACATGTCAGCTGGTTTGTTCATCGTAGCGCTCCGTTCTGCCTCCGCTGAACTGTTGTAGTTGTCAAGCAGGTCATGGGCTATGGATGCAATAGGGGATTGTGTTTCTGGTACAGCCCAAGCCCAGTGCTGCTAACTGCTGTCTGCCTCGTATTCTTAATCTTTCACTCTTGAATTTGAAAAAAAATCCAAAGCAAATAAAAGGAAAGAGGAAGTATGTGATAATCATGCCCAAGATACTGCCTTTCAAGTTAGGTTTCTAGAGGAAAAGGTTCAAATCCACAATTGTTTCTCTAATGAGATGCAGTTTGTGTTACATGGCAAATTAGCTTTTTGAATTTGTTTACCAGAAGCTTTTACTGGGAGAGGTAGAAATCTTTGAGGTTTTTTAGTGCAAAGCATTTGCTTTATTAAGCCAACAAAGGTGGATTGATCATAGTTCTTTTTTTCAGTATTTTCAGAGATTCCTTGCAAATACAGCACTTCTAAATAAGGATACAGTAGGCAGCCGAGAAATATATTTCATGTGCATTTTTAAAGCCTTTTTAGTAGACTTCATTGTTTAACAATGTATAGGAGTGAAAATTTACAATGCTTTTAGGGGTGCAAAATTAATAAATGTGTTACTACTGTGTTACTAATTGTTGTGAAGGAGTTACAACTTGCTGGGATTTTAAATCCCAGCCAAAAAATTTTCTCATCTTTTCTGACCAATCAGAAATACTTAAATACTGATACTGCAACAGTAGCACTTGTTTTGGGGTTTTCCTACTTGTTTCAGAGCTGCTGGGGGCTTTAAAACTTTCAGTCGAGGCCTTCAGTGCCTGCAGTACAGAACTTTCCGTCCAGACTGTGCTGCAAAGAGCAAAGTTTAAAGGGAGAAGTTTCCAGCTTGCGTGGTATACGCAGTCCGCTGCTTTTAGATTGTGTTGTGTCCACCCTGCTCCTGCATGCTTCTGGCTGCCTTAGGTTTATGGTGGTGACTCAAAATGCCAACCACTGGGATGTCTAGGGTTGCTGTGAAGTTCTTAGGGTGAAGAATTTTTGTGTATGCGTGTTGTGGGTTTTTTTGTTTTGCATGGTAATTAGTGGTTTTTCTTGAAAACCTAAGTCTGAAAAGTAGACTGTCAGAATATCGTGGGGTTTCATGTGTCTTCCACTGAAAGGTTCTGTTTGTAATTAAGACTTGTAAGGTGTAAACGCAATCTTAGCACAAAATTTACTTGAATGTTGCTATTTGTTTTAAAATGAAGTCCCCCTCTGTGAGGAGCCAGCTGGAAATGCAGATTTCTGCATTTCTCTGAAGTCCATAATGGGTTTTGTGCTCAAACATTCTCCCCACCCCCAAATGCTTATAATGTAAATCAGGATATAGCTCCATTTCAAGACAGAGTATGATGAAAACCCCCACACTGAGGAGCAGATAGAGTACGGGCACCGATGATGGATGCTAAGCATATGCCTGTTGTGAGAAACTCCCCAGAAATCACTTGGAGAAATATCTTTGTTGCACTGGCAGAAAAGTGAGTGATAACGATCATACAAAATCATCAAAGCATTGCATTTGGCCATGTCATTAGGAAAGGTGCACAGGAAGGCCAATTGTATTCCTCGACAGATTTCCTCTAAAGAATCCTGTCATATACCAGATTTTGATAATGTGTTGAGATTGTGTGTTACTATGTAAATTGCATCATCTTTTGCACCTTGCGATTTGATACCTTACGCTAAAAAGAAAGTACCATTTTTAAAGCCTTTCTATAGTTCTATTTAAACTGAGCCTTTTCTTTGGCAATAATTTGTGTCTCTCTTCTAACTCTTCAGATGTTCTTTGAAGATCACATTGACGATGCCAAATATTGTGGCCACTTATACGGCCTTGGTTCGGGGTCATCTTATGTACAAAACGGCACAGGAAATGCATATGAAGAAGAAGCCAACAAACAGTCATGACATGAAATGAAAGGCCATCTTTTTGACCTCCACATGCTTGTATATAGGTTTTATCTCTGGTTGAATCCCTTGGACAACAAGGCTTTTTTTTCCCCCCCTTCCTCAGCACACTTTCTTTTCTGCCTTTCTATGTACTAAACTTGACTGTTCCTACCACAGATTTTGATCTTGATATGTAAAATTTTCTGGGTTGGATTTTGGCCTCGTAACTAGCCCGTTTGTAAAGAAGCATGTATAGGATCAGTGTGGCAGAGAGAAGGGGAAAGTGAAATCATAATGAATAGTCTGGTAAACTTAACCTGTATCGATCTTCTAGGTTTTTTTGTCTCTTTCCCCTCCCTTCTCCAAATTAACTGGCACTGATTGTAACTAACTTCCCCATTCATGTCTGTTCCTTCCAGTATGCAGGCGTTTTAGCTATTCAAGATTGTGGACCATCAAATTTGCACTTTAGAGAGCGACTCTGACTCGGATCCTCTGTTTATTCGAAGTTTTGTTTTTCCTTTTACCCTTAGCTAGAAAACAATCATCTGCCAAGTTCAGCAGCTTCACGCTGTATTTCCTTGGTATATCAACCCGTAGAACTTGACTCATTTGCTGCATAACCTCTGTTTGTTCAAGCAAAACAAACTACTGAAATCACAGTAACTGCTGTTATTTTACTAGTGTTCAGTCATCTTCAAACACATCCTGCACATGTCAACTGCTGGTTGGCCTGCTGCTTTAAAACCGCTCTGTGATGGGGGCAAGAAGCTTGAAAAAACAGCTTTACACCCTTCAGGAAAAGAACAGCTCTGACATTAGCATATTTTTGCCATTAAGCTGAGAGTTGAATGATATTGGAATAGTAAGAGTTTTGTAATGGCACACTTCCCTTGATTAACTTCCTAGCTTTTATTCTAGTAATGTACACCTCAAATATTTTTTATGAAGTCATATTTATTATGTACTTGATTTGATGATTTTTTGAAAGTCAGTTTAGTTGAAGATAAAAACCCAAAGATCTGAAAAAAAACCTATTTAATTGAATTATTGAATTAGGAGGACAATTAAATCGTGCTTTTTTGTAGTTGCTACAAAGACAGATGTTACAGATATTTGTTGTAAGACAACAAAATATAAATAACTTATAGCTAATAAAGTTACCTGAGGAGTGTAATGCTAGTTTATTTTTGAGTATATCTTAGCAATATATTTTAGATATATTGTTTTAAAGGACCCTAAAGTACGTTCTTAACTCTGCATAGCATGTGTACAGAGCAGTTGTGCAGGAAGGATTTTTGATATTGAATAGCTAAATACTGGCCTGAAATGATGGAATGTGCGACAATGTGTGCCTGTGTGTGCGTGCGCGCGCGTATGTGTGTGCGTCTTCAACACCGAAATCAGTAGCAGAAAAATCTCCAAATGTTCGCCAAATTACTGTTTTACCTTGTAGCTAAAAAAAATCAAACACCTTTTTTCATTGAGTTACGATGATGTAACGGGGTGGTCCTTTTTAAACAACAAATAATTTGCATAACAGAGGGTATTTGTTTTTAAAGCTTTTGTAAATAAAGGCCTAAGAAATGTTTTCTTACATAACAGACTGGTGGTTTTGTTGCAAAATTTTTCCTGGAATTGTGTGTTTAGCCAGTTCCTTTCTGTGTTTGGTTTCGTTTAGGCGTGACAGTTCTCTTCCACATGTTTATAAAAGGATCTATTTCACTGCTCCCTGACTGGTTCCACTTTTGGAGCAGGATTCTGTTCCTGTGTTCCCAGTCACTTCACTCCTGCAGACCTGAGTTGTAAAGTGGTGATTACAATTTACCACTGAGGCATCCAAATCCCATTAGTAATTTATTTTAATACCCTTATGTATTAGGTGATGGTGACTTGTTTTAACTTTGGTTGTCTTTGGCTTTAATAAGGTAGGGAATATCTAAAAGGAGAACAGGATGGATTCGGATGTATTCGTACCGTGGCACCAATCTGTGTCTCTTTGCACTTGAACTCTGTAGGCTGATGTGGAAAATTTGCCTATACACGGAATGAAGTACCCTTGAGGTTTGATGCATTTGCTTTAGAGTTTAGCAGCTTTGCCTAAAGCATACTGATACAGCTATCTGTGGTTAACTTTTGAAGGGAATGACTCTTCGAAGAACTTTGATGGGTTTTTGTTTTGAAGTAACTTTTAGTTGTGGATCAAAGGAAGGTTTTAGAGGCTTTTAAAAGAGCGCCTGCAGTAAAAGTTGTAGTTCAGATTGGGATGCGCTTTTGAAGTGACTGCTGCGTATCCCACATACTGTGCCATGCTTTGCTTTGCTTCCTGTCATGAACCTGTCAGAGCTTGGACTCCTTTTGGGAGAAGCTAAAGCCAAAGACACACGATAGCAGTGTGTCTCGTGTCCCAGCTGCTAATGAGCATGCAGTCTGCAAGACCAGGCTGAGTTTGCTTAAGCCCTAGCCTAAAATTCTTATGGGGTGTTTGACTTTAAGTAATTCCATGCTTGAGTTTTCTTTCTGTAAGAAAAGCTTTTCTCAAAGCCACCGATCAGCATGAAACTAAGATTGTGCTTTATTCTGTGTGAGAACTCTTAGTCTGATCAATGTGATCTGAGAGCTGAGTACAGCTGGGGAGACATCTGTGCATCACTCAGTTTCTGTGGCAAAATCAGGTTTAGTTTCCATTAAGGAGTGATTTAAATGGTGAATTGTAGAGATTATGAAAAAAAGTAATTTCTTATGTATAGGACTGTTACTTGTAAACTGCAGAGCTTGAAATCTGAATCTGT
Organism: Psophia crepitans; assembly: GCA_013399095.1. Taxonomy (NCBI): domain Eukaryota; kingdom Metazoa; phylum Chordata; class Aves; order Gruiformes; family Psophiidae; genus Psophia; species Psophia crepitans. Next base: position 25,256 of record VWZZ01005416.1, on the reverse strand, counting down.
TTCCAAAGTGGACAGTTCTAATTGTTTTTGCAAAATGAAATGTGCAGGCAGAGTTCCAGCTGTCTAGACATGCACCTTTTTGTTCGGAGACAAGAATTCTCTTCCCAGGCATCTGTTCTTCCCAATCCATTTAAAATATATTGTTGGTGGAATAGGTTATATTGTTATATTTGATCTTTATTTTTTTATTCATGTGTATTTTTGGCTCCTGGAGTCAGATGAGTGTTCCAGGAACATTATGTTCTCCGTCACTTTTTTTTTTTAGTATTTAACCCTTTTGCTCATTGAAAGTAGGCAAGAAAGATCTTTGCGATGGAAGAAAATAGGTCTGGAACATATTCAGAGTATTTAAGGCTTTTTCCTCTGAGTTTGGGGATGACCTATAACCTCTGACTTCTAAGAACTTTCTCTAATCATACTGGACTGGTTAGTCCAAGCTCAAGAATGGTTCCTTCCCTCACGCAGAAAATCACGCAGAAGTAGCAGGAAGTCTGTGTCGATGAACGAGGAGCTTCTGACTAAACTGTAACTGTATGAGATTTAACTGTATGAGATTTAACAAGGCCAAGTGCCGGGTCCTGCACTTTGGCCACAACAACCCTGGGCAGCGCTACAGGCTTGGGGCGGAGTGGCTGCAGAGCTGCCTGGCAGAGAAGGACCTGGGGGTTCTAGTTGACACCTAGCTGAACATGAGCCAGCAGTGTGCCCAAGTGGCCAAGAAAGCCAATGGCATCCTGGCCTGCATCCGGAATGGCGTGGCCAGCAGGAGTAGGGAAGTGATTGTCCCCCTGTACTCGGCTCTGGTGAGGCCACACCTCGAGTACTGTGTCCAGTTTTGGGCCCCTCAATATAAGAAGGACATTGAGCTGCTGGAGCATGTCCAGAGAAGGGCAACAAAACTGGTGAAGGGACTGGAAAAGAAACCTTATGGGGAGCGACTGAGGGAACCGGGGCTCTTTAGCCTGGAGAAGAGGAGGCTGAGGGGAGACCTGATCGCTCTGTAAAACTACTTGAAAGGAGGTTGTGTTGGTCTCTTCTCCCAAGTGGCTAGCAATAGGACGAGAGGGAATGGCCTCAAGTTGCGTCAGGGCAGGTTCAGATTGGATATTAGGAAGAACTTCATGGAAAGAGTAGTGAGGCATTGGAACAGGCTCCCCAGAGAGGTGGTTGAGTCGTCGTCCCTGGAGATCTTCAAAAAACGCATAGATGTGGCACTCCAGGACATGGTCTAGTAGGCATGGTGGTGTTAGTTTGACGGTTGGACTTGATGATCTGAGAGGTCCTTTCCAACCTTAGTGATTCTATGATTCTAAACCAAGACACAAAAAGGAAGTGTACAGAAGGAGGAAGCATGGACAGGTGACCCTCCCTGTCTCAAATGTGTAGGGAAAAGCCAAAGTCTGTCTGGAGTTGAATCTGGAGAGGGACAAGAAAAGCTTCTACAGTGGCATCAGGAGCAAAGAAAGATTAGAGAAAATGTGAGACCACTGTGGAGACTTAGTGGCAGAGGACATGGAAAAGGCCAAGGTACTTGAAGGTACCTTTGCTTTGGTTGTTACTCAGACGACTTGGCTTCAGGAACCCCAGGTCCCTGAGATGCCTAGGAAACTCTGGAATGAGGAAGACTTATCCTTGGAGGAGGATCAGGTTAGAAACATACAAATTCGATGTAAAGAAGTTCAGGGGACTTGATAGGATGCATCCACAAGTGCTGAGGGAGCTGACTGGATGTCATTGTGAGGCTGTTCTTATCTTTGAAAAGGTCACGGTGATGATGGTAGTTTCCTGAGGAGTGGAAAAGAACAGATGTCACTTACCTTCAAGAAGAGCAAGGAGGATGCAGGGGACTGCAGGCCGGTCAGCCTTGCCTCAGACCCTGGGAAAGGTGATGGAGCAGATAATTACAGGAACCATTTCCAAACATAGAATGGATAACGGAGTGATTGGAAGTAGTCGGCCTGCATTTATGAAGTGGAAATAATTTCTGACCAGCTTGCTGTATTTGGCCCTCCTTTGAGCAGGTATATTGGGCTAGATGATCACCACGGGTCCCTTCCAACACTAGCTCTTCCATGATATTAGAATACGCGTTGTAGACTGCACTGGATCCTTGTGTCTGAAGTAGATGAGGCGTGAGTATGAGTGCCCTGCACCCATGAGGTACCTGTGCTTGTTGGTCACCCAGAGGATAGCTGACGCAGTGATGACTGAGTGGTTACTTCATATTGCGTAGCGTGGACTGGATGACATAACTTGTGCAGACAGGCCGTTTTCTGTAAGATCTGTGCTTTTTTTTCACCTCCTTGTGTAGGCACTTGCTCCTGCAATGTTGTGTTTTGCTGAAAGAACAGAGGTGTGGTTGGTTCCACTTTCAGGTGAGGGGGCATGTTAAGCTCTTGAAGCAAAAGGAGGCAGTGTGCCTTGGGCAATTGGTTATTGTTCATCTGGTTTGCTTTAACTTAAAATTACCGTATCAAAGATAATTCCCCTAGTAGGGCTTGAAATGTAGAAGTCTGTACAATGCAGAGAGCAAACAGTGGGTCTCAGTAGCATCTGAAGAGGATGATTAGTCACAGTAGGAGAAGCTGGTTGGTAACAAGCTGTTCAGCCATACATAAATCCAGTTGAGAATTATTTCTGCTGGGTTACAAGTTGTGTTTCTGTTAATTGCACAGCACTGATGGTATTAATTTTTGTACTGTGGGAGTAACAGTAAACGCTGCCTTAGGTACCGGGCTGTGCTTCAGAGTCAAAGATACAGAATCAAACCTGTCTTTTGAGGTGTCCTTGTCATAGAAACCCACATGGCCGATAGTATAATTTTATAGTATTTTTGTTTAATAGTTCCAAGTAAAATTTCCTAGCTTGGAACCATTAGTGCTTAAGAAATCTTGCATTTAATTGTGGTGGCTGAATGACCTTGAGTGGTGTATTTGTTCAGCTCTATAAAACTCTTGTGTAATCTTGTGCAGGAGACTCTTGGTGTTTTCTTCCCTCTTGCCTGACTAGGCATGGTAGAGAAACGAGGAGGATTCTCCTGCATTATTTTAGCAGTCTTGGGCTGGGAACGAAATGTGCTCATTGATGCCAACTGTGAAGGTCTGATTTCTTCAGAGGCTTGTCTTGTCCTTTTTCTGCCAGCATGGAGGAGATTTTTCTTTTTTCCTGCTGCTCCTCAAGTGGGAGTATTGCGTTGCCTACGTGTGCTCTTTCCGGCACTCATGAGAGACTTGCCTCAATTAGCTGTGTTGGGTGATGCGAGGGAGGAGAGGGAAAGCTTTCCCTTCTCTCTGCATCAGGTAGAAATTGGCAGCAGCTGAACTTCTTCAGCTGTTACGTAGAACATGCTTCATCAGGTATGTACCTTTTATCATATACTAGCTGAGCTTTGCAAGCACCCCGTTTTCCTTCATTCTTGTCCCTCTGCACGCTCTGGAGTGTATCGGTACTATCTACACTAGTGTTTTATATGAAGGCTAATTGCCAGTGTGCTTACATCATCACCAAGCTACTGACTTTGTCTGTTGGATTTGTTTGAACTACTGGCCAGTTTAATCTCTGATGTGATAGAGAAAATAACTGGAAATAGGTTCCTGTTGTTCAGGGCGATTTCACACAGTTACATGTTACATTACAAAATACACGTTATATATTTTGCCTTTATAACCAGAACTCCTCCTTAGGTGAATTGAGAATTATTCTGTTTTCAGAAGAAAAAAAGGAAAATGACTTCATAAACTGATGACTGTCAGGAAGTGTTGGGTCTGTTCCAGTTATGCCAGTCAGCTACAGTGTGAGCACGCAGGAGGTGGGAAAGGGGACATGGCTTACACCAGGCTCCTCCAACTGCTGCAATCAAACTGTTGGGCCCATCTGCTCGAGCAGATTACAGCGATCTAGGATGAAGCATGTCATCACTGCCCCAAATACTGGAAACTACACAGCCAGATTGCAGGATGACTGAGTTATTTCAGTGATGGGTGCCACTAGGAAAACATGGAGATATTAAGGAGTTATCTATCTAGAATAAACCTTGGGAGGGAGAGGAATAAAGAGGCTGTAGATACTGATCGTACATTTCAAATGAAAGGTTTTTCCATCTGGACTTCCATGGAAGGGAAGGGGAAAAGAGAGAAGGAAGATGATAAATTTAAAAGGGGAAGAATTGCCAATCTGCCAAGGGCAAGCAGGCAAGGCTTTCTTTGGGTTACATCACATGCTGCTTCCTCAGAACTTCACTGCAGAAGGCTGCTGCTTTTCCTCACCTCTTACCAGGTCACTGATGAACAAGTGAGAGCTGCAAGCGAAGTGGCAACAAAGACCCCCTGCCCCCCCCCAGTATAGCATAGCAGCATGTGCTTTTTTTAATCTTGTTTTGGGTGAGAATGTTTGTACATGGTTCCATGTAAGTGTTTATGGAAGGGTTTTAAATTTAAAAAAAAAAAAAAAAAGGGAAGAGCTCAGAGCATACACTGCAGGTTGTGTCTGAACTGGAACAAAGCTGCTTTTACCTTTACTTAACTGTTCCTGCGGTTTTAAGAGGCCCCTGAGCAGACATTCTCCTTCCTCCGTGTGCCAGAGGTAGATCCAGCACTTTCCTAGGAGAGACTGTTAGCAACGTGCGGAGCGGGAAAAGTCAGGCAGATCAGAAGAATCTGGCATGGGAGGGACTGGAGAGCCCTCATGAAGCAAAGCTGCTGTGGGTGACAGTGCTGGTAAGTAACATACTTGCCTTCCCTGTACCTTTGCAGCTCTCTAAAGTGAGGTGGGTTTAAGAACCCCCCTCTTTTTTGGGACAAAATTCCACCTTTTTGGCCTTCATCAGTCTCCAAGGAGTGCAGCTGTGTCTGCTCTGCCAGCACAAAGACATGGAGTGTTTTGCCCGTGAAAGACCAAAAAGCATTTGGTTCCCTTCGCCTGTTCCACGGTGGAGGTGCCTTGTGAGGTGCGACTAAAGTGGGGAGGGAAAACTTACCTACAGGTAAGTCAACAACTGCTCGTGAAGGGGCGAGGGGGGACAGTTACAGCAACTAGGCTGTTCACGAAGCCATAGTAGAGGTGATGTTCTCTTCAGGTACACTATCAGTAGAACAGAAGGTGTCAATAACTACTACATATGTGACTTGCTGAACATGAAGCATTTATTTATGTGAGCAATACAATAACAAGTGGCAGTTATACATTAAACTTATATAGAAATATACCCCCCCAAGAACTCTCAGTCCAAATAATGATTAACAGCTACAGTGTACCATGCACTAAACCAACCTTGCTTTCCACAACCTTTCTGCAGTCTTGCTTGAAGACCCTGATTACACAAACAGTTAAAAATAATTAGCAGTGTTTCATTAATTACGTGCCCACAGTTGTAGGCTACTAAAGAACTTTCAATGTGCACCTTAAATGGGACAGATTTTTTTCTCTCAAGTTAAAGAATTAAAGTGCATAGCAGCAGCTGTGTCTAATTGCTCAGTGGGAGGAGCTCACCAACATCTAGGTGTTCCATTTTTCTTAATAAAAATGGTTTTCTGTGAAGACTGAGCACTCCATCACCAGTACATCAACTGACAGAGAATATGTGGGGGCCACTTCTGGTGCAGACAGGTAGTGGATTTGTTCTAACCTACAAATTAAGGAAACTTCTTATGCATGTAGGGGGCAATGATTCATGTGACTGTTTACATATATACAAAATAAATTTAATTCTATTGTTATTAGGGACTCGGGCCCATTGGAGGAGTCTGCTGAACTCCCCTAACTTCCACTGAAGCTTGAAATGCAGTCATACTGCTAGACAAATATCAGGGCTGTTATTTTCTTTTTAGCAAAAAAGTATATTAGTAACTGTACAGTAGGTAAAAAGCAGTCTTTAAAAAAAATACAGAAATTACACAAAAGGCTGTAGTAAAGTGCCTAGCAAGAATAGAAAGAACAGGAGAATCAGTGTAAGCAGATAAACAACACTACCCCCTTGCTGCCCTCACCTCTTCACAAAATTCTCCCATGTGCATTGTAACAGCATCAATAAGCAATGACAGTAATTCAAAAAGACCCTTTTCACTTTGCTATGTAAAGCATTAGACAGCTTAAAGCCAATAGAGTCATATCAGGAGTTATACTTTGGAGTGCAATTAGCTTGCTTTTGTCCATACCCTATACCGTGAGAACCGCCAGGAACCCCCAAAGCCTGCTGACTGTGCTCTCTGCAGAGGCAGAGCTCATACCCATCCTGAGCGCAGATGTAGCTGCAGCCCTCTGGCTCAGGTCTGCTGAACATCTACCTTCTCCTGCCTTCATCAGCACCTTCCCCAAGGCTCCATCAGTTTTCTCCTAGACAGGCTGCCCCCAGCTACATCAAAGCTGCAGATTCTGTAGGGCTATTGTGCTTTCTAAGTGTGACTTCTGAGACATGGAGAAACCAGGATTTCTTGATCCATTATCCCTGTCCTTCCTCTGTGTTGATCCCCAGCCTTACTGAGCTGTCAGAGCCCTGGGCAGAGCCAGGGAGCTGACACCTGTATTGGACAGATCCGTATCCAGTAGGAGTTCTGCTGGGGAAGAAAGCTGTACTTTTGTCTTTACGTAAACATGTGGAGCAAGTTACACTGAAGCTGAATTTCAACTTTTTACTCAGTATTTTCAAATGCATGCTCCAGGACAAACCACCCTGTGACTAACTGCATAAAAAACAAGACTATACAGATAGGGAACCTGAAGTGTTAAAAATATATATTTTTCCCTCTCCCCCTTCTCCCTTGACAAGTTACCCCTTAAACAAACGCTAATATGAGGTAAGCTGACAGAAGAACAACACTGAATTAAATAGCTGCAAAAAACTTTTGGTTGCTCGATGTCTGCAGGCATCATGTAAACTGTATGCTACCTTCATGCTAGTTCAAAAAAAAAAAAAGTGTTCTACATCAAGGGCTCCACACTCTGGCACTTCTGGCAAGAAACAGATGTTTTCAGGCTGGTAAAATTTTGAGATTTAAAAACACAAAACAAAACAAAAAACCAAAACCACCAACAAAACACACTTTCTCTCACTAGGAAAAAAAGCCACATTTGTGCTCCAACAGCTCTCACTTAAGTTGTAAACCCAGGAAAGACAAATTTTAGTGTTACCTGCCTGTAGAAGAGTTAAAGATTTTTGCTTTCAGAAACCTATCACTTAGTGCTGCTGCCAGTTTTCTTAACAAACAACTGGCATCTTCACGCTGTGAACCAACTTGCTAAGTGACTTAGGTTTGATAACAGAAGTAGTTTTCTGCTTTGCCTGAACTGAGCTTAGTCTGGGAGGTTTTCACTTTTTTTTTTTTTTGATTAGGCTTTTTATCTAGCCACCTAAAAAGCAAAACCAAGTTCCTCCTAAAGTTGTTTTCAGAATAACAATTTGCATTTAAATGTAAACACTGATACCGTAAGTGTAGCGTATACGAAAGGCACGAGACAATTAGATTTGTGTCGCTGAAACTTCCTTGCCTTTGAAAGTTGGTCATGCATCTCTTAGTATCTGGCCAGTAAACTGTTCCTAAGCAAGCTGCTAGCCCCTAACGTAATGGAAAGGGGTCTCCTAGGTGCAGCAGCTTGGCTTTTTGGTATTGCAGTCAAATGTCTGTTGCCCTGTAAATGCAAATATCACAAGTTATAACAGTAAGCCTCCTTGATTGTACATGATCTTCATTAAGTTATGCAGTAAGAAAGGTACTATGTTAAAGAACAAGTGAAACAAGAAATCTGAGTCAACCATTGATTAATAAGAAACTAGGATTTTGAAAGACAGTGGCTCTGAGGAGCAGAGGTTGGTAAAAAGCATTTTGGATCAAAGTTGATGTGCCAACATTCATTTCCTGAAGGGGTTAATGGCTCTAACGTGGACAGTAAAACCCCCATTTCACAGCACTGTCCTGTGCAGCTCCCATCAAAAGCCCCAGCTGGCCAGCTTCATTTCTGTATTGCCCATCTGAACACGGGCTTTTTATCGCTCAACTTCCCAGTGACCCACTGTAGCCTTCAATTAACAAAGGAGCTCCCCCCCCCGTAACTTTTCAAACTATTGGTAGTGCAGATCTGAGGGGGGAAATGGAGCTTTTGCAAAAATGTTTTCCAAAAATAGTCAGACACTTCACTTGGGTGCCCTTATCTTCAAAAATTGCTTATCAAGCGCTCAAAAGAAAATACAGTCCACCAAGCTACTAAATTATTCGTAATCAACACTGGCTGTTCTTCCAATTTGTAAAGCCAGTAGTGCAAAAATTTGATTTTAAAGTCAGCTACTTACAGCAATTTGAATTAACGGGTGAATTTTCAAAACCAAGGCAAGAGCATGTACTGATATGTACGGAGGTCACATTTTTCTTGTGCTGAACATCAAAGTAAAACCAGCCACTGAATTTTTACAATTGTAAACTCAGACTCCTCTTCCACCCACCCCCCAACACTCAGAATCATCCTTCACCATTTAAACCCAGTAATTTTCAGTTGAAACATTCTTTATATGGTTCAGAAGTAGTATGTTTAGTTTCATGTTTCAAGCAGTGACATGGAGACAGCTAATCATCTGTCAGTTTGTTTTCTGAGCACATCGACACAGGAGCAGACAGGAGCAGCTGGCCAAGACGGCTGATACTTGGAAGAATGCATCTTCCTTCCAACGACAGCTTTTTCTTGAACTGGAACAGAACATTCATCACCAAATACATTATTAGAATTGAAGAACACTTAAAAATTAAGTTATTGCAACAAGTCTCGGCAACTCAAAGGGGAACGAATGACAATCCCTCTCTGAAGAGGAGCACAGTAAGACTGTTCACAGTTACGTTCTTAAGCCACTTCAGGATGACAGTGTTTAAACACTGACTAGATAGCAACCAGGCCACTGGCTTATAAAATGAAGTGAGCTATTTTTACAGTACTTCCAGGTACCAACATCATTCAAAACCAATTCTTGATTACATTAGCGTAAACTGCACCTGGCACTCTCAGGCCTCTAACTAGAAAGGATTACAGGATATTGAATGTATCCTTAGCTGGGACAGAAATCAGAATTACTGATGCACTGGCCAGGGCTGTGGGCTCTGTTTTTCACGTTAAAGATGAAATTACTTGGTTTTGTTGTTGTGACTTCAGCATCTTTATTATTCTATTCACTCCCTAGGAACAAACAGAACTCAAATGCTGTCAATAAAGTACTTAAATTATATGCAAAATCGTTTAAAAAAATTTAAAATATTTTATATAAAGGCTCTCATTCCAGCAACTGTATCTGAGATATTTTTTTTTATACATAAATATACACACACAGAGAGTAATCTAGCTTTTTTTCTTACATCTCTAGAAAGTCTTTTAAGTGCCACATAGAAATATCTCAGACAGAGCTAAGGGTGCAACTGAACTGGCACTTAAGCTCATGCCAGAGAAATGGTCAGGCCTTAGCTACTATCCTTCTGAGATGTGCATGTGTTGCTCTGAAGCAGAACTAACTTCCAGGAGCCCCTCTACGCTGCTTTACACTTACACTTTGAACCACGACCTCCTCTGAAGCTGGTCTCTCTTTAAAATGCTGCACTTCAAAATGGGTGCTCACAAAAAAGAAACAAAAACACCCAAACCGCAGGGAGGGGTATAATCAGACTGCAAACACAAATCTAACTGTTCCTTTCTCAGACTGGACAAAAAAAAATAAAATGAAAAAAGAACATGAGATGTTTATCAAGCTAAACAGCTTGAAAAACACACTTTCAGCATCTTGAGAATAACCACAGTGACAAAGTACCAATAAAATGTACGCACACTTAAAGAAAAATTGAAGTTTAAAAATAATCACTTAAATAAATAAAGTGTTAGGACTTTAGAAAGTAGACAACCTGACAAAACTAGGGGCAGTTAACGATCTTCTGTAACATAAGCCAAAAATCTGTTTCTTTAAAACCTGTCTCCAACACTTGACTCTTGAGTAGCGATGACACGTAAGATATTAAATTAACTCAAGTTGAATAATTTATTCTTTTCCAGAAGCTGTTGTTTTGTTGACACAACTGATGGATTAAACAAGGCAGAAGCATGGCATTTTACGTTTTGAACAAAGGGTTAGAAATGAGATTTTTAGATTCTATTAAAAACAAAAAAACCCAACCAACCTACACAGAGCAGTCAAAATTGCAGACACGGCTGAGTTTCATTTGCTTGTTTCTTTCACTCTGTTCGACACCCACATTTTCAACGCTTTAACACTTCACACCATCACCAAGTGTATAGATGTACCTATATCTGGAACCATCTGTGTCTTCACTCACCGCTTAACACAAAACCAGAATGTGAGAGTCAAGAATTTTTTAGTTTCTCCTATGAATCCAACTGAACTTTTGGGACCTTTTTGGTACAAGCTACAGGCTGCCTGTTGGTATCTGCACACCTACCAGTTTTATAATCTGCCTCGACAGGGCAATACTGTGCCTGATGGGTCTAGTAACTAGTTCTCTGATGGCTTTCCATGCCTTCCACTTCCTCCAGGAGTGACCAAGAGCAACCTGACAGCTGTGACAGCATGTCCAGGAGCCATGTCACACACAAATGAAGGACATCCACTTGAGACACTTTTTCAGGATGACTGAAAGGGTGCTTCCACTAGCAGAGATGGAAATGACCTTGCTGGAATGACTCTTCCAATGTTGTTAGAAAAATTGTAAATTGATATGCTGAAATTCTTAAGGTTGGAATCAATTTTTTAATCCATATTTCTAAAATATGAAATAGTTGATTTCCGTAACCTTTGATGGAGTTAGAAATCTTCAAATACTAAAGAGAATAGGATGATTGATTGAGTTCATTCCCCACAGCCCAATTGAGGTCCCCTCCTCTTACTTACAGAACTTACTATCTACTTCTTAAACCTGACTTCTGAGAAGTCGATGTTGCAAGATATCAATGCAAGGAGTGAAATAAACCTCAGCTGGTTTTGACAACAGATGACTAAATGCTCAGGAAGTCATACAGAAACCTTTTGTCTTCAGTAGGCAGCACTTTTTTGTTATTAAAGAGGATGTAGCTCAGTACCTGGCAGAGAAGAACAAGCTGCTAATAGCTTACATATTAGAGTAAATCTTTTTTCCTTCATCATCTGATAGACCTTTACCTGCTTTAGCAGACCAAGCTATGATCTTTGTGTTCAGTGTTAAGAACTAACTTTGTTTTCAAACTTAGCTTTACAAATATTTGCTGGACAGCTTGAACAGTCACAGTTTCATGATCTTTCTAAAGAAAGGGAATAATAATAATCTTATTTTGGAATTTTATCTAAAAGCAATGGTTATAAAGGTTAAACTGTTTTGCAAACATGACACATCAAGAAATAGGAACTTTAATTTAAAACTGAATTAATGTGCTACTCATGGTAAAAAAAATAAATGGAAGGAAACAGGAATTGCTTTAGTTAATTTCTTTTGTGCATTCTTCAAGTGTTGAGGAATCATGAAATAACATATTAAGTGCAGAGAATATTAACATACCTTTCCTTACATATTCAGATGTTTCTTTTAAGGGAAATTAGGTTTCATTTTCCATGGTTAATGCAGGATTGCTCATACCTTTAAAGACAAAAGAAAATAGATATTTCCACAGGAAAAGGTCTCATATCTATTTCAGCAAATAATACCACCTTTAATTAACAATTGATCTTAGTGTCATTCCACTATTAGCAAGCCTATTCCTGTCCTCTGTCCATTACATGACTTTTCACTAGCTGCAATGAAGTCTCATCATATTCTGGTGTAAGCAATTTGTCACTAAAAGAATTATCAGGTTCAGCCTAAAAGATAGTTGGCACCTACTGGTGCTAATGTTCTCAGTATCTCTTGGTCAGGCTTAACTGGGAAGGGCACAGCAGATCGATACGTGGAACTTCCTACAAACGTGCTTTTAAAATAGGGTTCATGAAGTTTATTACAAAATGAATCATTGCAGCAGAAATCAATTCCTTACCAACTTTGCCCTTTTCAGCCTTTGCACTAGTTTCTGACCAAGATGGTGTATCCGTAAGAAGGTGGCTCTGGGAATCGCGCAACGGTTTTGCGGGAAACAGGTGGTTCTCACTGCAATGCCGATAAAAAGATCATTAGTATACTGCAGTAATTCTTCATCACCTTACCACACATTACAAACAGTTTGTCATACGCAGTGTTTTCCTGTCTTACCTTGCTGCTTTTCTGATGAATCCCTACACTTTTGTCATTACATACATGACCCTGTAGCTGTCACCGATGCAAGCGCAATCTAAAACGCAACTCCCTAGCACAGAACAGGGAAGCACTCTGATTTTTTTCTTTGACAGCTATTATATATTAATACAGGCACTTCAGTTCCAAATGCACTCTATCCATATTCTCTCCCACTGCAACAAACCTGACGTGATAAATAGTGGAGAGAACATCTCCAACATCTCTTGCCTAATATAAGCTATAGATCACTGGGGTAAGATTTAAAACATCAATAAACCGCTAGTTGAAACGTAATGGATTTCTTTTATGAGTAAGATATTGTCAATACAATTCCATTACCATTTCTTAGCCACATACTCAAGTCTACTATACTTATCACACTCTTCATTACACAAACGTTGTGAAAATGTTACAATGTGAAATACTACGCTATTAGATTTATTTAGTATAAGGAGCACCTGCATAGTTTTCACACTTTGAAGATGTCAAGTCCATGAAGGATAAGAATTAAGGAAATATGTCCTGTTACCAGCAGAAACGAAACGTGTGCACTGAACACGCAGCTCCCTGTGCTTTGGCACAAGTGCTGAGGCCTGGCATTCCTTTATGTGGAAGAACCTTTCACCAGATCGGAAGAAGCAGGCCTCCCCCAAAGCCTTGCAAGGTCACGCATCCCTGTCCCGAGCAGGCCGACTAACCACCTCATCTGTGTGCGGAACAGAATGCTGCTGGCGCTGAATGCTAGGCAGGTGTGGAAAATCCACATCCTGGGATACCACTGAACTGTGACAAAGCACATCGGGGGGGGGAAGAAACCCCACCTTATTTCCATAAATTTAAATATATATCTGAGGATTAGCTAAATTACAGCGCAGTTGTTTCAAATCTGGCTTATATTAATAGGATACTCTTCATTTGCTTACCACTTTTCAGCATCTTATACATGGTTCTATTTACATGTGCACAGCAAAAAATAGAATATCCACTATTTGGAACGAGTAACAAAAAGCAGATTACTTTTTCGATGTTGAATTAAGACCACCAGGTGTGGAAGCTTGCTCAGGATCCTGATTAACAAGGCAAGTTGGGAAGGAGCAACCATCCCCTAGACTGAAAAAGTCAGAATTAGTATCATATATTAAAAAAAAAAAAAAAAACAAAAAAACCAAGCAANAAACCAAAAAAACAAGCAAACCCAAAACTTGAAACAACTGGTTTTTTAAGTGAATAGTACTGTATCTTAGTTCAAAAAACTGACCACCACCTCAAACCCTGTGGATCCTGATTAGTCAACAGATTCAACAAATGAAGCATTAAAAACTGAGCATACCTTGAAAACACAGGCAGCAACCAGTACTTCTTCTCATCACCGAACACCTGCCTGAGGTTTTTGCTGAATCCCAAGCTAAAGCCATTCTTGTCTGTTCTATGACGAAATATGGGAGCTCTGAATACCTCTTAAAAGAAAAAAAAAATAATTAGTTCTCTCGGCAAGATAGCACATTCAAGTTTCACACCGGTATTTAGGCAATTGCACTGATGACACTGTCATCCAAGAGGAAAGGCTGTACTGCCCAAACAACTGTGAAAGCCAGCCCACCCATGGAAGTCAGTGCTACGCAGTCACGGCACGCGCAGAGGAAGTCCTGTGGCTGCGGAAGGATGGGAGTCTCCTCCGCCTTCCTCCCTAATCAAGGCAAGGAAGAGCAAGGAACCCGCTTTTTAAGAAGGCCTGATACGTTCTATGAAGACTTCAGCATGTGACTACAGAACAGAGAGCGTTCAAGAAAGAAAAAAGGCAACAAAGGTTTATTACAAAAAGAATAATGGAAAAGAAGACAAACTTAACCTACTTTAGTAGTAAGACTAGCTTTTCACGCCCTGGGGTATGAAAATATTGCGTGTTTTTACAGCTGCATAAAGCACTTTACTCGTAAACCCAGATTATTCTCCACGGACATCCAACCTAAATTTCTGGAGAAGAGAGCTAAATATAGCTTCAAGTGTTGCAAAGTGCCTGAAGCAGAAAACTCATTCACTTTCCACCAAGTGACTGATAGCCATTTAATTCCCTTAACTGGCTATATATAGTAGGCAAACCACGTTCCGATGTCCTGACAATACAGCTCCCACAAACCATGCTGGAACCATGCAGAAATGCTCCTTCTGCCGTAAACCCTTAGATACAAACTGCTGGAAATGACCTTCAACATGTAGTGTGCATTAGTTACAAGGTGTTTTAAAGAAGGAGGAAGGGGGGAGATACGCTTTTAGACGCCCATGTCAGACTTGGAAAACAGCTCCCAGGATGATTTAGCTTAAAAGCCCTCATGGCTTCATTACCAAACTATTGCATGTTCAGGGTTTCACATAACGAGCAATTTCCCAAAGTAAAATGGGAAGAAAAGACAAACAGGTCTTTTTGAGTAGCTTACATGTACAGAAAACGTGCTATATTACCTGCATGGAATGCAATTTGTTTTTTAAAAACATGAAATGTTGAATTAGAAATGTACTGCATTATGGTTACCTTTGAACAATTTTTTTTTTCACTAAAATGCTAAGAACAGTTTGTAAAGAGAGTACATAATTATTTCCGTTCATTTAAACATCATTAATAAATCTTTTCTCCACTTATAATTAGATTGAAGAGGTTTTTCTGACACTAATTGCCAAGGAAATGATTTTTCAGAATACTGCAGAAATCCACAAACCCTAGAGAAATCTTGAAGTAAACAAGCTTTCTTCCAATGATATACATCAAAGCTTTTCATTAATCACCTACATATTAGTAAATCTGAAGAGAACTGGAAAAATCAGATTAAGTCATTGGCTTACTCTAATTCAGCTTATATCAACAGAAAAGCATTTTGAGATTCAGAAACTTTAATGAATATATTGCAAATTGGTATTCTTACAGTCCAGGATGTAGTACAGAACAGGCACTCCAATCTTCTGCAACTCCATTTATTTATTTTTGTTTGTTTATTAAGATTGGTAACCAGACAAACATGCACCCAAGTGGTGGGAAGTGCTGGCTGAACGCTGATATTCAGTGCAGTTATACATACTGCCCCACAGCAGAAGCACACGCCAGCTTCTTTGAGGTTTTTAAAATTAACTCATAACACTGAGTCCTTTCTATGTATGTATGATTGATTATGTGGTAGACAGGACTCACGACTGTGAAACCACCTTTCAGACCTCTGTGTTCATTTATTACTAGATACAGAAGCACTCCCTTAAATTCTGTTCTTCTGCATCAGATCATTCTCCGACATTGGCTGTTTGTGCTCATTCACGTCCATCAAAACCGTTAGGGCCACAATCAGCCTGCCTTCCAGACTTTTTTTTCCTCTCCTTGTCTCCAGTACTGGCAAAGCTTTGGGATTAATAACTATGCCTTTCAGAGCTTTTGACAAAATTGTAGGCGAACTGAACAGAGGAACTTTGATTGTGCGGGAGGCAAGGGTGGGAATGAAGCACCGGAGCCACTGCCCCGGCTGAGACACCACACCAGGGAACTCAGACCCGGGAGCTGGGATGCCAAACAAGAAGCACTTGCACAAGCGTGCCTTAGTGCATCTAACGTTTATTACAGACTGATCTCCTATTTATTTATTTCTAATTTATTCAGTTTCTGTTAACAAGCTGTGGATGGGAGGGAGTGGGAGAAAAGGGATGAGTTCATTAATAGCTTGGGCCCTTGGGGCAGGAGGAAGAGTCAGAATTTCCAGGGAGCAGCAGAACCAGGGAGTCAGTACTGGACATTGCCAGATCTGGGCACTTCTAACCAGGGTCCAAGGAACCTGTATAGCATTGCCCGCTTTTTCCATTACCCTCATACATATAATATACATTTATTATTTATTTAGTGCTGTGAAACACAGAAGCATTAAATCTACTTACCTAACGTGGACTTATTCTTGCTGACAAGCCAACAGTGATACCCAAAGAGAGAAGACAGACTGACAGAAAACATAGCTGCAGCAAAGAATAAAAACATGATGTGGAACTTGGCTTGAGTATCAGGAAGGCCATTCTAAAAATAAAATAAAATAAAAGCTGCTGTTAGAATTGGGGAAAGAGCTGTTTAATTTGATTATTAATAATCCTCTATTCAACCCAATCAAATTCAGTGTAGACACAAACGCACCACACAAGAGTTTGAATAAATGAATTATACACCTTCTGTGTACAGACAGCCAGGCAATTAGGTCGCTGACAGCAGCTAAGTTAAAGAAAGGGGCTCTTTCTTGAGAAAGTACAAATACGGACAACGAGAATCTGAGATTTGGATCTGAACTGTCAAGAGTCTTTTAGAGAAGAAAAATTTATCTTTACAAAAATTGTCTTGTTTAATTAGCCTTTTCAGAATACTTATATTATAGCATAAATATTGCAAACCTAAGATGATAACATCTTAAGTTGTGAAACCAGATAATCGTATTTAAAATACTAGAAAATTTCTCTGAAGCTTTCTCACAGCATAGCATTAGAGGAAGTTAACAAAATCTATGATATAAATTCCTTAGTAAAATGTTTTCTAAGTAATTGCTTGTTCTACACAGTTTCAAAATAATGAAGAAATAAGTGACAATTCATAAACTATGATAAACAGAAAAAATAGAGGACTATGCTTAGTAGATAAACTTTTAGCTCATATTAGGAGATACTAGATTACAAGGTAATGCCTTGGAATCTTAGACTTCTGGCACGGAGGTAACTTCACAAGCTTAAAGACAGTACGTAGAGTCAGGTACTTACTGTCCAAAACTTGATAAAATACTGTAAATCTGTTGCAGCAATGAAAACGCAATACAGTAGCGAGTAAGCCAAGAAGAGAAGAAAAAATTTGTAATTGGAGAATCCTACACAGTTGTTCACCCTGATAACAACAACAAAAAAAAGTTAAGAGTAAAAATGGAATGTAATGAAATTTATTTCCTTTGCTTTCATCCAATTTAAAATGGATGAAGAGTAAAACTGAAACGTACTGACAACTGGCTAAGTAACGGCGTGCTATTGCAGTGAAACATTCATACAGAAGAACAGTCCAGGTGAACAATTTGTATGACAGATAAGATTTGAAACATTTCATTTTAAAGTACAACAAGAAGAGAGATCCTTTCTGCCTCAAGAGTTAGTTTACTGAAAACGCTGGCAAAGAAATAACGTACAAGGCACTGAAGGTGATGCAACTCAGTTAACAAAAAGCATATAGAATTAAGGAGACAATAAATGCTTTTCGGATGACTCAGACAAAGAAGAGATGTTTCAAATGATTCCTAAGGTGTTCCTAACATGTTCTGTTATTACTAGAGTTGTTACATACAAATTATATTTTTGGGGATGCCTCAATCCATCACATGCCTGCCTGCAGCTCCATCTATATACAGTATAAGTAGCAGCAGCACTAGCATAGGAATCACTAATGCTTTTATTTCTGCATCACTTAAACCTTTTAGAGTAGTTGGAGGACAATTAGCATTATACATTTCCGTTTTTCACCGCACTTCCATTAGTGCAGGAGTGATAGCCAAAATAAGGCCTCCCAAAAAGCAGAAGACACCTGACCTGGGTCTAGGATGTGACTCCATCATACTACATCTGCCTTCCAAATACTTCATCTTACTTTATCCTAGTAATTTTTACCTGTCCTCTCTCCAGAAATCCTTCTCCTAGCAGAGTACTAAAACAGTAGTAAATCCCATTACTCTTTCCCAGCTCTCTCTGAGCATCACATGGGTTCCTTCCCCTTCTTTCCCACCAAAATATGCCAACACAAAGAGGACCCAGCAGGGGTAAAACCTAGCAGGGTTTTCAGCAGGGGTAAACCCCATGCATTATACTGATCTGCACCTTTACTTTTGTTGGCAAAATAGCCATATGATATTTCCCAAAGAACCCTTGAGCCAGGGTCCTTAAAGGAAGCTGTAAAGCTTGGTCAGGATCTGTGCAATATTTCAAAACTCTCATCACTTCCTCATAGTTGTTTTTTTCAGAGTAAGCAAGGAACTGTGGACATCCACTCACATTAGGAAAAATAAAGCAAGACAATACCTCTTTTGCCGTTACTTGGAGTACAAATTTAATAATTCTCCATTAAGAAGTTACATGTTTTTCAAGTATCTTCTCCATTTCTATTTTTTCTTTTTGCACTCATTGCTTATTAGAATAAAAACAGTAAGCAATGCAAATGCTCTCTCAAACTGGGCATGGTTGTGATGTTTGAATATGGAAGAGTTTGCAAACAGGTAAAATAACCAAATGCTACTGAGAGGAAAATGGGAGTTTATTTTTCTAGAAGTCTACGACCTAGACAAACACCACTTCACTGCCCCTTTACCCAACATTTAAGTGCTTGGTTTATGATTTGTTATTTCATGCAATAGATTTTTATTCTGAAAGTGCAGTTTACATGAAGGGCATTTTCGTATACTATCCTAAGGCAGGACTATTCAATAAATCCCAAACAGACCATAAAGCTTATAAGTGTGTATAATACTGAATAATAATAGTAATACTGAGACTTTTCACTGATACTTTGTCAGGAACAGCCTGACAGCTGTTTTTCTTACAGCTTTCTACAAGACAGTCTTTTTTCTTGTACGAAATTTGTTCCACATTCAACGGATTTATCTGTGTGTGTTGATGTGGGTGGGTGGGTTGTTTTTTTATGAAGCACACTACTCACATTAAGCATCATTAAATTTCACATGCTGATATCCCTAGAGAAAAAAAAATATGTAGGAAGTAACTCTACCCTATATTGTTAAATATTTCTTTCGATTTTATCTACCAGGCAGCTGCAAAATAATGGGAGATTCTTAAATCATATTCCATTATGTCAGAGGCTGTAGTCAGGACCAAGCAAACCCA
Organism: Psophia crepitans; assembly: GCA_013399095.1. NCBI lineage: Eukaryota > Metazoa > Chordata > Aves > Gruiformes > Psophiidae > Psophia > Psophia crepitans. The sequence goes on along the minus strand of VWZZ01005416.1, from coordinate 6,159 downwards.
AAGAACAGAGTCTCCTCTTCCCAGGAATTTCATTTAACAAGGTCAAACCAGCTGCTTAGAACCATCTATCATTCGGTTTGTCCAACGCAGAAGATTCTTTTCTGATCGGTTTCATGTGGTGAAGAACTGCCATCTACCACTCAATGCTCTTAACTTGGACCTTACTAAACAATATTTAACTATTTCCGTGAGATACCTGCCAAACTGACAAAAAATTAATTACACATCATGTCTACCCACTGTTTCCAAGAGCTGCGGAGGAAAGACAGGAAAACAAAGCCACTGTGCAGGCCGACACAGCAGCAAAAGGAGAGAGGGTGGGAGGGAGAGGGGAGAAAAAAATGAAAGAAAACAAAGGACCCATAAAACCAAAAGAGCTAACTTGCTGTTTCCAGTAAGCCCACTCAAGCTGTCCTGGGAGCTTCAGTAAGGGGAACAAGGCACAGCCCTTCTCTTTGGTTTTTAACCCAGGGTAGTATTTCATCACTTAATGCAACTAAGCCACAGTAACAGTCAAATCCAAAGTCCGTGAAAAGAGGCAATTCTTAAAAGAAATTTTCTTATGGACCAGAAGTCTACCTCACCTTAACTGTAAAAATATGGAGTTACCTAACTCAAAGGTCTAAGAAAAAATGATACGTGAACTTACAGCACATAACTCTAATGGTCCTGCAAGACCAGTAACTTCAAGTAAGTGCTTTGCTATTCCTAGAGTCAGACGTGACCTCCATAACAGGCTGCTCAAGAGTTTATTTTACCAAATCATAAAGTAAGAAAAGAAAGCCAATAGTACACTCACCAAGGGCAATGATGATCCATTTTCAAAATGCATCTTAAAAAAACCCAAGAGAATTCCGAGCATCACAAAAGGCAAAAGAAAAACAAAAGTCAGAAGCACAGTTACATGTCAGATTTGAATTATTCACAGAAAGAGTAAGAATTACCCGTATGTACTACAGATTACCTCATGTGTTTAACAAATATGTCTATTTCAATTCACATAATAAAGTTTACCTACAAGTAAAAAGTAGGTAACCCAAACTTGAAATGCTTATTCTGTCCAGAGCTTAGTGATTTAAGAAAATGCAGTCTAACTTCAGCATTAGGATTTGGTTCTCACTCTGAATAGCTTTTTCAACTATTGTTTATTCTCTGACAGAGACTCAGAAACTGGGCTAATTCAATTATTATATAATTAGTGATGCAACTAAATATATTTCCAAGTACGTGATTTGCTTTTACAGAAATATATGTAGATGCACTGGAGGTTTTTAAGAACTTACCTTGTATTAAAAATCCCAAACATTTTTGTAATTAATGACTCTCCGTAATAAAACATGCACAAGGAAGTCAGATATAATTGAAGCAAGTGAATTTTGACCGCATAAGGACAAAATGAAGGCATTCTGCAAATTTCACTCACATTTCACCAGATAACCCAGGTCACCCTTTTTCTCTACCCTGCGCAGGCACGAGAACGTTCCTATCTTACATCGCAACCACCATCCCATACAACACAACCAAGATTCCTCTTTCTGCCTCAACTCAGTTACTCTTTCCGTGCCTCTGCTGTTTTCCTGGACAAAATGGAAAGTCTTCTTTGCCTCACAATCATGTTGGAAGGTCTGATGTATTATCAGCTGATGAGTATTTGGAACAGCCTTAAAGCTAAGAATAAATGAACCTTCGAGGAAGCCCCTTCTCTTAAAGTTAGATATTTAAAATCACTGGGGGCAAGAGTGGAGAAACACACAGACATCCAAACTAACTGGAGAAAAGTCAGAGAGAAGAACAGCCGGAAGAAAGATTAAATTAGAAAGCAATTAGATTTCTGGGGAACATGGAGGTGAACTTCATTTTGTGTTAGACAAACAAAAACTGTATTTTGTGGCTTCAGTTAGAGATGGGGGATGCTTGGTTGTTTCTTTCTTTAAATAAAAATAACCTGCAAGTTATCCAATGAAAAATAGGATATTAAGTTTATTACCTCAGATAAGATGTAAGTGACATCATGATTAGATTGAGATGGGTAGTGATCTTTATTCAGATTCTAACAAAAGAAGCAAATTTTTGTTTATCAGCTATTTTTGGTTACATTTTTAAGGAAAGTTCTTTATTAATATTCATAATTTTTAACCATTACGTAAAGAATGTGTAAGCCCATGTAATCCATGTTGGCATTAAGAAAGCCATCAAATGAATCAGAGTAAGTTACAGACTTCCTTAGAAATAAATACATAAATAAAAACTAAACCTGAAAAAAAATCTAAGGAATAAGAAAAGCTTCTCTGCCAAAACATTAAACCTGAAAAATCTATGCATAAAAAAATAAAAGCTTCTGTGTCAAGACAACAAAAATCTATTTATTCAGAAAGCCACTTATGTAAAATATTTTCTTACTTGTCGCATACAGAACAGTGATGGCAACGATCTGGTTTTACAAGATGGCATCTGTCACAGTATCTGATTGCTAAAGAAAAAAGTTCCAAGATTAGATCTCAACGTAATTACACATTTTGATTCCTGAAGTCTTTGCGAAAGTAAATACTAGCAGCTCAGCCCAGCTGAACCCCCAGGAAAGCATTTCAGCATGATCAGAAGCAATTGCAAATATTGAAGCGTTTTTTAAGTACTCGCAGTGCTGAATCTAGCAGAGTGACCCCCAAAAGCTCAAGTTTTGCAATCTCTGCTAATCACGCTAATCAGGTTTTTTTCTTCCAAACCCCTCAGCTCTGCAAAACAACCAATGAGCCAACAAAATCCACAAAACCCTCACTCGACTGGAAAACCTCTAAAGACTGCTCAACAATATAGCTGTTTGAAGCTATTATTCTAACAGCTTTAATTTAATATATGAGATTATCTTTTGGATTTGCTTAGCTAGCCAGCATTCACAAACTTACCACATCAGCAAGTTTGGAAGAACTTTTGTTCTTGCAACTGAACAACCAGCAACTAAAACTGTAACAATTTCTTACTGTGATCTATCCAGCTATGCATGACATGCAGATAGTGATTAATTTATTTTTTTTTTTAATCCATGAAAGAAGAAGTCTATGCAGCTAAAGACTGCTACAGCCTCTTCTGTGCTTTGTTAGTATTATAAGCTAATTGTTAACATCAGTTTGCAAACATTTAGCAAGGCATTGTCAATCTACTTTAAAATCCTAAACTGTTAGCAGCAATTTACTTTCCAATAATCTTTCCACTGAATAAATGTGGCTGCATAAAGCTACATTCAAGTTAAGGTCTTGGGTCACTGTGTTATTTCATGAAGTTTGAAAAGCAGTTCTTCCCTACAATTTAAACCCTTCAATTTTTTTTATTATTTTTTAAATTAGTTTAGGTAGTACATCAAGACATCTGCCTTCAGTGGTCTCCTGAACACCTATTTACCTCCAGACATCGTCCGTGTATAGACAGGAAGGTCCTTGGCTGCCCGTCTTAAGACTTCTTGCTGGGATTCGCCTCTAGGCTCCCTCTCTAGGGATTCCTTGTCTGAATACGATAGATGAAACTGGAATAATTTTTAAAATCAAAGATACATTAGCAAATTTCAAGTTAAAGAAATATCAGTAGATATGTAGAGAGAAACAAACATTCATTATACAAAGATAATTAGCAGCACGTACAAGGTATTACAGCAAATAACTCAGTGTTCCTAAGACCACTAATTTAGTTTATGGCAACTGAAGACAAAATTATTTCTGATTTGGTATTGATGCAATGCTGAATGCTTCAGAAGTAATAAGCAACACTCCTCAAGAGGAAAATCAAGAGCTTACCATTCTCTTGAAAGGTCAGTTAATTGACTTCTGTAATACTAAATATCAGCTAGTGAATATAAGCTCGGGATATCAGTCTTTAACTGAAAGAAAATATGCTACTAGTAATAGCACAAAAGAGCTTTCTCTCTCTTCTGGTGTCTGGCATTTCCCCTTTTATTCTTTGCCACTGGAGAGCCGCTGTTCTCTTCATGCAGGTGTTAAGATGTGGTTTTACTTCGGAGATTGCCTGAGAGAAGGAAGAGATGGGTGTCCTGCATGACAGAATAACCACGTCTTGACACCTTCCTGCAGGGAAGGGCAACTTCTGTCACTGCCCAAAATGTCAATAACAAACACTGCTCTAATAAGAGCTGAGAGCATCAAAATTACTGAAACACACACGCTGTATCTGAGGTAGTCCAGACTTCTTACCCTCTCAAGCCCTCTGCAACACAGCAACATAGCCAGCTTTGTTGCTGTAGCTTCTAGAAACAGGCAGATGCCAAAGTTTTTGGTATCTCTGTCGGAGATACAGAACACGAAATCACCCTTGAAACGAAGTCTGTATTTGGCAGGAAAAGTTGCTGTCTCTAACCTGTACTAGAAACAGAAGCCCTCTGCAGAACATTTGTGTCTACAGAAAGGCTAGTCATTACAATAACATTTTTTTTCCTAGATGAAAGCGATGCATATAAAACTAAGAAAGCAGACAGACACATACAGTGAGGAGCCTATTCTCACCTCCAGAGAGGAGGCACCACTCCACCTTCCTGACAAAGCTCACAGTCTTCCAGCAGAAGCTGGAGGTTCACTGTTTAGCACGAGTTTCTCGGGTCACCTTTCAGTTTTTCCCTAGCAAGGATACACCCTTGCCAACACCTGAATTGATACGTAGGATTTCTCACTGCAGAAACTAGGTTCACAACACTTTTTTTTCAATGCTTCCTGTTTGATGTACACAGAGCTATTGCTTCATCATTTTGTGTCGGTTCTCAGAGTAGTCCTGAGTCTACAAAACCTTCCTGCCTGGGAAACCATCCTCTCTCCCACTTCCACGCAATGCTTGTAGATAGCTCGTACACACTGGTACAGAATGGCACACGCTAAACTGAAGTCCCTCAGAGTCTCTTAAAGAGAAGCTACAGCCAGAACTTTAGTGCTTTTCCTACGCTGAAATAAGCTTAAAAAGAAATATACAGGTTGTGTGGTTTGCACCAGCTGCAGTATTCATGAAAACAAAACGCAAAAGCTTTATCTGTTTTTCAGTCTTCAAACGAGTGTTTGCTACAGTTGGTAAGTCAGCTCAGGTAAGTTGAACATGCATCCTTTTACATTCACAGACTTCATCCCAGAAACTGGAAGCCAAGCAGTAACTTAACATTACAGAACACCCTAATTAAATTTTAAAAATACTGCTCTAGTAGATTAGGAAAAAGACATGGAACAACAAACATGTCACTTACTGCCAGCAACACTGTGTAGATTCAAAGAACACAGAAACATCACACATTGCTTTTCTATTACTTCAATACTTTTAATATCCCACTTGAAGCTCTCCAGAGGCATTGTATAACGACGCTGGAATCCCACTATAATTAGTAAGGATTTGTCAAAATGTTTTGGAAGTCTTTTATTGGCATCAGCCCAGTGATTTGAAAACCTTTCTAATTATCGCTACAGTCACCACATACATGCATATATTTTGCTATGTAATTACCAAATGAAATAGGTTCTTAATTTATTTTGCTGCTCTCTGCCCCACGCTCTAGTAAAGACTGCATGGTGAAATTCGAGGAAGATGCCAATTACTTGAATTATCTATTTGTTTCCACAATTACATATCTTATCAGCAAATGAAAACTGTTCAGAAAAGAACTTCCGCGCAACAGACAATAGAAATCACAAGCCGTTTATTCTGTGTTGGCATGGTAGTTACAGGAGCTACAGTTATGAGTCCATGTCGAAGTGAGTACTGGATTTGTGGATATTTCAAATTCCAGAGCAGCCATACTGTAACCGTGGGACAGAAACCGTGAGGCAGAAACTTTGGAATAATCAGTGTGTAACCAAGGTAACAGGCAATGGAGCTAACTGACCATGGCAAGGTACAATGCTGCTGTGTTCCATGTACGGTCCCTACCCAGCCGGACAATAGGCCCGGGAATATTGATCTTATGGAGCAGGTTGTTTTGGACAGGTGCATCCACGGTACGGGCCCACAATGATCCTGCGCGTGCCTGCAGGAAGAGGGTCACCAGCGGACACGGGTGTGCGACCACTGACGACCGCTAGAGACCCCTCCTCGAATACAGACCCCTACTCACCGANAAAGAATGCCTGCCTTTTAATGCTACATTGGTGGTACGAGATTTATTCCCGGGTTTTCAGTGAC